>SJYA01001331.1:3770155-3888613 GCA_006410615.1 Neotragus moschatus
TTTTTTTTTTTTTTTTTTTGCTGTTGTCAATACACAGCTTAGTGTTGCCCCATATTACACTGTCAAGACCAGAGTCAATATCTGTATAAATGAATGATTACACAAAATAAATGGTATTTATATCATGGAATTTTATTATAATTTAAGGTGTTATCAATGTCTGAATACTGCCATTGAGAGAATGTCAATGGCTAAAAACTGTTAGATGATCAGGATAGCAGAACACAAGTTTTTATTTATTTTTTTTTGATATATTTTAAAGTAAATCCTTTAATAGGTACAGTGATTTCATATATATAATTTTTCTATCAGTATTTCTTTTTTTTTTCCAGTTATAGAACACAAGTTTTTACAAACAACTCAGTTGATAAGTCTCTGTTGCTTTAAGTCATCTTTTATTATGAGTTAAGTTTTTATTTTATATTGATTGGAGTCTAGCTGATTAACAATGTGACCATTTCAGGTGCACAGCAGAGCAACTCAGCTATCTATATATACATACATCCGTTCTCCCTCAAACCCCCTCCCATCCAGGATGCCATATAACATTGAGCAGAGTTCCCTGCAATATACAGAAGGCCCTTATTGGTTATCCATTTTAAATATAGCAGTGTGGACATGTCTTCTTTTGAATCATAACCTCAGTATATGACCCAGATCCTTTCCAAAGCTTTTTTAGAGAAAAATTTTGCAATAGATTTCAGGAGTCATCCTTTGACCAACTAATTTTACTTGGGGATACAATCCTAAAGAAGGATATGTCACTGCACTGTGATCTTGGCTTAATTTTCAAAGTTCTTACCAACTTCTCACACTTTGAAATAACCTTTAAGTAGGAGAAACACATATGTCGCTAAGTCAGAATTACCATGTCATGGTAATACCAGTGAATACAAATAGCACTGAAAATGTCAGGATTTGAACAGATTTTCTACTATGAGGGCAGAAAGATAAAAGTTAACTGTAGTAATGGCCTAAATGTTTACTATGTGAGTCCCCTGAGTTTAAGAGAAGAAATTTCACATGTAGGAAGAAAAGTTGCTGTAGCATGAAAACAGTCAATAGTAATCATTTATGACATAATCCCCACCTATCCCCACCCACTTATTACCATATCTCTTCTCATATCAACCACCATATTAATGTCAATCATCAATTAGTTGCTGATAATGGGAAATGATATGGTACCGATCTAAGATTAAATTATAAAACTGGTGAAGACGCAGATTTCCATGAAGCCAATAAAAGTGATCCTAAAAACACTAGAATCATAATCAAGAGTACAAAATAACCAAGATCTAACAGAATTAAGCTATTAAGAGAAAATAAAGATGAATGTTGGCATGGTAATGTAATGTCAACTGTTGGTGGGAATGTAAATTGATTCAGCCACTATGGAGAACAGCACGGGGCTTCTTTTAAAAAAAAACTAAAAATAGAGCTCCCATATGACCCAGTGATTCCATCACTGGGGCAAATACCCTGAGAAAAACATAATTCAAAAAGACACATGCACCCCAATGTCCACTGCAGCACTACTTAAAATAGCCAGGGCATGGAAACAACCAGAAGGGATGGATAAAGAAGATGTGGGTGTGGGCGTGTGTGTGTATGCATACATACACAGCAGAATATTACTTAGCCATAAAAGAGCATGAAATTGGGTCACTTGAAAAAATGTGGATGGACCCAGGGTCTGTCATACAGAGTGAAGTCAAAAAGAGAAAAACAAATTAACACATATATGTGAACTCTAGAAAAATGGTACAAATGAGCCATTGGGAGATTGGGGTTGACGCACTGCCGTGTGTGAAACAGTTAGCTAGTGGGACCCTCCCACAGCACACAGGGCGCTCAGTTCAGTGTTCTGCGGTGACTGAGACGGGTGGGATGGCAGGAAGGGCGGAAGGCAGGGTCAAGAGGGAGAGGATATGTGTATACATGTAGCTAATTTACTTTGTTATACAATATTGTGAAGCAACTGTACCCCAATTTAAAAGAAAATCCTGGAAATAGAAAAGGTGAGGGACTTCTAGTTCTAGGTCAAGATGAAATTTCACACTTCTCTATATACCTGTCTTTAAGGACAGCTAAAATCCCTGGACTGTACATGTAAAAACTACATAAAATGAGTCTAAAAGAGGTATGGAAGAAGATAGATCTATTTCCTCCTGGGACCTGGAGGAAAACAGAGCGGTGAGTTCTCTGGGTTTCCTTTCTGCCTCATATTTCCCAGATGTGGATAGTGAAATTTGCTAGAGAAATCTGCAACTGAAAATACCAACAGAAGCAGACCAAAGTAAAGTCTACTCCAATGAGGCGCCCTTCCCCACTTCCACAAACATACCAGGGTGGAATCAAAGACCAACTGGGGACTGGAATTATTATTGTCACTGAGGGGCAATGAGCTTTCCCTGATTCCCCTACAGAGGGTCGCTGGAGGAGATGAAGGGAACCTAGACGTCCATCTGCACACAGTGGTAAGATGTATCCTTTCCTCTCCTTGCTGGTGTTTGAGGAGGATAAATGTTAAATCTAGTTTCACTACCCCTGGGGGACTCATAGGGAACTCTAAGGAGGTAGCCCTCTCCCTCTCAAGCAGGTTGGTATATGCAGAGACCTAGTAGGGAGAAGGCAATGGCACCCCACTCCAGTACTCTTGCCTGGAAAATCCCATGGATGGAGGAACCTGGTGGGCTGCAGTCCATGGGGTCCCTAAGAGTCGGACACGACTGAGCGACTTCACTTTCAATTCTCACTTTCATGCATTGGAGAAGGAAATGGCAACCCACTCCAGTGTTCTTGCCTGGAGAATCCCAGGGACGGGGGAGCGTGGTGGGCGGCCGTCTATGGGGTCGCACAGAGTCGGACACCACTGAAGCAACTTGGCAGCAGTAGCAGCAGCAGTAGGGAGTCTGAAACCCCAGCTCTGCAAGGAGGCACCCCTCCCTACTCCACCCCAATTGCCCCCCTTGTCAAAGTGAGTCAAGTGAGGCACCTGGGCTTTCACCTCCACCTGCCAGTCAAGCCTCAGGGTCCCACTGTTCCCAAAGGCTTGGTGTCAGAGGAGGCCTACTGAAATAATACTTAAATAAGATCCGTACTTTTGAAACAATACTTCCAATAGCCAGGATACAATAAAAAATCATTCATCATACCAAGAATCAGGAATATTTCAATGTGAATGAGGAAAAATAATTATTAATAAAAAATCAACTAGAGGCCATTTGGAAAATTAATTAATCTAAATATTTTTGTTTTTTGCAAAATATGGCCCTCTGTGATCATGCTGCAAAATGCAACTCAGAATGAAAGATGAAATATTGCACACTCATACAGCTGTGCCGTAAAATGTACATTGTGCCCCACACAAATTATTATTCTTTATCCTTTTGAATAATTATAGTGCAGCTGGAATAATAAATTATATTAAACGTAAAATATACTCTTGATAATCAATCTTATTTTCTCAAGATAAAGTCACAATAAATTATTTTTACTATTTAATATGAAATATTGCTTCTTTCTAAACAGTGATTCATTTTTGAAGTGGCCTTTTTTCTAGGATCATTTATCCTAAGACAAAGAGAATCTCTTATAAATAAACATGGGTCACTTTTCTTGAGCAAATGTTAGACTCTACACTTTAAAGTCAAGGATGAATCCTGACTCCAAATTTTTGTACCAGATATTTAAGAAAAGAGCACAAATTATAATACCACAGTTCTCTTTATCACAGAAAGTGAAGTAATTTAAGCTGATGCCATAAGCTTTTGCAAACTAGAAAGCTATCAGGAAAAATAGGAAATTATAAGAGATAAAACAACTTTTATTTTGGTTTGATTCATCAAAATATATCACCAAATTATTACCTAACACTTAATGTTAATACTTTAAATTTTGCACAGTTAAAGATATGTGTAAGTGGTACAAAATATCCCATCCAAAACAAACACCAACGTTATCTAAAATACTATTTTCATACAGATTTAAAATCTACGTATTTGTACATGCAATGTTAACAATTTTGAAAGCCAATGAAGGAGCCACTTAATGAATTCTAATGTTTTATTCTTGTGTATACTCAAATTCTTCACATCAACTCTCTCTTAATGCCCTTCTAAAGTTCATCCGATTTTATACATTCAGATATTTTCCCAAATGTTGACAAAACTGTTCACAAAATATCCTGTGGCTTAAAACCACAGAGTAGGTGGACATGTATTATTATTCATAAAATGTAAGTCCAATATTTATATTTCAAAAATATCCTTTACAAATCGAAATTTTCTTTTGTGTAAAGCACCTAAATGTTCATATTTTAATATTTTTAAATTTGCAGAATTATTACTTTGGTCCCTATCTGAATCCCTGACATGTCACAACTTATCAAATTTGTAACCAGAATCATTCCAATGTTAATAAACACTTTCCAAATCAAAAAAACACCAAAGGCTACTGAAGACAGGAAAGTTTCCAGTATTCAAGGTTTTCCTGTAAGCTTTATCCCCTCAAAGTCAAAAGTGAAAGTGGCTTTCTTCTCTGATATGGCATTTTCATGTTCCAATCTGAACAAAGCCCAATTTGGAAAACCCAAAAACCGACTACAACAAAAGTTTCTCCTGAACAACTGCCAGTTCATAAATAGAAATGAAATGCTCCAGAGCTTGCTGGAGACTCTTTTCTACTGATGAAAATTCCAACAAGATTAAAAATCAATTCCAGTATTAAAAACTATAGCAATCAGTTATCCTATGTAAGAGCATTACAAAGGCATACAGTCATCTGACCCTGTGAGACTCTGCTTCTTCAAACAATTTTTTGTTCATCAGAAAAAATAAAGAAAGCAAAGGACAAGAGTGGGTGAGCTGCAATGGTCTAACTGTTCTGAGTTTGAGAATGTAAGATTAGCTTACGCTTTCTGAGAGCTTCAGAAGGTGGCAGGCACTGTCTTAGATGCTGCTATATACAGATTTCCAGTTAATTAGTGTAGCAGCCTTGTAAAAGTCACTACCTACATAGCCAAGGGTTCAAATGGGATTCCAGTGTCTGTTTTAAAAATACTTGTGGGCCATATATTCTTAGAATTAATTACTTCTGATGGGTCTCCACTTACTTTATAAAATACACATAAAAATAGCACCTGCCTTCATAAGATTCTTTTGAACATTGAGTTAGATAAGGCAGGTCAAAGTGCTTACAACACTGCCTGCCACTCAGTAATTACACGACAAATGTAGATAATATGATGATCATTGGCTTACAATGAAGGAACTTGTTTTTTTTTTTTTTTTAACTACAGGAGTATTAACACTTTGTGTTTCTTGAGTTGTTTTTGAAAGTTTTAGAACAATACATTTTTCTAGGGATATATTTTTCTAGGGATGTATTTTCTAGGGATAAGCTTTTCCAGGGACGTATGCCTGTTTCATCTACGTCTTCAAATGGGTTGGCACAGATTTATCCAAGTATTTTTAAATCCCTTTAAATTTCTTCTGGGTTTGTAGAATGCTTCTTTAAAAAAAAAAAAATTCCTGATGTTATTTTATTTGTACTTTCTTTTGACTGGATTGGTTTCAGCAATGATCAATTGTTTTTGTCTTTCAATAAACAAATATTTGCTTTCCTGTTTCTATCTACTATCTATATGTTTTCCAGTTTATTCATTTTTATGGTTTTACATATATATATATATATATATATACACACACAAATTACCCCTTTCTCTTTCCTTCTTTGAGTATAGACAATTGATTTTTTTCATATGTTTAAAAATTGATTTCTTATGCCCTCAGTGTTCAGCCATTTTTCCTTTTTATTGTAAACATTTCAGGCTATATATTTCTCTCTAAGGACCACTTTCAATGCATCTCACAGGTTTTGACTCAAAGCATCTTCATTGTGGCTTAGATTTAAATATTTTAATGTCTCTAATGAACCTATTTATTGCATTTACAAATGTAGTGGGGGTATTTTGTATATATTTCTGGTTTTGAGCTCTAATTTACCTGCATTTAGCTAAACAGCATCATTTTTATATTTCTAAACTTTCTAACAATTTTTAAATTTCCTCCATAGCCTGATAAATTTTTAAAAGTATTTCATATCCACTTGAGAGAAACATGTTCTCTAATTATTAGGTGCAAGCTTTTACATATTTCAATGAAACCAAATTATTAATCCTGTGTTCAATTTTTCTACTTGGTACTAATTGGCTATTTAACTGTCTTATCAAGAATTGAAAGTTATATGATGAATTTTCCTACTATGATGGGTGTTTCTCCCCATAGCTTTATCTGTATTTGCATTATGTCAATTTAAGGCTATATTATAGGGCTTCTCTGGTAGCTCAGTTAGTAAAGAATCTGCCTCCAGTGCAGGAGAGCTAGATTTGATCCTTGGGTTGGGACGATCCCCTTAAGAAAGAAATGGCCAACCATTCCAGTATTCTTGCCTGGAAAATACCATGGACAGAGGAGCCTGGAAGGCTGCAGTCCATGGGGTTGCAAGAGTTGGACATGACTGAACAACTAAACCAAGGCTATATTATAGGTATATGTTTAGAATAATTATAATTTTCTGATGGATTGAACATTGTCATTAATATGTAGTGATTCTTTATCGCCAATAAATTTTGAGATTATATCTGCTCTTTTATTATTGATTATATTTTACAAGGAATTTGTCCATTTCATTTAATTTGCCATAGTTAATGACAATGTTCTTGAATACACACAGGATCCATAACAATATTCCTTCTTTCATTCCTGATTTGGAGTACTTGTGTATTCTCTTTTCTTCTTCTTGATTATTTTAGCTACTTTGCTTTATCAATTTTATCAGTTTTTCAAAGACCAGCTTTTGGCTTTAATATTTTCATTTACTATTTCTTTTCCATTTCTTTAATTTTTGTTCTCATCTTAATTATTTATCTCCACTTATTTGGGGTTTCATTTGCTTAGCCTTTTCTAGTTTCTTGTGGTAGAAATGTAGATCATTGATTTAAAAATAATTTTTATTTCTTAAATAAAAAGACAAACCTATCATCTGCCCCTCTTTACCTGCATCTCACAGATTTGGATATGTTGTACATTCCATTATCATTCAATTCCAGATATTCTCTAATTTCTCTTGTACTGCTTTGATTAATGGATTACTTAGAAATATGTAGTTTTATTTCCACATATTTGGGGCTTGTCTAGATTTCTTTATTGTTAATGATTTCTCAGTTAAGTACTTGGTAGACAGAGAACAAATTCTCTCCAGGATTCTCCCGTGAAATTAACCGAGACTCTCTTTGTAATCCTTTGATCAATATAAAATATCCATCTTTTTCTTTCAAGTGTTCTGTGTCTTTGTATTTAAAATGAGTCTCTTGTAGACAGCATATACTTAGGACTTGCTATTTAAATAATCAGACAATCTTTTCCTTTTAATCGGTGTACATTTATATTAGTGTAATTTTTTATTTGGCTGAATTCAGGTTCACCCCTTTGCTGTTTTTCCTGTTTGTCCCTCTTCTGATGTTCCTCTTCTCTACCTTCACTTGGGTTGATAATTGTTTTTAAGTCCCTTTTAATTTTCTATTGGATTCTTATCTATATCTCAACATAATGTTTTTAGTGGTAGCTTTAGGGATTATAATATGTATGTTATATGAGTCTATTTAGAGCTCTGATCTTACTTGATACAGGCTGGTCTTCCATTTCTATGATTTCCTGATTTCTTTATTCTAAAAAATTCTGCCTTTTAAATATCTACTCACTCCCAAACTCTTTAATGTCTTCACTAATTAAACTAAGACTATTCTTCTCTCCTAATGTTTCTATTATATTTTTAACATTATATTCTTTCTGTGCCATTTCTTGCTAATTTCTTCTGGTTATTTTTTTTTCAGTTGACCAATTCTCTTTAATTGTGCCTGATGTCATATTTACTGTTTGCACTAAAGTTTTTATTTCAACAATTATGTATTGACTATTTCCTTTATAAAATTTATATAGCTTAAGTGTTTCTATTCAGTTTTTCTATTATATTCTTACTTGCTAATTTGCATATTATACATAGTTGAAAGTATGTAACTGACAAATTCTATCATTTTAGGGCTTTAAGGATCAAAAATGGTTGTTTGTTGTCTTGTTCACTCTTAATTATAAAGTTTTATTTTCTCACATACTTAATTAGACTTAACTTTACATGACATAAGTTTATGTTAGTTTTTAAAAATCACAAGGGCCTATAGTAAAGACTCTTGTCTCCTGAAAAATGTCTAACTGCTCCCTTTCAGGCCATGGATACTCTTCACCACATGTCTTTCATCATGTTTCTGGAATAACATAGGAATCTCAGTTTCATGTCCTGCGTCTTCCTCTGAGTTCAAGGTCAAATCTCCCAGGTGAAACTCTGAGGTCAACCCTTTTTTCTCACTGAAGTTCTCCTATGAGCTTGCAATTCAATCTTCACATTTCTGACTTCAGCTCACTTTTAGTTCTTATTTTGTTTTCTTTTAGTTATTTAGAGATTTCTCTTACTCTCAGGACTGTGTTGTTTTGATCAAGCTAGTTAATATTTCTGTGTTTCAAATTTCTCACCTGTAAAATGGAGGAAATTATAGCACTACCTATCTCAAAAGGTCATTGTGTTGATGAACAAGTATATATATATACATTTAGAACAGAATACTCAATAAATATTAGTTATCTATGATGTTACCTAAATGATGGGCATGATTTCATTTTCAAGCTTTTCCTACCCCTAAACAAAATGAGATACTTTTTCCTATTATGCTGCATATATTTAAATATATTTAATGCTTATTCTATTATGTTATGCAATATCCTGCTTTCTCAAAGTAATATAAAGAAGATTTGATATGTCAGTATAGAAGCTGCCAGTATTAGCTGAAATTCTGACAAAGGCATGTGACATTTGCATTCTCAGCACTCATGCAAGTCCCTGTCTCCATCATGCACTTGATGTTTTGAAAACATTTTGACTTTCCCATCATTGAAGAATCATTCTAGAGCTCAAGAGTTAATTAACTCATCTACAGTCTGACATCTAGAGAGATGGATAGATCACAGTCTATCACCAGGTGAAAATATGTATAACAGGTATTTTGCTTCAGTAACTAATCAGGATCTACACTGTAACTGCAAATATTTGGAGGAGAAATGTTAATGATGTATTCTTGTTTGTAAATCAATTCCCTTAAATCCAATGCTTCATCACCAATTACTGTCAGGATTTAGGTACTTGTCTAAAACCAATGTAAGCATCCAGCCATTGAGCTTGTAGAAAAATAATACAACCACAGCTTCCTAGTGCCTGTTAGCATCCGTTAAACAGGGAGAGGATAATTGAAACTGAGTCAAGGGTTTTCCTTTTCTTCCTTTCCCACCTTGCTTCCTGTGTTTCAAACACATGTCGTAGGTTACGAATACATGTAAAGCCTTAATTACATTTAGCATCTGGCAGCTGTTGACTTGCAGAGAGTTGTTGAGTCACATAAATTCCAAGTCAGAAAGAAATTCAGGAATAGAAGGCAGAAGTTTGCCCAATGGAGGAAAAACAATCTTATGTCATCACAGCTGAAATACTCCACTATCAGCACTATTATATTCACGGTGTGAGCGATGCTGTAACTAATCAGTCTCAGCAACACCCGAGACTATCTCACCACTAAAATACCTATTTCCAAAGTGACTGAAGTCATCAGCCGAGGGACTTTACAAGCACTGCTTTCAATGGGTGATGTGATGTGTACCTGGAGTGGAGACAACTTCATGGGGATTTTAGTCTCTAGAGGTATCAACTGATAACTTTTCAACAGCAAGATCTTCACACTCTCTACTCAACACTTCACCAAAGTTAGATGTGTTAAGTAATTTAATTCAGACACTGCTTACTTTAGGAAGAAATAAGTCTCCTGAGAAACTGGCACCAAGAAGTGTAAACCTTTAACTCTGGCCACCATTTGCCACATGATACAATTTTATGAAGAGAGAACTGTCAGAAATCATGTCTTTGTCTTAACAGACATAGATCTCAAAATCCAAATATCAAGTTACAAAAGCACAGTTAGAAAAATATGAGCGATATGCATTGCATATAGATATCTATACACTAACAGGATAATTTTGAACTGGAAAAATAAACCTTAAATTCTTAATAGCAATAACTTCTGGAGATGAAGTTGGGGAGCATTTAGAAAAAGATTTGAAACAAATTTGACAAAATGATAATACTTGTTAATTAGAAATTATGAGTATTATATGTTTTACTCTTTGTACTTTTCTGTGATTTGAATTTTTTTTCCTGAAGGTTAAAATACTTAAAAATAGAAGGCTTGGACCAATCTAACTCCATTCCCAACTTTAAAATATCATGTGATATCATAATTTTCTCATTGTTCTGTCATTCAAAATTTTTATGTTTATATTTTGAGTTAAACTACAAAGAAATGTCTTTAGTTTCATGCCTCTTTAAGTTCAAGCCAATCAGAAATAAACTCAGGAAGCAAAGTAAATGTAGTCAATGAATAAAAAACTGTGGTACATTCAGAGGAGAAGGATGTGGCAACCCACTCCAGTATTCCTGCCTGGGAAATCCCATGGACAGAGAAGCCTGGTAGGCTAGAGTCATGGGGTCACAAAGAACCAGACATGACTCAGTGACTGAGCACAGTACATTCAGACAATAGAATATTATTCAGGACTAAAAGGAAATAATCTATCAAGCCATGAAAAGACATAGACGAAACTTAAATCCATATTACTAAATGAAAGAACCCAATCTGAAATGGCTACATATGTATGATTTCAAGTATGGGGCGTTCTGAAAAAGGCAAAACTATGGAGACTATGGCACTCCAGTACTACACTCCAGTACTCTTGCCTGGAAAATCCCATGGATGAAGGAGCCTGGTAGGCTGCAGTCCATGGAGTTGCAAAGACCGAGCGACTTCACTTTCACTGTTCACTTTTCTGCATTGGAGAAGGAAATGGCAACCCAGTCCAGTGCTCTTGCCTGAAGAATCCCAGGGACGGTGGAGCCTGATTGGCTGCCGTCTATGGGGTCGCACAGAGTCGGACATGACTGAAGCGACTTAGCAGCAGCAACAGCAGCAGCAGCATGGAGACTATAGAAAGGTAAGTGGTTGCCAGGAATTGGGCAGGGGGAGATGCCTAGGCTGGACAAGTAGTATTTTCAGGACAGTGAACATACTCTGTATGATACTGTAATGATAAAGACACATATTATACATTTGTTCAAACCCATAGAATGTATAGCATTAAGTGTGAACTGTAATGTAAACCGTGGACGCTGGGTGATTATGATGTGTCAATGTCTTGACAGATCCATCGGTTTTAACAAATATCTGTCATTCTGATAAAGAATGTTGATAATGGGGAGGTTATACATGTGTGGAAGGGAGCATATGGGGACAATCTGCACCTTCCATTCAATTTTGTCATGAACCTGCAAGTCGCTCAGTCATTTCTGACTCTTTGCGACCCCATGGACTATAGGGTCCATGGAATTCTCTAGGCCAGAACACTGGAGTGGATAGCCTTTCCCTTCTCCAGGGGATCTTCCTCACCCAGGGATCGAACCCAGGTCTCCCACATTGCAGGTGGATTCTTTACCAGCTGAGCCACAAGGGAAGCCCTTCTAAAAATTATTTTTAATTAAAAAATAAAAAGTAAATGCAACCAACTCATTACATGACAGATACACTGCCGGGAAATCCTTGCACTTTTCTCCCTCAGAGAATGACTTCACACTTCTGTGGCTAAGAGTACTTGACAAACAAACAACCCAGAGCCTGAATCTCTACTCCACCACTTACGGCTGCCTTGATTCATATGAAAAAAGTAAATTATGGATACTATATTCAGTTTTAAGAAGTAAGACAATGATAAATGCAATGTACAAACATTGTCCTTAAAAGGAGTGCCACTTACTTTAGGGGGGAAAACAGAGCAGTTAAGGTGATATGTTACCTGTGGACCAAACTGTTCCTTAAATGTAGACTGTAATTATGATTCTGAATCCACAGAAATTAATTTGCATTATGTCATAAGCTTCTACTTTTCCTCAGATGGAGGTACTGTCTTTAAGACAAGAGATCTTTGTCTTAAAACATTGAAATTCACAGTTTTAAATCCATGAGTAAATGCAACAGAAAGACATTCCAGTTGCTATAGGACCAGGGCCAAGGTACCCAGTAGGGACTATAGACAGAGTCACTAGGGCCCAGCATATTTTTGGGGACCCACAAAAATTGTTTATTTTAAAATAAGGAAAAGAAAGTAAAATTTCAGTTTGTAGAAAAGGTTGTAATCTCTAACAATAATCTATCCATCTCTCTACCAATGCAGTTGTAAAATGTAATTTTAAATATTCTCTTTCATGGACTGTAGCCTACCAGGCTCCTCCATCCATGGGATTTTCCAGGCAAGAGTACTGGAGTGGATTGCCATTTCCTTCTGCAGGGAATCTTCCTGAGACAGGGATTGAACCCTGGTCTCCCTCATTGTAGGCAGAAACTTTTACGATCTGAGCCACCAGGGAAGCCTATTTTTAGAGAGAAGGGGTCTGCAAAGGCAGAAACTGCTGCGGGTCCACAGAATCACAGTACAGCCCTGCTTCCTCCATGAAGCCCTGACATGTACAAAACACCAAAATCATAATGAATCAAAGCACCAGCTTCCCTAAAGGATCTGGGGGAAAAAAAAAAAGCAGTTTGTGTTCTAATAGTGTTATCATCCTGGAATACACAGAAAACATCTTACCCTACCGTCAGCATTAAATGCTCTGGCCACTTGGCTCTTTTAGAGGCAGAGAAGAGTGTCTGGTCTCGGTTTTCAGGTGCTGGCAAAGGCATGCCCAGTATTAATATCATTCCACCTCTTCTAATTAGCAGAACAACTATTCCATCACTACAAATGACTCCCTTGACCATTCCCCATTTTCCCAAAACATCTTCTGGAAACCAGTGACTCTACCAACTATTGCCTCTGTTTGGTAACTGGAAAGCACATTTATATTACTGTTCAGAGCAAACTGCCTTAGGACTCAACATCACCTGTGGAAAGTGGCAAGGATTACTCCCTTGAGAAAGAGAAATAGGGACTTTCCTGGGCTTTCCAGGAATCATAAAACATGCTTCTGACAGTTGTGAAGGGAGCAAGACGTCTCTCTCTTGCATTTCCCTGTCTTTTTTTTTCCTATTAAAATCAGGGGTCACTCCAGGTAGATTGCTGCTTTCTTAGAAAGCCAACTTTTCCTAGCAAAACTGCCACTTCTCTGGAATGACAGGCAATGAAATCCAAGGTGACACTTAATTGTTCTCTATCGAGACATTTCTCTTTGCTGAGGCTTCCCCAGGTGCTCTGTTAAAAACATTGGCCCTATCTGGCACTTCATCTGAGAAACAGCCTTTTCCTTACGAAGAGAGCTTTGCTATCCAGGGGGGACACTGGCTGTGTTCGCTTTCTCATAGCCCATGATCGGACCACCAAGGAAAGGGCTGATGCACTGACTTAAGCTGCATCTGCCTGCCTGTGTCGCAGGAATCAGAAGCTCCATTAATTCCTTTGCTCTCAGTCTGGGTTGTTTGGGAGTCAGAAGCAGATTATTATTGCAAAGACTTATCTTTTGATTCACTCTCCCCTCTTGAAATTGGCCCTAGATCACTCTTTCTTCTGTGCAGCGTGTTTCATCTCCATTTGGGTGAGAAAGTCAAAATAGTCCTTTTAGAAAATCTAGCCATCAGAATTATCAGGAACACACCCCACAGTGGCTTCAGTTGTCTTTCCTGCACATCTGGCAGGGTTTATGCTTCTCTGTGCTTGTCTCCCCAAGAATCACTGCTGTTATATGGCTCACACAGACCCAAGGGCACCCACTGTTCATGTTTCAAACTGATCGGTTCAGTTCCGTTCTACAAATAGACAAAAAGGTGTGCTGAGAATGAAATAGAGATACAGAGATAGAAAATCTGTGCCCCTGCTTTCAGGAATCTCCCAGACTAATAAGTAAGATAAACATACAAAATTGTAATTATAATAGCACAGTGTATTCCTTGTAAATTTATCTTCTGCTCCCCTTACGTCAGTGGGGATGGGAAGACAGAGGCAGGGGGCAGGTAACTATATTTCATTGTCCTCTAGAAAACATTATCCCGGGGGGCAAATCATTGGTAAACCCCATAATGGGCTTCCCAAGTGGTGCTAGTGGTAAAGAAACCACCCACCAATACAGGAGACTCAAGAGACACAGCTTCCATCCCTGGATCAGGAAGGTCGCCTGGAGAAGGAAAATGAAACCCACTTCCAGTGTTCTTGTCTGGAAAATTCCATGGGCAGGGAGCCTGGCAGGCTGCAGTTCAAGACTGAGGAACTAAGCAGAGAGAGAGAAACCCCTTAATACTCTGAGCTGTCAGGTTCTTTTGAAAGTAAAAGGATGGGAAACATTTATGGCTTAATATTGATTATGTTGTATGATCAAGATTAATTATAAACATTGTATGTTATGAACACTATAGGTGGAAAATCTCATATAATCCTCAGAACAAAACTAGGAGGAAGGCATTAGATTCGAGATAAAGAGTGGAATAGCCTCTATTCATGCATTTATCTTTTCGCTCTAAAGCCTGTGTGGTTTCTTACATGCCAGGCTTCCTAGCTGAGTCTAAAGACTTTCACCTTTAAACTTCTGTGATTATACAATATTGCTAGCAAGAGACTAGGCATCAGAGCCACTTTTCCCACTCAGGATACTGGAAGGGGGGATACTAGGAAAGGGAAAGAGCTCTTTGAAGAATCTGTAGAAAAAAGGGCAACACAGGAAGTCACCTTTTTGTAAGCGAATGGCTTATAAGGCTCCTAGGCTTAATTTTCTCCCAGCTGTTCAAATCAGTGAAATACTTCACAGATTATCAAAGTGAATTTTCCTTTTTTTCTTTAAATACCCTTTTTGCTATTAACAAATGAGAAATGCACACAGACATACAGGATCTAATATAAAGAAGCGGGGGACTGAGCATCCGTTGGTCACAGTTACTAACTGTGACAGCAACACTGACATTGATTTGTTCATTTGTTGGCCTCCTCTAACATGAGATCCTCTTCAGCAACTCTGGTTGACTGTACCCTTGTAAAGTCAGGATCTAGTATAGTAGCTGCTCAATAAATATTTGTCAAAATAATTGAACAAAGATAGGCAGGTAGATTAAAAATAGAGAAAATGTACCCATTCTTTTCATTAAGAATCAATATTTCATTTTCTTCTATGTACCCCTCTTTACTAGCTTTCCTGACTTTTCCTTCTGCCCATTTTACATATCTTAAAATACGCATGGTATATTAATACAGATGGGAGGTTAAAAATGTAAAAGAGCTTTCCATATAGTAGTTTCAACATCTTGGTAGTGACATCTCCCCAACCATTCTGACAATTACATAATCTTCAAAAAATATTAAAAAAAAAAACAACACAAAACTACTTTATACTATCCTCAGTCATCAAGTGGGCACTTGGACAGACCCAAAGCCTTAGACCAGGTGAGAAGTACACCTAAATATTTGTATATTTTTATTTCTCTGCATTCTATCAAGTTTTGTTTCAAGCAAGAAATAATCTGTCCCTCATTCGTTTTTGCACATCACAGAGCTAAGTTTCCTGTGTTACACCAATTTCAAAATGTTCAGCACCATTTATCCCTTTTTTATAGTTCATATAAAGACATGGCTCCAAGACCTCAAATAACAAAAAGTTTATTTATGTATTTATTTTTGCATGGCATGCACTGATGAGCTAGTCTGCTCAGCGAGCGTTTCACAGATTAGACGCCTGAGTATGGTTTCAGGCAAGGCTCCCTCATGTTTCTGCGCATTGGCTGATAAACACTTCAAAGTAAACCGCTCATAAATATGAAATGAAAAGCCGAGGAGTCGTTATGCACAGCTTTGAGATACAAATCTCTTTATTCCCTTCTGAAGTGGGGTTTGATTGACATAATGAGTCATAGAGCCTGTCCAGGGACACACTGCCTTTTCCCCTTTTTCTCTGGAGACAGGGAGACTTGAAAGAAATCCACTTCAGAACTTGGTGATAGACAGCTCACTTGAAAAAATAATAAAGTTGAATCCTATATTAAATAACTTATTATTTTGTGTTAATGCTGACTTTGACAACCATGACATATGTCAAAGTTTCACTCCACATCCTCAGAAAGACATGATTAGTTACAACTCTAAGAAAAAGATTGCCAAATTTCAAAAAAGGGCCATTATCTTTTTTGTCGCATATATTGTTGTTCTACAGGCCCTTCATTTGGTAAGAGAAAAATCACTACTTCAATTAATTCAGAGTAGAAGACTAAAATCCCGGAAGCCAAAAGGCTACAGGGAGTAACACGGGCAACTGGGAATAATTATTGTGGAAAATTCATTTCATAAATAACTGTCTTTCAAGAAGGAGAGGCTCACATAGCAGAACTTTCTATGAAAAACAGGCTGAAGAACAATTCAAAGTGGAGATTCAATTTATTCTTGCTCATAAGTTTTTAATAATTATCTGCTTGCTTGAAAAAGATAAAAATTTCAGTGAGGTCGCACAATTTCCCATTAGATTATATTTTGTAAATGTAAATGACTTAGAGAAACCCAGCGGTTAATGTAAGAAGCTAAGTCAAGTTGTGTACAGGGCAACAAGGAGTCATGGGGACCTGTTAAAAAGTGGGAGGAAGTACAGGTCCCTTTTAGATAAGGCAGCTGTTGTTCAGCCAGTAGATTTTTGTCATTCGAGAAGATAGAATTACTGTTGCTAGGTATTGCAATTTTTCCAGAAAAGCCTAATATCTAGATTTTATGGGCTATTTACCTATCGATAAATGATGGTCAAAAATGTAATTTCGAAAAAGCAATCCAATAGAAGAGATGTTTGGCCTGCCAGTCTTTCATCTCTGCTTTAGACTTGCAGGAGTGAGCATTTAAATAAGTTTTAAGAAATAGGGACTTCCCTGGTGGTCCAGTGGTTAGGACTCCATGCTTTCACTGCGGGCCCAAGTTCAATCCCTGGTCAGTGAAGTAAGATCCCACAATATGTGTGGCCAAAAAAATAACAAAAGGAGGGAGAGAAAATGAAAACTTTAAATCAGAAAACAATGAGAGAAAAAGTAATCACAAGGTCCTCTTGAGTGGTTTTAATCTCTCTTTCCAGGATCCCTGGTTGGGGTGGGGAGGGCGGTCTCTTCCCAAAGTCTCTTCAACCGGAGCATTTCTGCTTTCTTATTTAAATAATGTTTGTGGGCGAGAAAACTTCTGAAAACAGCTAAGACCATCTCCTTGTTTGAGAGTGAAGCAATCCAGTTATCCACCACCCTCTCCTCGAATATTTAATTGGCTCAAGGTTTTTGACTCTATTAAGTTTCAGGGTCAGATCACCTCTGATCTTCTGCCTTAGAAACTCATCTTGAGTGTCAGAGAAAATTAACTGCCCACCAGAATTAGTGTCTCCCTTTCCATGGTACAAAACTGCCGTAGAGAGTGGTTTTCCAGCCGGGACCGTCATTCAGTTTCCATTGCATCTAGGTCAGCCCATGTATCTAAAATCCAGAAACCTTAAAAGGCAAATGGTCCTTTTCCATGTTCTTTTCCCCTTAGGACACGAGTGATATGAGTGAAGATGGATTCAATATGGCAGTGCCACTAGATGAAAGACGCCTTGTTCCCAGAGTTCCACCTGCAGGGAAGGAACCCAGGCATCAGTACTACTGATTTCTGATTTCAGAGGAATGAGACATTAATCCTGACTGAGGTGGTCCTTCGTATACTTTAGATTCCCTTGTTCCATTAACCAGATTTATCTAAAATAATGCAGTTAATATTAAATTGTTTGAAAGTGTATAATAGTAGATATACACAACTAAATGATCCAAAAAAGAAACATTGGGTTCTTATTGAGAACTTGCTAATGCCAATAACTACCATTTTCAGATCTATTTATATTAAATAATGGAGGACCAAGGAAGTTACATGACCCACCAAAGAATATAAAACTGATCCACGTAAAAGCAGTGATTCAAACCCAGATGTTGGCAGTTCCAACACTAATTTTTGTTGCAATGTCATGAGTTGGTATCTGAGATTTATTAAAATCCTCACCCATCCAACTTGATAAAATTTAGCACCATTTTGATATGTCACATGTTAGATCTGATTATTTGTACTACAAGCTAAAAAAAACCTGAAAAATGCAAGTATCTCTTAATAAACTTTCTGCCATAAAGAATTAGTTGGCTAATGAGCAACATTATAAAATTGTATTCAATTTTATTCTTCAGTAACGATAGTAAGTCAGCATCAGAAAACTGGCAGCCAATAAACCCTAACACAACTCAAAGTAAAAAAAAGAGACATGATGTGTGTGTGTGTGTGTGTGTGTGTGTGTGTGTGTACAGAGTATATATAGATTAATAAGAAGAGTGGAATGGTACATACATAAGAATAATCACTAATTTCCAATTTCCCTTAAAAGTTCACAGTCAGCTCACTTTCTAACTATAGTAATGTGTGGCTCAGTGCAAAAGGGCCATAGAATCAGACTAAACAAAATTCAAATCCTCCTGCTTCTTAGCTCTAGGATCTTGGGTCACTTTCCTGGCTTCTCTCAATCTCAACTGCCTTATTTATAAAATAAAGACGATAATATCTACTATATTAAAAAATACAGAAGAAAGTCCACGTCCATCGAAATGAAAACTAGACCCTTCAGGTGATGAGCCGAAATCATGATAATGTGAGCTTAAAATTAAACCAGTCTGTTGCCTGGGACTGGAGCTGGGAGCAAAGGAGCAGGAGAAATCTTTTGGGGATGATAGAAATGTGCTAAAATTGTATTGTGGTGATGGGTGTACAACTGTTAATTTACTAAAATTAATTCAGTTGCACACTTGAAACAGGAGAATTTTATTATTTGTAACTTATATCTCAGCAAAGCTGTTAAAAAAAATTAAACTGGTTGCATGTAAGTATTTCTCAGTATAGAGGTAAAAACTGCACCGGGAAAATCCAGAGAACAACAACAGAGTTAGCACTTCAGATTTATAGAATGTGGAACAAATGAAAGCTAACCTATGACTCCTGTATCATGAATTGAAAGAAGGAGAAGAGGGTGTCAGAGGATGAGATGGCTGGATAGCATCACCGATGCAATGGATATGGACTTGGGCAAACTTCAGGTAATGGTGAGGGACAGGGAGGTCTGATACGCTGCAGTCCGTAGGGTCACAAGGAGTCAGACACGACCGTGTGACTGAACAACAAGGATCTCTGTACAAAGAAAGCAGAATCAGTGTAACAGTGTTTCTTTTATTTTGATTCCATCACAAATTGTAGCAGCTAAAATATTCCTAGAATAATAGTTCCTCATTAACTTTTCTTTGAAAATGGGAAGACACAAGTTCCCCTAGGATTAAAACTCTTGATGTTAACCGCAAAGGTACAAAGAAAAGTCTTTCTAAGAATAAATCTGGAACAGAATACTTCTCCATCTCCGAGGTGTTTTAATCCTCTTGACTGAAAATAGTTTGATTAAACAGGCTGCACTGGGATCATGCAGGCCGTCTCAGTCCAGGAAGAAACAGCTGTCAGTCACATCTCTGTCCCCCTCCCACTGCCCCTGGAGGGCATCGTAAGCAAGCTGTCTCCAGGATAAGCGCTCCTCTGAGACTTGCTGGCTCATCGTGGCCCGCAGCTGAAAAGCAGCCACTCTGCTCACTCGGTCTATTAGCCCTTTGACTTTCTTCCTTCATGCACAAATATAAATATAAAGCTTAAGTGAATGATGACTACTGTCCCCAAAGAAATTTCAATTAAACACTTGGAATCCTTAGGAATGGTACCTAGGGAGATTCCCAAACAGAGCTGCAATTCGTTATGTATTATTAAGTCTGGCTTTGAATTGTAAATCTTTTTTTTTTTTTTCCTTTTCATGGTAGCCATAGCCTTTCAAAGAACTGTCTCTCACCTGATTTGAACAACTCTTTTCTAGACTCTAAGCAGAACCAGTAGAATAGAGTTATTTCTGAATTGCAAGCCCCTGTCCAATTAAATAGGAGATGAGCGAATTCCCTTGTTCTCTACCAGAGTATTCTTGCCTGGGAAATTTCATGAACGGAGTATAGAAGGCTACAAGTCATGGGGTAGCAAAGAGGCAGACATGACTGGACTTGCATGCACATTTCCCCTCTTCTCAAAGGGAAGGGAGGTCATTAAGAAATGTTTGACGGGTGCTGGAGTACACTCTTGCCTGCCATCTCACTGTTTCAATCCTCCACAGTCCTGCAACATAGCATGTGTGAAAGCTAATTACCTGAATTTAAGCTTCAATAAAGAAGTACTTTTTCTCACTGACTTCTGTATATTCGGCATCTACAACAATAAGGAGTGTAAAGAGAGAACGTTTTCCGAAAACAAGCTTAAATGGATGGAAGGAAAGAAGAGAGAGAGAAAGAAGGAAGGAAGAATGGAAGAAAGGAGGGGGAAGGGTGGGCTTGACTAAAAGGCCTTCACGCGTAGGCCAGGTCTTTCTGCTCCACTGCTGGCAAGATTTTGTGCAACATTTCCTTGGGCCACATTTACTATTGGATTCTTTTGAAAGAATTCACTTAGGAGCCAGATATTTGGTGAACTTATGATATGCTTTCCTTTTATTGATTAACTGTTTTTCAATATGTGTTTTTCAGCTGAATTAAATGATCAGAGCTACTCAGATTATATTCAGAAATGAGAAGAAAAAAGTTTCCTCTCAAGAAAAAAAAAAAAATTCACTAGGGTCAGTGGATTGCCAAATAACATTCCCTCCTATACTGAGATTCTTTGAATCACTCTCTTTTGGTCTGTCCAAATACAGGTTTTAAAGAAATCAGGAATATGAGCTTCTTTCCAGTACTAGGGCTTATGTCAATTACATAAAACAATATTAATAATTTTGTTAATTATTTTGTTACTTCTCAGTGAGAAATCATATTTTTACCAAAGGCAACACCTATATTAATCTCTCTCTTCAAGCATTCATTCTCCAACTAAAGACGTTGTTCTAAATTCTCTCCTTTTAGTACTAATTTTCTTCCTGTCAACTGCATGTGTTCGTCGTCACCAAACCTGAGAAAATAGACATATAAATGAGCTTTTGATATTCTGGAATACACTCTTGTCTCCTAGCAATGAAAACTATGTGCTCCCTGATACCCTGCCATGTCCCACTGGATCCATGTGACCACTGAAACCTGAAGTGAGGGAAGGCCTGTGAACATCAGCTTTATTTTATAATCATGATGTTAGCACCTGGTACACAGCAAATGGACTCTTTGCTTACCTCCTGCAACTCTCGGTGATGCCTGTTTTTGATAATGGCTCCCAAACTAAGAGGAACAGCTCATAAGCACTGGGCCTCCAAGTTCTCTGTAAAATGCTGGTCAGGAGTACAGGAGAATAAAGATGCTTAAGAAAGCTGAAATTCTCTCTTCACCCTCAAATGAGGTACCTTTCCTGTCTTTCTCTCAGGGCATGGGACACCACAAGGACAAAGGAGGCTTGAGATGGGGTGATTTGAGAGGGTCAAAATGGTCATCATTTATCCATTTTTGATCTTCATAGAAAGACGTTTAACACTCTTCTTTCTGGTAACCTAGGAGATAAGAAATGCTACTCCAAGAAATTAAAGAGCAGACATGATATCTTAATGTCTTCCAAGTTTCTGGTGTGCCCACCTTAAAGACGGCCTTCCTTGTCACCAATTCCAAGAATCAAAACTAAAGAAACAGAGAGAAATAAGAAACTAAGTCATGAGACAAGAAGTTGCTGACATTGCCGGGAAGGATAAAGGCAACACCACTGGATTAATGACATTTTTTAGGAAACCTTTATATCCATTTTTAGTATCATTCAAAGAGAAATATTCTTGGTGAATCATCAAAATCAGTCTAATTAGCTGTGTATTTTATTTTCCTTTACATAAGTTAGTTTTTCCTTGTACAAGTGTTCCCAAGAAAAGAAGAACCTCTTTTCAAAAATTTTGGTTCTAGTCAGTGAATCTCAGGTAAAAAATAGCAAATGCAATTCAGATGGTCATGCCCCTAGTCACCAAATGCTTCAGTGAATCAAAGTTTCATCTCTTGTTAATAAATTTGGGGAGTAATTTTCTTTTCTTTTCTTTTTTTTTTCCTGTTCTAGATGGGAATGGCATTCTAGGACACTTGAATTCTCATTCGAGTTTCATAGCTATGTAAGTGAATGATCTTAGATAAGTCATTTTTCTCAATATTAAGATGATTGAGTGGAACATAGTTTTAAAGATCCCCTTCTAACAATATATTTTATGATGAAAGTAATTGCTTTAATAAATATCTTTTTCCTCTTTGAAGCTGCTATCTCATGACCAATGACTCTACAGCAATATGCCATTTCTCAGACATCTTTCAAAAGGCAGATCATTGTAACAGTGTTTAAGAAAAATGAAAGCATAATTGTCTCAAAACAATTGAACTAGTCTTGATTTTATGTTAAGGAACAAACTTTTTTCATCAATTCACTTCAAAATTTCAGTAGAGGCATTCCATTAATTTAGTTCAATCTAGTCTAGTTTAATTTCTGATATTTTCCTCACAGTTGGGTTGACTGTGGAAGAAAGCTATGTTCTGTCAAACTAAAACAAAAGTGTATCCCTTTTTAGATGGTCAAAGCAGTTTGACTGTAAAGGTCCCAGACAGTAAAGAAAAACAACTGGAAACAAAACCTAAAGTTCATACAGTACATAAGTGGACATGAAAGAAAAGATGACTTCTTCACAGTGTGTGGGACAAACATCAAGTCCTGCGTGGCCAACCTACATTAAAGCTAAATCAAAACAGAGAATGAAAAATATCAAATTACACTTAAATCATGGTTTCCAATATAATTCTAAAAAAAGAAAAAAAAAAAAAAGTGGGAGGGGGATACCAGGGCCCCTTGGAGAAATGGCTGATCCTAGGGTTGAGGGCAGAAAATACACAAGCAAACATACAAAAGCCTAATTTTCCTTATAATGCCAGAAGTAAGGAAATGCTCAAACAAAGAAAAAGATCTACATTTTGGGTTTATAACAAAAGGAACCAAGGCCAACTGAAAGAGTTCCCAGTGGTCAAAATGGAACCTTCTGAGAAACAAAATAAGTAAAGTAGTACTGGCTTATAATCCAAAATTTTAAAAAAAAATCCAGGAGTCCATAGTAATATGAATTAATAACTGAATAAACAGTATAAATGGAGAAAGAAAAGGTGACCCACTCCAGTATTCTTGCCTGGGAAATGCCAGGGACAGAGGAGCCTGGCAGACTACAGTCCATGGGGATTACAAAGAGCTGGACACGACTACGGAACTAAACAACAATACACAGATTAAATGTGAAGAATGACAACCTTCTCTTGCAGAAGAATCCCAAATCATTCATGTTGATATTCTGTTCTAGATAAGGAAGGATGTAACTTCCCGCTCTTTAGGTATGAGTGATTTTTTTTCCCCCAAATAAAAATAAATAAATTATGAAAAGGAAGACAAAAAGAGTAAAATTATAGTGGAGAGACTTGAGAAACATTTCCTCAACCAGGCCATCAGTTCCTGACCACAATGATGTCATGCTGGTAGGACACACCCTTGATATGATATAATGAAAATGGCACTTTTACCTCTGTAACCCTCCTTGTAAAAATATGTTACCCCATTCTAACCAGGAGAAAACTATCAGACAATCCCAACTCAGGAACATTTTATGAAGAATGACCAGAACTCCTAAAATCTACCAAGTTCTTTATAACCAAGGAAAACCTGGGAAACTGTCACAACTAAGCAAGCTTAAATAGACATGATTACTAAATGTCAAGACGGGATTCTGGAAGAGGGAAACGACATTAGAAAAAAAACTAGAAGATCTGAATGAAGTATGAACTAATTATTATTAGTTAATAATAATGTGTCAATATTGGTTCATTAATTGTGACAAATGTACCATACTAATGCAAGATGTTAATAAGACTGGGAATGGAAATATACAGGAACTGTGTACTATCTTTGCAGTGACTTTCTAAGTTTAAAACTTTAAAAACACTTTTTAAGATCACAGGTTTTTTTTCTTCTTAAAAAAAAAATAAAAGCAAAAACAAACAAAAAAATCCCCTATTGTGTCTGTAACCTCACTCCACTCAGAAAAGAAAAAAAGTGATTAAAAAGGGGGAAAATATCACTATTTGGGGAGCTTAATTGGGGAAATCATTTGGTAAAATGTAAATTTTGCTGTTTCTCTTTTCCTTCGGAATAGATAACATGCACTAAATGCTTTATACTATACACCATATTTTGTGCTGGAGCCTTTATAGTAATTACCTCACTAACACAAAGTATTATAAAATGATTATTTTCTCCTTTCAATCTATATATGGAAAAAATCCAAATATAAAAATCAACAGGATTTTTTTAGAACCTGAAGATATAGTTGCAGTGTACCCCTGAAAGAATAGAGGTACAAGAGCAGTTAAGAACCATTTAGAAAGAACATCAGTGAGGGAAATTCTTGTACCATCAGTTCAAACAGTATATTATAAAACTTAATTCAAAGAATTTTTTTTTTTTTAAATCACAGCAAAATTAGCCAAGTAATGGCACAGCTGTTTCTTTGCCCTCAGGCACAAGAGCCATCCTTTGGTTGAGAATCAGAGACAGACAACCTCATCTTCAACAATAATACACAGACACATGATTCCTCCTTTACGAAATTTAAGACAGAAGGTTTCGTCAATCATCTCAAATGTGAAGTACTCCATAAAGATCAGGCACTGCCTTGCTATGAATAATTTAACGGCACAGTATTAACCGGCTGACTGAAATGTTCACAGAAAAATCAAGGGACAAATGAAAAAAAAAAGAAGAAAAGGAAGCAGTCCATGTGTTCTTTGTTGAAACAGGTAGATGGTTCCATCAAGCTATAACACATGAATCAATCGAGTGATTAACCTTGCCTGATTTTCTCACTGCCTATCCTGGCATTTTGGAGAACAAGAAAACAAAACAAAAAAAAACCCAAAACCTAAAAAATCCTCCACAGTAGCAAGGAATGAAAGATAATTTATCCTTAGGACAAACCAATAGCTAAGTTAGATTTTTAGCTAAAATAAAATAAAAATCTCCTTTTCTAATTTCAAGGCATGAAGATGGAAGGAAAATAATAAATGACACGGTTAAGCTAGAACAACTCACAGGAGAGCTTGTCATGGCCTGTTCATAGAGAAATGGTGGCACACCTATCAGTTAGCTAAAGTTAGACCCAACAGGAATAGCAGAGGCCCGGGAGTTTACTGACAATATCTTCAGGGATGGCCTCGCACTGAGGCAGAATCCATGGGGTGTCAGCAGAATTGCCTCCATTCTGCAAACGGAGAAGGAAGGGAGGCGAGATGAGGAGTGACAGATGAGCAAGCTGTCTCACTACTCCCTTCTGACTTGTCTTTTTTAGAATCTTGTTGAAATAAGTTAAAAAAAGAAAAGCCCATACAGGAATATTTTAGGATCTAAATCTTGACAATATTTACTAACAACTTTTAGAGCACACAGTTGAATAATTTCTCAGTGTAATTAATATGGTTTGTGCTATTATACCACCAATCCATCTTTTATATGCAACAGACCATTTTGATAGTGTCATTCCCCAAGTTTATATTTAACCAAAATTTGTTAAATATCATATGATGTGCTATGGGCTGAATTGTGTTTCCTCCTATAAATTCAAACATCGAAGCCTTAGCACTCCAAGTGATTGTATAGGAAACAGGGTTTTTAAGGGGATAATAAAGGTTAAATAAGCTCACAAAAGATACAGTCCTGATATGATAGAACTGGTACCCTTATAAGAAGACGGTGAGACACCAACATTCTCTCTCTGCCATGTGAGGACACTGAGAAGGTAGCTGTCTGCAAGCTAGTATAAAAGTACTTAACCAAAACTCAACCATGCTGACATCCTGATCTCTGACTTCCAGCCTCCAGATCTCTCCAGTCTCTCATTTGTTTGTGAGAAAACAAATGCCTGTTGTTTCAGCCACCCAGTCTATGTTATTCTGCTGAGGTAACCTGAGCTGACAAATACATTATGAGGAAACTGTGTGTGGTCTCCAAATAATCAGGCTTCTCTTCCTTCAAGGAATATGGTAGGACTGCACTTCCTTAATACCTTTAAGAGTAGAGAAAGCCACCTGATACCTTTTAGCCAATGAAATGTCACTAAGGGTGACATTTGTCACTTTCATTGAGCCTTTAATAAGAAGAGAAGGTGTGATTTTCCATATGCTTTGTTTTTCCTTTCTCTGCCACCTGCAGTGCTCCAGATGCTGAAGTCTTTATCAGCGGAATGCCTGAATGAGGACGATGGGGAACAAAGGCCCCAGTCAACCCACAGTGGACATGGAGTATGAGTGAGAAATAAACATGTGTTGTTTTGAGTCACTGAGACTTTCCATTGTTAAGGTTGATATAGCAACCTTAGTCCTAGAGGGAAAAAACAAAGAAACAAAACTAAACAGTAAAGCAAGCAAGCTCACAAACAAAAAGCCCTTAGTCCTACAGGGGGGGAAAGCAGAAACAAACAACGATGAGAACAAACCTGGTAATGCTGTGCACAACCCACTGAATAACCACAGTGGGCATGCATCACAGAAGGGTAACCAGGAAAAATGTGCTCCCCTCTGTAACCATGTAGACATTTTAATTAAGAGATGGCCCAACTGATTTGGTATCTACTGAGAAAGCACAAAATTTCATTTTATGCTTTAATATTTTAATAAAAATATCTATTCAGATGCCAGATAATTTTGAAACAGCATTGTGATTTCATCTAACCTTGTTTAACATTATTTGGAAAGCTTTTATTAGTTATAAGGGTGAACAATAGCAAATTAATCTTACTTGATTTATGAGAAAACATCCCAACACATATTGAGATTGCCATTTGAAATTGGTCATATTTTGGTCGAAACTTTTATCATCTCAACTATGTTCCCAAGGCTGACCTTTGGTCTCCTTTCTCCTTGTCACTTCCTGATGTCAGCCCACCACTCCGAACAATTCAGCTTGTCCTCGGTGGACCACATTCCTTGACCACATTGAGTCTTGACCCAGAGGTTGCCTTGTGCCTTGGAGGTCTCCTTCCTCCCATTTACCATATGGATGATGATTACTCATTCCAGAAGACTCATCTCAAATGTCGATTAATCCAAACTATCTTGGCCAAAATCTCCAGCAAAATTTCTTTCCTCCTTTAGGTTCCCAGATCATATGATCAATATCTTTACTATAGTAGTTATTCCCCTTAAATACAATTTATCTATTAATGTGTCTGCTTATGGATTTGTGAATTCCAAGTGGGTTGAAAAAAAATCCCTCACTTAATGTATTCTGTAGCTACAATCTATTTGTTGAATGAATGGGTGAAGGAGTCAAATTATAAACTGTTTCTACCTAAAAATGTTGACCACTTAATAAAAGTGAATATTTATATGTGCATAATGTTTAATTTTTCTTAATCACAAAGGAAAATAGATTGTAAACTTACTTGTCTTCATTTTCCTTGCTTTCTTATTTCTGTGTATTATACATCCTATTAAAACACAGAAAGTTCCGCTATACTAGCATTTAAATCTGCTGGACTATGCTTTGTAATAGTTGGTGAGAAACAATTTATAAGGAGACTTAGAAGTCTCTACAGCTCTGCTCCTTTGCAAAGTTCTGACATGTGATTTTTATTCCTTAGGTAATAAAGGAGCTTTCTTCAACTTTCTTCACAGCCAGCCTACTGAACCTCTTCAGTCTTCATCCCTACCACTCCTGTGGGCAAGAACAAAAGCAGAAAAAAGCCAGACACCAGAGATGCCTTTTCATGCTCTTAATCAAAGACTGTGGCTGCCTGAGCCTGGTGCACACTCCAAGCAGCTCTCCCAAGTAGGGATGGTCCAGCTTAGCCGGTTACAGCATGTGGCTGGCAAAACCAGAGAAACTACAAATGACCACACCCACCCCTTATCCTGGCCCTCTACCCTGACAAAGAAAGGAGAAACCAAAAGGACTTATATCAGATGAGACCCTGGAGAGATAGTTGTGGGTGTGAGTGTGTGTTTACAGGTGCTCTAGTCTGAGAGACGGGAGAAATGGATTGAAAACGGTCCACAAGGCAGCACTGCATAGAGGTTGGCATCAGGAAGACAGGGGCTTAAAAGTAAAAATTTCCCTTTCATGGTAGTGGGTTTTGGGAAATGACTTCATCTGGGAAGGCTTTGTTTCTTCATTTATTAAAGTGGGAGGACCATCAGTGATTTGGTAAGAAGTGCTGAACACAGCTCATGGCACGTAGCTCAGGACTCACTCCCAAGAAGGGTTTATGTGTTATTAGGTCCCTTAGACTATATACAGGGTCAGAACATTCATTATCAATAACCACTAGCATTACACCAGCAGCTGATCACAGTTTGATTAGCTCGGTTTGTTGTGATTGTATAGGGCAATAGCTGGATGAATTTGGAAGACTAGAGTTTGAGGCATGGCTGAACTTCTAAGTAGTCATACTATCTTTCACAAGTCACTCTTTTTGCTTCAGTTTCCTCATCTTTAAAATAAATGCATTACAACAACTGGTCTCATCTGCAGTGCTAATATTTGAATCTCTGAGATAAACTAGACATGACTGGATTGTGTGTAAAAGGAAGTGGTCATAGTGACCACGGTGAGAGTGTGTTCAAAAAGCAGGTGTCCTAAGGAAGTCACAGAGCAGGCGATTGCTAGCCAGCTAAGTTAAAACAGTCAAGCCCTGTCCACAATAATAAGAGGTTCCAGTTAGGCAACCCTCATGAGTGACTTGCCATGAAATCTCCACCCATCAGTGGATTTTGTTAAGTTTCATTTCCTATTAGGTTTTAAACCTCTATGCATGTTCCGTCGCTCAATCACGTCTGATTCTTTGCAATCCTACAGACTGTAGCCTGCCAGGCTCCTCTGTCCACTGGATTTCCCAGGCAGAATACTGGAGTGGGTTGCCAGTTCCTCCTACAGGGGATCTTGACCTCAGGATTGAACCCGCATTTCCTGTGTCTCCTGCATTGGCAGGCAGATTCTTTACCACTCTGCCATTTGAGAACACACATTCTGATGTATAATGAGAAATAGGGCTAAGGTGACACCTGCAAAATGTTTGCAAATCAAAGTTTCATTCTGAGTCCTTTTAGGATGTGAGGAGAGTTCACCACTTCAAGTAATGGGACCTGCAAGCATGAGGATGTATTTTAAGGAGGGCTTTTCCAGCCAAAATGCAATGTACCTGTAGCATGTGAAACCAAAGCTGAGGGTCTGAAAAAAATGACAAGCACACTGGAAGAATGGGAGAACAAAGAAGAGAGGAAGAAAGGGAAGAGGAAGGAGGAGGAAAAATAAAAGAAAAACAAAAGAAAAGGAGAATGCATTAGTGAATGGAAATTCCTGGATTAGCAAATACACTGTTTACCTGGCCGAGTCTAAAAAGTTCCACTAAACTTCAATTTTCAGAGACAGAGGTGGTATTTGTGCAGATGTTACTTAATAATTTTATGCTATTAAGTGTATCTGGGGGCTTCCTAGGTGGCGCAGTGGTAAAGGATCTGCTGGCCAATGCAAGAGACACAAGTGATATGCGTTCAATCCCTGGGCTGGGAAGAGCCCCTGGAAGAAGAAATGACAACCCACTTCAGCAGTTTTGCCTGGAGAATGCCATGGACAGAGCAGCCTGGCGGGCTACAGTCCACGTGGCTGCTAAGAGTTGGACCCAGCTGAGCATGCACACACAAAGTGTATCTGGAAACAAACGAGTTTATTTTCAGCAGGTCAACTCTTAATACTGATGTTGAAGGCATATTTTAAAGTTCATCAAGCACCTTGAAAGAATTTAAAGAGATTTCCACTGTCCTTCAATACAGATGGTGGCCATTCATTTACTAAAGGGTCAGTTTTTGTTTTAGTTTTGGTTAAGATGTTGGGTCCTGAATCAGGATTCCTGGGCTAGAATTCAACTCCACTATATTATAACTGTGTGAACTTAAGCAAGTGACTTTCTCTTCATCTTAGTTTTCCCACTGCCAAATGGGGAAGGATAAAAGCCTAAATCATCAGGGTTTAGTGGGGCAATAAAATGATTTATAAAAACAGTTAAAATAGTATCTGGCACATAGTAAGTATTTAATAAACATAAGCTATAATTATTAGTAGAGTTCTTATTTAAGTATTTTAAATGCTATATATTTTTGTTACAAAATATGTACATATATCAACTCATAATAGGATACAGACAAGGCATCCTGTACCATTGACTTAATGAGTTTTTCTAATTTTATTGAAATTATTTTCTCTAACTGCTGCCATAGAGAGGGAAGCCAAGATAACCACTGATTCATGAACCTAGAAGGTGTACTTTAGGAGGTTGACACAGATTTTCTAAATCTCCTTGAGGCCAGTATTATTCCAGCCTTGCTACTTAGAGACCTACTTTTAAAGGTACACCTTCCCCATCACACAGGTGTATCTACATCCCTCACTGTGGAGAAAAGGGACAAGAACACCAAACATCCACATCAATCACAAGCTGGAAAATAACAGCAACTCTAGCCTTCCAGCCATTGCCCTGGCAGCACTCTAACCCATACTAATGCCAATGCCACCATTTGCCCACTCCTAGAGAACATGTCCTATTTTAGGTGGCCCAAGGACACAGAAAATAAGTGATAATTTCACATTTCTTGGCATTTATTTTTGAGTTTAAAAGTCTCAAAGAAGTTGGGAAGGAGACTCTGATCAATTTGTCTAGAATATTTGTTTTCCTAAAAATAATAATGATAAAATATGCATAGTAATAATAACAACAATAGTTACTGTACACTATATACCAGCATACAATATATGCTTTAAGAAATTTATGTAATGGTTATCTTATTACACAACTTTGGGAGATGATATGATCATTATTCCCACTTTATACATGAGAAGGGCTTCCTTGTAGCTCAGCTGGAAAAAAATCCACCTTCAACGCAAAAGACCTGGGTTCTATTCCCTGAGTCAGTCCCCTGGAGAAGGAAATGGCAACCCACTCCAGAGTTCTTATCTGGAGAATCCCCAGGGACAGAGGAACCTGGCAGGCTACAGTCCATGGGGTCTCAAAGTGTCAGATACAACTGGGTGACTGAGCACAGCACAATATGAGAATGTTGAGGCTAAGAAGTTAGGTCAGTAGTTCTAGTGGTCCCGCTGTCAGAAACTGGGGAAGGCAGGACCCTGAAGCCGCTTCCCATTTTCTTTGATTTGCCCCCATAATCCACCAAGAATTCAGCCCTGTTCTCCTGTTCTTCGGGACATGCATGCTCTACTTACTTTTCATGTCTTCATCTATTTTACTTACTGCCTGTGTCACTGAGAGAATGTATCTTTCATCTTTGTTAATGATTTATGGATTCATTTTGGAGTCTTCATGATGTCCACTATTGTTTCTGCGATTTAAATTCACATCCAATTCTTCCTGAACCTCATCGTACCTTTTAAACTAACTCCTTACCTGGTTTGGCACGTGTATTTGCATGTAATTCAGAGGATCCATCGGTCTCTTCAATTAGGGACTCAGCCCTGTGTTCACATGCAATACCTTCTATTCCTGACTTCTTTGATAAGTGTGTCTCTATAGAATATTATGATTTTCCCAGAATGTGTAGGACAAGAAATATACATGATAACTAACTGAATCAACAACCCTGAAAGACTATTCCATAGGCACTCAGATGTTCAGTGCTTCCATTTTCATTGCGGAGCTAATTAGTTTTTTNAGTACCTTCTATTCTTGACTTCTTTGATAAGTGTGTCTCTATAGAATATTATGATTTTCCCAGAATGTGTAGGACAAGAAATATACATGATAACTAACTGAATCAACAACCCTGAAAGACTATTCCATAGGCACTCAGATGTTCAGTGCTTCCATTTTCATTGCGGAGCTAATTAGTTTTTTTGTAATTAGTGTTTATGAACTCAACCAACACAAGGCAGTAACATACTGCACCGGATATTCCTGAAGTGATAGGTTACATTAAGATTCCCAAGTTATGAGTGCCTGCTACTCATGGGAATGAAACTGGGGCAAAGCCAAGTGAGCAGGGCCAAATGAAACAAATTCTAATCTCCTGACCCCCCTGACAAAACAGAAGCTTCGCCTTCACTTGTCACAAGGCTGTTTTCTAGGGAACAAAGCCCTGATTCTGTTGAGGCGGGTGCAGCTACCAGCAAAGAAACACTCACCATGATTCAACCACGGTTCAGTTCAGAAGCGCAGAAGGCAAAGGAAGCAATTTTGACAAAGAATAGCAAGAGCTATCCATACAAATGTAGAACAAAAACACACACAAAAAAGCATAAAAGGTATTGATAATTAATTTCAAATACCGTATGGAAACCGTAGCTAAAGAGAGGGAGAGAAGAAAGCCCAACAAAGACAAATGGAACTGCCGAGGCCATGAAAGCAAATGCCCCAACACTTCGGGCTGCAATTGCAACGCCCAAGTTTTTTTCCTGTAATTATGGTTCTACTTATCCCATCTTAGATTCATAGAAAAATTTGAGTGGATAGGGGACTATTTCATGCTGGGAATACAAAAGTAAGTTTGAACAAATTGCCCATTTGTGATTATTTAAATAAAACATCATAATTGGAATATGTTGGTCGATAAAGGCAATTTTTTTTCCTTCTTTCTCTTTTGTATAAGAACAATAGACTAAATGCTATCCTGACTTTTTTTACTGCATTTCTGTAAATACAGTATTTAATGCCAGGTGCCCCCTCAATTTTACATTGTGATGGGCCACAGAAGAGGAGGCGGAAATGCACTCTGAGTTGTTTTCCACACCACGTGGGCTCTGACAAATCATTCACCACATTCTCTGCTAGGCTATTGTCTTCTGTCATCATTCTCAGCAGCCTGACTCAGTGGTGCTCCAGATAAAGGGGCTTCACTTTTACCGCATTTATTCTAATGATGGACCCATCTCAGGGATGGTTCCCTTATACAGTTCTATTTGCCATCCCTGTTTTCACAGACCCTTCGAAGTATACCTGTCAAATGGAAGTATGCCTTCTCTTTTATGTCCAGTAAAATATATTCTCTTTTGCTCCCAGCAAAGAAAAAGATAGTTTTTTATTATCTTAAGATAACAGAACTTCGTGCATCAAAAATAAATGTTTCTTAGATATGGCTAACAAGATTTAGATACCCCATGTCATCAATTCTGTAGGCACACACATACTCAGGTCTTGAGGTTAAAGGGCCTGGTCTTATTTCCCCAGGCACCATCTATCAAGCTTTTGATCTTCAAAGAGTTTCTAGTTGATTGGACTTTTCAGCTTTTATATATACATTTTTGAAATAGTTTCTTATTTCAACAGGCATTTAAGCAGCATTGAACAAGTTATTCTTTCATAACATCCTTCAATAGATAAGAAATAAAAAGTATGATTTAAAGGTCTACATTGAGCAAAGTTTGGGTCTACAAACTTTGGAGAAGATCTGAAGAAGAATGAAACATCACCTCGGCCTGTGAAGACATAAGGGGAAGGGGAAGGCATAAGATACAGACCTATGAGTGTTACCTTAAAGAGCAGCTATGGATCCCAGGTGCTACAGGAATTAAGAGGAAGCAGAAAGGATGTTAGGTGGCAGAACACTGCACAACTGCTGACACCTGGGTTCCCAGATTTACAGAGGAGCCCGAAAGAACTAAAAGCCCATCTAAGCCAGCTACTAGTTTAGGTCTTGGATCTCTTTGGGAAATACTTGGTGAGTGGAAGCTTGGTCCACTCATACCCCGCCTCTCCTTGAACATCTCTAAGACAGGAAGATCACTTCCAGTCAAAATAGCTCATCCTCTCTGTGTTTTGAAAGCTTTTTCATATGTTAATTTGGAACCATGCAAATATTCTACTTCGACCCCAGGGATGGTGCAATTTAGGCCTGTGGTTAAGAGGTCAGGATCTGAAGTCAGACAGCCTAGGTCCCAATCCAGACCTAGAAGGCAACTCTCTGGTTTCTTCATCCATGATGTTCTTTATAACGTACTGTAATGATCTTTAGAGAAGTCACATGATCAAGGTCACATATCTGGTAAGTGGCAGAAACAGCAACAACTGAGATATCCTAAAAACCCAGTGACTTTGCCATTATGAAACATTTCAGGAAAGTTTCAAATGTTTTAGTCAGGATAGTACTATAGTCCCTTCTGTAATAAATGGTACCACAAGATTCAGGGTAGATTTCAATATTCCAAATGATGAACTGGCTCAAGGGCTTTGTGNCTAAAAACCCAGTGACTTTGCCATTATGAAACATTTCAGGAAAGTTTCAAATGTTTTAGTCAGGATAGTACTATAGTCTCTTCTGTAATAAATGGTACCACAAGATTCAGGGTAGATTTCAATATTCCAAATGATGAACTGGCTCAAGGGCTTTGTGAGAAATAGCTGTTTTTGTTCAGCTGGTAAGCTGTGTCTGATTCTTTTGTGATCTCATGGACTGTATCCTGCCAGGCTCCTCTGCCCATGGGATATCCCAGGCAAGAAGAGTGGAGAGTGTTGCCATTTCCTTCTCTAGGGGATCTTCCTGACCCAGGGATGGAACCCATGTCTCCAGCACTGGCAGGTGGATTCGTTACCATGGAGTCACCTGGGAAGCCCTTGTGAGAAACTGGGGTTATAAAAAACTAAACCAATTGTCTTAATGAGAAAGAAGACTGTTAACACCAGCAGTGAGCTGTACTAAAAGTTCAGTTCAGTTCAGTCGCTCAGTCGTGTCCGACTCTTTGCAACCCCATGAATTGTAGCACGCAAGGCCNAGCTCAACATTCAGAAAACGAAGATCATGGCATCCGGTCCCATCACTTCATCGCAAATAGATGGGGAAATAGTGGAAACAATGTCAGACTTTATTTTGTGGGCTCCACAATCACTGAAGATGGTGACTGCAGCCATGAAATTAAAAGAGCTTAGTCCTTGGAAGAAAAGTTATGACCAACCTAGACAGCATATTGAAAAGCAGAGATTTTACCTTGCCAACAAAGGTCCATCTAATCAAGGCTATGGTTTTTCCAGTGGTCATGTATGGATGTGAGTGTTGGACTGTGAAGAAGGCTGAGCGCCGAAGAATTGATGCTTTGGAACTGTGGTGTTGGAGAAGACTCTTGAGAGTCCCTTGGACTGCAAGGAGATCCAACTAGTCCATCCTAAAGGAGATCAGTCCTGGGTGTTCATTGGAAGGACTGATGCTGAATCTGAAACTTCAATACTTTGGCCACCTCATGTGAAGAGTTGACTCATTGGAAAAGACCCTGATGCTAGGAGGGACTGGGGGAGGAGGAGAAGGGGACAACAGAGGATAAGATGGGTGGATGGCATCGGCGACTCGATGGACATGAATTTGAGTGAACTCTGGGAGTTGGTGTTGGACAGGGAGGCCTGGCATGGTGCGATTCATGGGGTCGCAAAGAGTCAGACAGGACTGAGCGACTGAACTTAACTGTTGTCAATTTAAGGTGATTAAAACACATGTAATAGAAATGGAAGGCACATTCTCCAAAGACTTACTAAACATCTCTATACCTAGCTGCCAGTAGTTGCTGCTAAGGCAAGCTTGCAGTTGAATAAGATTGCAAGGCACAGATATTGACATTTGCTACTCTGAGCCAGGTTGGGCCAAATTCAGTCCATCTGGACCCTCTGTAGACTTAGAGGAAGTTGTTTGGCACATTAAGTTTGTCTCGCTTCCTTTACCTCATAACTTATTTCATCCACCTTCCCATAGAATAACTCCAGGACTATTGTCTTAAGACATTACAAATAAAACTAAAAACACATACAGTCATATTTATTTCTATTTCGTTCTTTTATCTATAGTCTTTTCTTTGGTTCTACCCAAATGCACTGTTTCCCAAGTAGCTGTTAATCTTCTTAGGAAGAGGGATTTAACCCCCTGGTCTATTGAGATCTTTCTATTTGTGGTAAATAGAGAAGGACAAAATCCCATATAATTTCATATCCGTAGTTTAGAGTTTTACAATCAAATTGGAGTTCTCCTTGGAGAAGCTCTGGTCTAGAATTATTAGCTCAAAATATATAGTTTAAAATGCTTTAAAAAATAGTTATGTTCCTTTAAAATGAGACAATTGGTAAGGATGAATCAAATGTTATTTCTGAGGAGCTCACATTTGGAAACAGCAATCACATCTCTCTGGCTGAAACACCATTTGCAATTTTAAATATGAACCTCAATGAGTTTCTCTTCGAGAGCACATGCAACTATATTTCTCAAGGATGAGCCGTGCAACGGAACAGCTGATGAAAGCTATGATGGCCTCACGTAATGCGGTCATCAATTGAGCTCCTTCAATGGGCTAGCCATTGTATTCAACAGTTCACATAATCTGTCTCTAATCTGCACACCAACACTTCAAGGGAAATATTTTCTGTACTTCATCATGAAGAACCCAGCGCTCACAGTTGGGTGACTAACTTACTCAAGGTCAAAATCTAATGAGTGTTACAGCTAAGATGAATGCAAACTCAGATCTTTCAAACTATCCCTTATACCAAAGACTCTCTGACTTGATCTTTCATCAGAACAGTCAGGTGGCTTGTAAAAAACCCAGATCTCTGGGCCCAGCTCTGAAGTGTTTGATTTAGTAGGTCCTGCGTGGGGCCTGATGATTTGCATTTCTCTCAAGTTCACAGGTGATGATACTTCTGGTCCCAGACCACACTTTGAGGAGTGTTGGCCTACATCATGCTTCTGGTTAAAACGTAAGTCTTGGCATCAGGACCAACCAAATACTGATCTTACTTCAGAAGTTTTACATATGCTTTTATGAAAATTAAAATGTATCAACATAACATTTATCCAGACCTTTATAGATGTTACTTCTGGAATTTCAGGCAGTTTTAGTGTTCTTTATGAATTGTTTTACGTTTCAAAAATGAACACAAAATTTTGATTACTGGTGAATAAAAACGATTGCATTTAGGAAAAATAAAAACCCCCAGAAGTGTGACATTTGCAGGGATCTCAGTATCTCAGCACCGTTTCTAGCGGGGGAGAATATACACATATGCACAGAAACACATCTTTACATGCACAAGGATACAGACTTAATTTCTCAGCCTAACCTAGGTCAGGAAGATCTGTCAAATTCTGAACCAGCTGCTCATTCCCCTTAGCTACGCCTGGTAAATTCACTACTTCAGATAGGTTTCTTTATCTGTACATTTAGAAGACTGGACTAGAATCAAACATCTCATAGTTTTAAAGGACTTTTAAAAGATCATCTAATCTCCAAAGTTCAGTCCAGTTCTATATGCTGTATTAATGTAAATTCTCCTTTCAGGGTTTGAAGGAGAAAAGACCAAATATCAGGCACCTTGGGATGTGAGGGTCATTTAAATGAGACCAGAATAAATGGAAGGGTGTTCGACAAGACGGTTAAAGATGCAGGGCCAATTGGTCAAAATAGCCTAGTTACAGTTTTACATTTTTAAATGATATCATATTACATAATGATAGCACATGACCATTTGTATCCTGCAAATTATGCCAGCTAAAGGAAACACCCTGGTATTTATGCGATGCTTAGTGCATCTGTCACCATGGCCTTGTGGCCCAAATCAAAGTGATCGGAGCAATTAGGATGATTTCCCTATTTGTGTGAATTTTAAAGACTATAGTTTTAGAGTCAGTGGCAGATGACCTACTAATGGTATTTAATGGTTCTCTCAGCAAATTGTGAAGTACCTTGAGTGACCCACTGGTTAAGTACAGAAAAGGAAAATTGGAGTTTTAACCATTTCATCCTTCATTCCTCCTTGTTTCTCTTTTGGATAACAGTGTTACATTTTTTCCACTTTCAAGGAAGAATGCTGCTGCTGCTGCTGCTGCTAAGTCACTGCAGTCGTGTCCGACTCTGTGCGACCCCATGACGGCAGCCCACCAGGCTCCCCCGTCCCTGGGATTCTCCAGGCAAGAACACTAGGGAGAGGAATAAAGGGGGGGCGGGTAGGAAATTAAGATTTCCTGAGCACTAGGCTAACCATCAATATTAGCCATGGTGTTTGATCTTTGTAATACTACAGCAAAAAGAAATACCTTCAATTTGCAAATGAGGAAAAGATACCAAGAAGTTGCATAACCAAGGTCACACAGCTGGAGAGAAATGAATTGGGATTTGAACTTGATCTACCTAAGTTTTCCTGGTGGCTTCCCAGGTGGCTCAGCTGGTAAAGAATCTGCCTGCAATGCAAGAGACCTGGGTTCGATCCCTGGATTGGGAAGATTCCCTGGAGAAGAGAACATCTACCCACTCCAGTGTGCTGGCCTGGAGAATTCCACGGACTGTATAGACCATGGGGTCGCAAAGAATCAGACACAACTGAGCAACTTTCATTTTCACTACCTGACTCTAGAGTACAAGTGTTTCCACAATGTTTCCCAGAGAGAGAGACGCCAAGAACATTTCTCTATGATGCTCGGGGGTGGGAGTGGAAGCTAAAAAGGACAGTATAAGACTTCAAGTCTACTAAGGCTGAGACATGACCCACAGTGGAACCCCTACAGATGTTCTTAGATTCTTGGTTTTTCTTTTTTTAAAAAAGATACTTCTTGGCATTTAAATTCATGAGCATCATAAACAAGCAAATCAAAGAAAGTCAAGAAGAAGGGGGAAAAAAAGGAAAGAGATTTAAAATCCAGGCAGCCATTAAGGAGAAGCAAAGAAAAGCTTGATCAGGGGAGGATAACTAGAGCTGAGACACAAGGAAAGCAAAACAAAGCAGGCAAGGGTAACCGAGCTATTTGGGCATCTTGGCTTTAGCTGCTTCTTTTCTCTTCTCTCTTAGCAAACAACCTAATCACTGGCGTGAAAACAAGGGGCAAGCAGTTGGCCAAGGAACCAAAGTCAAGGCAAGTTAGAGCAGACAAATTACTGCCAAAGAAGTTTCTCACCCTGGGAACAGGTGATAAATCCTGCAAGGCTCATGTCGGTAGAAGGGGAAAAATGTCTCCTCTCCAAATAAAACTAACTTCAGGGCTTCTAGGTGAGCTCTGTCTGTCAGACTCCAGATAGAAAAAAAATAGGAAAGCAGGCCTGAAAGAAAGAAGCTTCAAGAATGGCACCCATTTCCTTTGCCATCTTGAACAAATAACCCCAAATCCTCTACTATTTATGCCTGCTTTGATACACTGGCCAAATAAGTGAGTTTTTACTCTTGGACTAAAATTTCTTCATTTTGTGAATATGCATCATAGCTAAAATTGTAATATAATCTCCAGAGAAGAGCATCAGTTAAAAAATAAATAAATAAATAAAAATCTTTTTGACTAACTAGCAATTTCCTAGTCCCTTCGTGCTTACAGGAGAGTTCATTTGAAAATAAAGGGGCCTTAAAGACTCAGAGAGTAGGTGCTCTTTATCCTAAGGAAGTGGCTTAAAATAGCAAAACGGGGAATTAGGAGTACAGGTGTGTTCCAGATGTATTTTTGTCATTACAGAAAGAGGTCCCTCTAAAAGTAAAAGAAAAACTTGAAAGTGAAAGTCTTAATAACCCTTAAAAAATGTTGTTTCTGTGTAGCTAGGCCCTGAATGATCTGCTTCAGCATACATCAGAAAAGAAGGCCATAATTTGAAATGCGTTTTAAGGCAGGATTCATCTGCATATTTAAGAATCTTATCTATTCAGGTCTTTTCCTGAATGAAGTCCATCTCCTCTTTTGAGCCCTAACTGTAGTTTGGTACATTGCTTTTTATACTGCCTAGGGTATTTTTAGCGCATTAATTTTTTTTTTCATATTTACTTCACTTGCGTTAGATTGTAAGTCTATCCATTCAACAAATATTTTATTGAGCAGCCACTATGTGCCAGAAGACAAACACTTTTAGACTGGGGATTTAAATCTTATTTGATTTTGATTTTTCTTCATATATCATAAAATGAAAATAGTGGTAGTACTTATTCCATAGGGCTTCTGTTTGAATCAAATTAGATTGCAGAGGCAACCCTTTACCCATGGTCTGAAGTGTCATAAGTGTTCAATACACATTATTATATAAGATTATTGCTAGCATATACATCACTATTGCTAGCACAGTGCCTGGCATACACCAGAGGTTTAGTAAGTATTTGCAGAAGGGATGGTCAAAGACTGGTTGCATACAGTGCCTAACAAGGCAGTGACTATGCATATTATGCCCCTGGGGAAGGGCTAGGCTACCCACTCCAGTGTTCTCAGGCTTACTCTGTGGCTCAGCTGGTAAAGAATCTGCCTGCAATGAGGAAGACCTGGATTCAATCCCTGGGTTGGGAAGATCCCCTGGAGAAGGGAATGGCTACCCACTCCAGTATTGTGGCCTGGAGAATTCCATGGGAGCCCATGGGGTTGCAAAGAGTCGGACACAACTCAGCAACTTCCACTTCACTCACATGCGTATTATACAATTGGTTTTATCACTGATACTAACTGGCCCCATGGTTCCAGTCATTTAATAGGTTTTGGGAAGGTTTACATATAGTAAGTTGACACTAAAATCATTCTGTTTTCAAAGACTTAAAAAGTCCAGTTAATTTTTAGAGTGGAATATATGAGCGCTATGTGTGATAGCAGAAATCACACTGGGTAGGAATAAATCCAGCACCCTGACAGGGTCATTTCTTCCAAATAGATGTATGACATTTAAAAGTCACTTTCTAGACCTCCCTGAACATTTCTTCTTCAATGGTAAAATGAGGAGGATTAGACTCAAACTTGATGTTTCCTTCCAGCATTAACTGTTTATGATCCTAAATAATTTTCACAGTAAGATTCTGAAAGGGCTGTAGCCTGCCAGGCTCCTCTGTCCATGGGATTTCCCAGGCAAGAATATTGGAGTGGGTAGCCATTCCCTTCTCCAGGGGATCTTCCTGACCCAGAAACACGGAACTGGGTCTCCTGCATTGTAAGCAGATTCTTTACCATCTGAATGACCAGGAAAGCCCTTAAGAAATGCAGATGAATAAATTATATCAACTTTTGGTTTTCCCTCCATGACTTTCCTAGGCGTTGTGTGAACAATGACCATTGTTAACAGCATCTGAGGACTTCTAAATGCCAGGTAATATGTGTTAAGTGCTTTTACATGGAGTCTCTCATTTAAAAACTTTCACAAGTTAAAGTAAAGTATTATTAATATCTCCAAAACAAACTCAGATTTAGAGAAAGTTACTAACTTGTCTCTGGTCATACAGATGACAAGCAGAACTGGGACATCTGAGCTCAGTATATTTTACAAAGGTGAAACAAATTGAGTTCTGCCTGCCCCCATAAAACTAAGCTTGGTCTTAAACTCCTTTCACTGATGGGTCCTCAGTCATCCTGAATTGGCCCACTGTACATAGATTGACAGGTAGATATTGTTAAGTCTCTAATCATGCATGGTTGTGGGGTGTTTGCATCTGTGACTGCACATGTGAGACCCACACACAAGGCTGCCATGTGGGCATAGACATTCCCCATACAAGAAAGTGTCAGCTGATAAGCTGCCTTTGTAAGACATAGTTAATCACTCTACTAGGAAAATGACACTTTACACATGATCCCCACTGCTCCTCTCTCCCTCAGCTCAATGGAAGACAGCCCTAAGCTGCCTGTTTCAAAAATGTAATTCCAAAATATTAAAAAAAAATTACTTTCTAAATATGTTTCACATGTACAGATCCCACTTGCTGGATTTGGGTCACAAAACAGTTGGTAAGTTGGAGATACCTAGAAGCATACGTGTGCGCTAAGTCCCTTCAGCCATGTCCAACTCTTTGGGTCCCTATAGACAATAGCCTAGCAGGCTCCTCTGTCCATGGGGTTCTCCAAGCAAGAATACTGGGGTGGGTTGCTCTGCCCTCCTCCAGTGGATCTTCCTGACCCAGGGATCAAACCAGTATCTCTTAACCAGTCTCCTACAGGGTTATTGCACATGGTCAGGAACCTGATTATCTCAACTGACCAGGAAGGTTGTGTGGTAAAAGAAGGTGGAATGTCCCTCAAAATGAGAAGCCTCTAAACGTGATTTCTAAATGGAGAGGTTATTTTTTTTTACTATGCTGCTACTGGAAAAGTAGTTGGGCCCTATTCTTACAGTGCATCAACCGAGGCCTTAAAGTTAATTACAGTTTTGTATTTACTCTGACTCTATTATCTGATATTTACAGATGAAAAGAAGATGGTTTAATCACCAAGGTGGTTTTAATGTGTGCTTATCTCCCTTTATTCATGCCATGGGGAAAAAAACATGTATTTATAATTCCAAAAAAAAAAAAGGAAAAAGAATGAAGGATTTCATCTCATCTTTAATTTCCTAACATACATCAAATGAATCTGAGTTATTGCAGCCCCCTAATCTATACAGCACAGCCTTTTTTCATTTCTCTAACATGGAACACGTGGAAAAGAATCCTCCATTCTAAAATGGTTAATTTCAAACTTTCCCAGGGTACTCTCCTCTGAGCCCCATTACCAACACATGATTGTCACTGCAACATGGCTTTCCTGACACATGGGTGTTAAAAGGCGGTGACAAAGCCAACAGGAGTGAACTGAAGCCGTTTCTCTACACTGTAGAACTACCTGACAATCCAAAGGAACACGCCATCTGCATTCTGTGTTGCTGCAACCACTGAACTGTGGGTTTGCAATTTCAGAATTCAGAATGTCATGCCCAGCGCCACTTTAGGGAGCTCCCACAGCTGCTACTTTTGCTTCCCTGCCTTCAGAATTCTGATGCTGAAGTTAATACATGAAGACATCCTTGTGTAGTGATGGAGACATGGCAGTAGGGCATGCTAGAGCACCGTATATTTTCACGAACTTATTTATTCAAGCTGTGTGGCCTTCCCCCATCTCCCTTTCCCTCTGCAACTTATCAACCCGAGCCCTCAGACACTCACACCCACACAATGATCTCAGCAGGCAAAGAGGAAAAGCAAAAGCAAATGTACTTTAGAAAAAGTACAGGAAACCAACACTGAAATGGCCATTACTGGGCATTTCAATTTTACCTGTGGTTTCAGCTTCTGCTTCAAGTACACGCAATGAATGTGGCCTGATTACCTTAATTCAGTGATATTGCCAATAATCACAATGACAGGCAGTGTCTAAGAGATTGTCCTTGATGGCTGAGTCACAGAAATGGAGACATGGAAAATGTCCGTTGAGCACAACACACAAAAGGAAGAACAGAGAGAGGCTCAGCGCTCTATATCCTTGGGGAAGGGTGGCTGGTAAGAGTGAATTCACTTTGTGATTAACAGTAGGGTTGATGAGTTGATCTTTTACTGATCTCTTCTAGCATCCTTACTCTCAATTCCATGGGAGGATCAAAGGAGAGCCGAGATACAGAACAATCACAGAGACAGTTTAGTGCTGATTTGACTTAGTATGAATAAGAGAAAGTTTTACAAAATGAGTTAGAGTTAAATGAGTTAGAGTTAAACACAGTCATAAAGAAAACTGATTGTAAAATACCAATGGTTATTCCTTGAATAAAAAGAATCACCAGCCAACCAAAAGGAGCCTTTCTAGTTGCAGTACTGACTGCTGAGAGGAAGCAGATTTTCTGTCTTTGATAACCACGGACATTTTAAGTTAGGGCAATCTGTTGGGTTAGGGAAATTATAGATGAGATGGAAGGCAAGGGTTAAGGATACTACAAGTCACTGATGGGATGACAGACCAAGAAGTGACCAATGAATATGAGAAGACCCGTGAGACGTAAGAAGATACTGGTAATGGGGAGGAGGTGCAGAGAAAGGCTGGGGGTTCCAGACCGTGCTCTTTGTATTCTCAGCTCTCAGAAAAGCACCATTAGAAAGTATAACTCTTCACAGGATACTCTACCTCTGGCCTACACAGTATGAACATCAGAACTTGAGCTGCAGTTATCAATTGAAATTTACTTATTCCAGGCTTCTCTCCATTGCAATATCTCAAGATATTCTTAAATGGCTTTTTAAGAGATTTGAAAATACTGAGATGAACTGATTCTATGCACCAGGATACCCCCTGCAGAGGTTAAAGTTAACTTAAACAATATACTCACAGAATCTTGTGTGGGTAAATAAGTGTATTTACGTGGCTATATGCTTCTAGCTATGCATGTTCATGGATATCTCACATGAATATGTGTATATGTGTGTATATCCTTATCTAACTGACATCAATATACAATGAGCTTCTGAAATCTATCTTCAATTCCTCCTCAGAAAGCAATGAAGACATGTTTAGACAGATGCAGACAGTATCCCATCTTATCTTCTGTTTCATTGGTTGCCTTCTGTCTCCATTTGCTGCATGGCCTCAAAACTACATCTCCGTGTTTACAACAGTACTCTGGGATAAGTCATTTATTTGTATCAGGTTTGATGTATCAGCTAGAGTTTGGGCATATCTGTATCAACTAGAGTTTGGGCACAGTTTCTCCTCTGTGATATTCCACAATTCACTTATTCATTTCTTCACTCAATAAGCATTTATGAAGCACTCACTAGGGAGCACGCATTGTTCTGTCAAGCCCTAAAAATATAGTCATGAGTTAAAGCGACACAAATTCAGTGCCCTTGGAAAAGACTCACTCTGATGCTGGGAGGGATTGGGGGCAGGAGGAGAAGGGGACGACAGAGGATGAGATGGCTGGATGGCGTCACTGACTCGATGGGCATGAGTCTGAGTGAACTCCGGGAGTTGGTGATGGACAGGGAGGCCTGGCGTGCTGCGATTTATGGGGTCGCAAAGAGTCGGACATGATTGAGCGACTGTATTGAACTGGACTGGATGGAGCTTACATTCTTAGGGTACAGACAAGTAGATTAATCAGCAAATGTCAGATTATGAAGCATGAAGCAGGATAGAGGGGGATAGGGAGTGGGTAGCAAGTAGGGTGTGTCGAGTTTCTAGATTTTATATTAAGTAGGTGGGGGGGATGCCATTCACCCATGTGCTGTTTGTTAGTGGTCTTTCTCCTCTGTTTCTTCCTCATCTCTCTTTTTTTTTTTTTTGGAATCGGAGGTATTTTATAGCTCCTGGAATACTAATTCAGTTCAGTTTAGTTGCTTAGTCATGTCCAACTCTTTGTGACCCCATGAATTGCAGCACTGCCAGGCCTCCCTGTCCATCACCAACTCCCAGAGCTCACTCAGACTCACGCCCATCGAGTCAGTGATGCCATCCAGCCATCTCATCCTCTGTCATCCCCTTCTCCTCCTGCCCCCAATCCCTCCCAGCATCAGAGTCTTTTCCAATGAGTCAGCTCTTTGCATGAGGTGGCCAAAGTACTGGAGTTTCAGCTTTAGCATCATTCCTTCCAAAGAACACCCAGGTCCTTTAGGATGGACTGGTTGGATCTCCTTGCAGTCCAAGGGACTCTCAAGAGTCTTCTCCAACACCACAGCTCAAAAGCATCAATTCTTTGGCACTCAGCCTTCTTCACAGTCCAACTCTCACATCCATACATGACCACTGGAAAAACCATAGCCTTGACTAGATGGACCTTAGTCAGCAAAGTAATGTCTCTGCTTTTGAATAGGGAATACTAATTAGGAAGAGTCAATTTTCATGTTTAGTATCTCTTAAAAAAAGCATCCTTGCTATGTCTATCAATTGACTTTAGTCTATTTCTAAACACTTGGTATCTTGCTACATTAAACAGTATTATTCCTAGCAGCAGAAGACTGAAAGTAAAAGGGCATTAGTGGCTCAGTCGTGTACAACTCTTTGTGACCCCATGAAGTGCAGCCTGCTAAGCTCCTCTGTCCATGGAATCCTCCAGAAAAGAATACTGGAAGGGGTTGTCATGCCCTCCTCCAGAGGGTCTTCCTGATCCATAAGCTTAATCTCAATTCTGTGAATATCTTAAGAATTTGCTAATGGAAAATTATGGCATCACATGCAGGCTACCTTACATATTACCACTTGTCAAAAAATAAATTATAGAAAGCCAAACTAAAAGAGAAAAATGGTCATGTTATCTAATTACCTGTGAAATTCTTGGGGCAGATTGGTTAAAAATAAGTTAACCACTATATGGTACCATCTTATCTATTAATTTTATGAAAATTATAAAATAATGATGCCATCAAATGCTGTTCAGCTTGTAGTTGAATTACCTTTTAGTGTAGTACCTTTTAAAATGTTAGTCACTCAGTCATTTCCAAACTCTGCAACCCCAGGGACTGTAGCCTGCCAGGCTCCTCTGTCCACGGAGTTCTCCAGACAAGAATATTGGAATGGGTAGTTATTCCCTTCCCTAGGGGATCTGCCCAACCCAGGGATTGAACCTGGGTCTTCTGCATTGCAGGCACATTTTTTACTATCTGAACTATCAGGGAAGTCCTACCATACTTAAATTACTGATGGTAGTGTAAACTGATAAAAATTATTTGATGTGTCAAGTCCCAAAGGAGGTCATTCTTTTCACTTACTACTTCTATAAACTTACTGTAAATAAATACAAAATTATTTATTGAACCATGAAGTGACCTAATTACTTAACAACCAGGGAATGGTTAGGTAAAGTCAAGTGCATCAATCCTATATATGGCATTCTAAAAAGGAAATCATTGAAGATAAGTAAGACTGAAGTATAATTGAAAAAAAAGCATATAAAAATATGACTATTCTATGTAAAAATGCATTATGTTCTATAAGCTATCTATGTATCCCAAACAATTAGTATCATAAAAATTAAAATCAATGATTTACCAGGAAGAGGTAATATAAAAATGCATATATTACTAACATATAATATCATATGCATATACTAATAACATATTTTATATATTAGGCTACCATTGATTAAATATTATTTCTACAATTTATAAAACATAATTTTAATGTTTGAGGCAGGCAAATTCTTGAATGAGTCTGTGAAACTGTATTAGATGGCTGATGTCCCACTTTTTGTTAACTGTGTCATGTCATCTTTAAGATGATATCCATCTCATCTTATGTAAAGATTCTGAGGCTCCTAACTATATTAAATCACATATTAAACATATTTTCTCATTTCTCCAAATTCAAGATTCTAATTCTCTTTAATGCACTATTTTAATTGGAATGTTGCTAAATCCGTTGACAGTCTTACCAACCATTTTAACAGCCTTTTAATTTGTCGTCTAGAAAATTATAACTCTTCATTAACTTTGGGAGACACAGCGTTGCAGTTGTGATATATCATTCCTCATTTTATTAACAATCTACTTAATGAAATTCAGGCTTCAAGCAGATGATGGTGATAATGTAAGCACTTGCCCTGGATTTTTTTTTTCTTTAACAAAATTAAGAATTTACTGATAAGCATAATAGGAGAACAAACATTCAATTCCTCAAGAGTGCAAGAAGCAAAAACCTAAAGAAAGAGATTTTTTTTGACTCCTCCTATATGTAATTAATATCCATGTGAATTTTTCCAAAATACCTAATCCATTTACAACATCATTTGCCTCTGTATGGCAATACTGGGAGGCTATGTCTGTCATTCAATATTTATAAACATAAACCACTCGGATCAAAGAAGAAGAATGACATAATCTGATAGAGAATCTCGGTGAGGGTGAAAATGACACTCAGGGCAGGAGGTAGGTAGAGGAGAAAGGACACTCCTTTGGCAGGGGGCAGGGAGCCATCTGGAGGTTCTTTAGCGGATTCCCTGGGGGCTCTGTGGTAAAGAATCTGCCTGCCAATGCAGGAAACATGGGTTCGATCCCTGGGTCGAGAAGATCCCACTGAAGAAGGGAATGGCTACCCATTCCAGTTTACTTGCCTGAAGAATTCCACAGACAGACAGAGGAGTCTGGAGGGCTATTATACACGGGGACGCAGAGAGTCAGACATGACAGAGCACGCATGCTGGAGGGTCTTTATTTCCAAATGGCAATCACATGTATCCACACATTTAAATACACATGCATTCTTGCTCATCAGATCTCTCATACTGTGGTATTAATAATTAATCATGAAATTAATTATGACTAGTTATATTCAAAGATCTGGCAAGTCAGTTGAAGAGCTGAGACTGAGTCTTCAGAAAAGCAGACAGAAGGAGTAACCTGAGGGATCTTAAGATCATTCATGTTTCTTAATCTCACTTTAGGGAAGAGAAATTGAAGCTTCCAGAGGGTCACTGACTGCCAAGGTAATGTAAGTAAATTAGTGTCAGACTCAAGGCTTCATGAGGACAGGGTAGTCCTCTGCCAGGGTCCCGTCTGGCAGCACGTGTGCTGGCTACAGGATGACTGAGCCCTCCCCGAACACCATGCCTTACGCTGCATCACCTTGGCAGTGCCCACAAAACTGCAGAGATGCCGATAAAAGATAGCTTCAGTGGGGAAAAGCATCTTCTCACAGTGTTTTATTTTTTTTCTTCTTTTGTTCAGGTTTATATAGCAAATGTTGTAACACACTGAGATTAATTTTCACATAAGACCTATTTTTCCCACGGGAATCAGACATCATTTCATTCTTCATGCCCTTCTCATATCATGACAGGGTCCTCCCCAGAGATGATTTGTTGTATAGGTGGAAGCTTCCCACAGACACATACAAAATAGACAGAAAAATCCAGTCATCCTCGCCTTTGTCTCTTGACTCCATCTTTTCTGTTCTGGTGTTTGTGTATTTTGGACCAGGATGCAAGAGTTCCTTTTGAAATAAACTCTAGTTAATAGTTTATAGTTAGGGCAAATGGAAACTAATAGTAGATCAGATTGTTTTATGACCTGGGATTTATTGCTAATTGTTTTAATGAACATCTGATTAAAATACATCACAACCAAATCCAGTCAAAGCCCCCAACTCTATGTGCAAATTCTTTAAATAGTATAATATACATTTAATAAATATGTTTTTCATGTATATTCATGAATATAAATGTATAAATATTTCAATGTGCTTAATATATGCTGTATGTTCTCTGTGATTTATCTAACATACATGTTTAATATGTTTATAGAAATGGGCTTTCCAGGTGACCCAGTGGTGAAGAATCTGCTTCCCATTGTAGGAGATATAAGAGATGTGGGTTCAATCCCTGGGTCAGGAACATCCACTAGAGATGGAAATGGCAACCCACTCCAGTATTCTTGCCTGGAAAACCCTATGGACAGAAGAACCTGGTGAGCTACAGTCCACGGGGTTACAAAGAGTTGGACGTGGCTAAGCACACAAATATACACATTCATATTTATACAAATATGTATAAATATACATGACGAAGCCTTACAAATAGCTGTGAAAAGAAGAGAAGCTAAAGGCAAAGGAGAAAAGGAAAGATATGCCCATTTGAGTGCAGAGTTCCAAAGAATAGCAATGAGATAAGAAAGCCTTCCTCAGTGATCAATGCAAAGAAAGGGGGAAACAATAGAATAGGAAAGACTAGAGATCTCTTCAAGAAAGTTAGAGGTACCAAGGGAATATTTGATCCAAAGATGGTACAATAAAGGGCAGAAGTGGTATGGACATAACAGAAGCAGAAGATATTAAGGAAAGGTGGCAAGAATACACAGAAGAACTATACAAAAAAGACCTTCATGACCCAGATAACCACGATGGTGTGATCACTCATCTAGAGCCAGTCATCCTGGAATGCAGACAAGTGTGCTTTAGGAAGCATCACTATGAACAAAGCTAGTGGAGGTGATGGAATTCCAGTTGAGCTATTTTAAATCCTAAAAGATGATGCTGTGAAAGTGCTGCACTCAATATGGCAGCAAATTTGGAAAACTCAGCAGTGGCCACAGGACTGGAAAAGGTCAGTTTTCATTCCAATCCCAAAGAAAGGCAATGCCAAAGAATGCTCTAACTATGGCACAATTGCATTCATCTCACATGCTAGTAAAGTAATGCTCAAAATTTTCCTAGCCAGGTTGTAACAGTATGTGAACTGTGAACTTCCAGATGATCAAGCTGAATTTAGAAAAGGCAGAGGAACCATAGATTAAATTGTCAACCCCTGTTGGTAAATCAAAAAAGCAAGGGAGTTCCAGATAAACATTTATCTTTGCTTTATTGACTATGCCAAAGCCTTTGATTGTGTGGATCACAACAAACTGTGGAAACTTCTTAAAGAAGTGGGAATACCAGACCACCTGACCTGCCTCCTGAGAAATCTGTATGCAGGTCAAGAAGCAATAGTTAGAACCGGACATGGAACAACAGACTGGTTCCAAACTGGAAAAGGAGTACGTCAATACTGTATACTGTCACCCTACTTGTTTAACTTATAAGCAGAGTACATCATACAAAATGTCAGGCTGGATGAAGCACAAGCTGGAATAAAGATTGACTGGAGAAATATCAATAACCTCAGATATGCAGATGACACCACCTTTATGGCAGAAAGTGAAATAGAACTAAAGATCCTCTTGATGAAAACAGAAGATGAGAGTGAAAAAGTTGGCTTAAAATTCAATATTCAGAAAACTAAGATCATGGCATCCAGTCCTATCACTTCATGGTAAATAGATGGGGAAACCATGGAAACAGTGAGAGACTTTATTTTGGGGGGGCTCCAGAATCACTGCAGATGGTGACTGTAGTCATGAAATTAAAAGATGCTTGCTCCTTGGAAGAAAAGCTATGACCAACCAAGACAAAATATTAAAAAGCAGAGACATTACTTTGCCAACAAAGGTCTAGTCAAAACTATGGCTTTTCCAGTAGTCATGTATGGCTATAAAAAAAAGCTGAATGCTGAAGAATCGATGCTTATGAACTGTGGTGTTGGAGAAGTCTCTTGAGAGTCCCTTGGACCGCAAGGAGATCCAACCAGTTAATCCTCAAAGAAATCAGTCCTGAACATTCTTTGGAAGGACTGATGCTGAAGCTGAAGCTCCAATACTTTGGCCACCTGATGTGAAGAACTGACTCATTTGAAAAGAACCTGATACTGGGAAAGATTGAAGGCAGGAGAAGTCAACGACAGAGGATGAGATGGTTGGATGGCATCACCATCTTGATGGACATGAATTTGAGTAAGCTTTGGTAGCTGGTGATAGACAGGGAAGCCTGGCGTGCTGCAGTCCATGGGTTCACAAAGAGTCGAGTCAGACACAACTGAGCGACTGAACTCGACTGAACTGTATATAAATATATGCGAGCACACTCAAGTGAGAAAATCAAAAGTATATCCTACAAGTATATGGTATAATCGTTAATTTCATAGGATTTAGCAGTTAAGATGCCGCTGCAAAAATTCTGAGGTTTGAGGGATAGTCATGTGATCTTATGGAACCCCTCCTTAACTGGGCTGTAAACAAATACGACATAGGATCGCCACACTCATACAATAAAAACTGGTTTAGCAAAGTATCATTACAGCAAAATGATACTTCATAAAATCTGTTGGGACATGGTTTGTAAATTGAATTATAATTTTATTTTAAAAAGTCCCTAAATGTTTAAACCAGCATTAAAGTCTAGCCTACTTGCTCTTTTTCCCTTCTACATTAACATAACTTAAAACGTGCACAAGTTCTTCAGATGAAATTAGTGACATGCATAGAGATTTATATAGAATGATGTTCACTGGCGCATTATAATAAAAAATGCATGAAAACTAAAATTCCATTGGAAGAAAAAGATTAAATGAAAAGCATAGTGTGGGTATTTCCATATGACAATGCCACACAGCTCTTATATCAGAAGCATATTTTAAGAAAAAGAGCACATTCATGAGATAATAAGTAAAATGAGCAGGGTACTACACAGTACATACAGTTCCAAGTTTAAAAACACATTACCCAAATACATAAACAGAGGCTAGAAAATAAATATTCCAAAATGATAATAGCAATTACTGTTGGGAGGTAAAATAATAGGTTGTTATAATTTTCTTCTTCATATACTCGGTATTTACAAATTGTCTACAATAGATGTGAATTTTTTTTTATCCAGGAAAAAAAAAATCTAATGCTAATAATTTAAAAGACTCTTAAAGAATAATGTTTTAATCTCTAAGTTGTGTCTGACTCTTGCAATCCCATGGAATGTAACCTGCTAAACAGTGCTAGAGTGGGTTGCCATTTCCTTCTACAAGGGATCTTCCTGACCCAGAGACCAAATCTAGGTTTCCTGCATTGCAGACACATTCTTTATTGACTGAGCCACCAGGGAAGCCAAATTACCCAAAACTCCATACAGCGGCCTGTGCTCTCCCTGCCTGTCAGTGCAGCTTTGTTGCTATGCAGTCATGTGCAAAGGTCCAGGATCTCTCAAACACTGGGCCAAGCTAAGCACTAATAAACACACTGTTTTCCAAAAATAAACAGAGAAATGAAGGAAGACACTGAATTTTGAGCACTGTATGTTAAATATTGATTGTAATTATGAAGCACAATTCATTTGATTAAAAGGATAATTAATAAAATAAAAAAATAAATACATGGGGTTTAAACTAAGTCCCTAGCTATTCAGGTTCATCTGGTTCTCAGCTTAACAATTATTTACATTTAGTATAAACTAATTTACTGTTATTATCATTTTTATTAATGTCATCAATTTCTCTGATTTACTTTCACACATTCAAGGAGAATCAACAACACTAATTTTCTAGCCTATAATTTGTATGTAACAACCAAGCCTAGTGTACACCTCTCATATGAAATTAATTCTTTTTTACTTTAGTTGTTTCGGATTCAGTCCTGATCAAATGAAATTCAAAATGCTATTTATTTTTTTTCTAAGACACAAAACCTCCTACTCAGAGGTCACTGAAACTGCATCAAACAAGGGCTAATTAATGTGTTTATTAGGTTGTCTCTGAAATAAACACATATTTTCAAGAGTGAAAAGTCTTCTTTTTCATTTTTTTTCTTTTTTTTAAACAAGTGCCAGGTGATAGCATCCATTAAACACAAACACTGCGTACTCAGAGGACGACTTTCTACAAATGTTTTTAAAGGCTCCTTTTGGCTCTGAATAAAGCAATATACTGGGACTGCCATGGGAGCATGAGTCGGGCTGTGAGAAGCCATAATCGGAATATGCTAAGAAAATGTAAGCAAAAAATTGCAAATAAAACTGCTTATATTCATGTAACTTGTTTGGCGACAGCCGTATAGCATAAGGAAAGCTGCTATAACTCATAACAGCATCTTGTAATAAAACAGCTCTATGCATCCCTCTCAAACTGTTCAGCACTCAAATCTCATCAGATGGCTGAGTAAGCATTACACTTTGGGACAGTAAATCTGTTTCCAATATGGTGTACATTCACAGACAGGCGCTTTAGTATTCATCCTAAGACACTTCCAGCTAGTACTTATAAAGAAAGGGTAATCATATATTTAAATATCGGGATGCTATTTTCTCGGTCTATTCTAGTAATCTAGTTCACGCTAGAGCAATCCTAAATGGATCTCAGGAAATCTTCAGCAAACTCAGCCTTGACTCGCATTGCAAAAATCTCAACAGTCAATGGTCTCCAGGAAGCCTTCCCTTCTGTTTCCCTAATGCTTTGGGCTTCTGTCAGCCAGACTAGCTTCTGTCTGGTGTTAGCATGACTGAGCTCTCTTTACCTCTGGCATGAGCTTGTGAATTTCCTGAGAGCATGGACTACACCTTTTTCATGTTTCCCCAGCTTCCAAACAAAACTAGGGACAAAGCCTGCCATAGGTAAGTGTCTGCTAACTGAGTGATCTCCTAGGGTTTAAAGTTAACTAGCCTGGATTTGAGGTTTCGAATCCTTTCCACAGCCCTAAGGTTTGAATGGGGGTGAGGATAAAGCAAACAGTGAATGAGGTTTTCAAGCTGTTTACAGAAGTTCATTCTTCTGAGGGATCCATCCCTGGTTTGAGCTGTGGAAAAGATTGCTTCTATTCTGGTACCAACCCACTGGGATCAGAGAGAGAGAGAGGACAGAAGTCTTTGTTCCTCCTGTTTTCCTCTGTGGCACTACATCCACGGCCAGCTTACCTGCCTCAGTGCAGGGACGCAGAGTAGGAGAATTATTAGAGGCAACAGAAACATTCTCTCAGAAAAGTGACTTTTTTTTTTTAATTTAAAAGCACCTCCATACAGATAAAGATTTTAGCTTCTATAAAATTAGATCATTTAGAACTCTAAGCAACCCTAAAGATAACATTTACTATGTGGCGGGACTGGTTTTAGATGAGTTTGAGCTCTAATTGAGCAGGAATACCCCACCTACCCCACCTCCCTGCCCCTGCCCTCACCCCTGCAATGGTTTCCCTTGGTTTCTCTTTCAGGGGCTACTTTCACATGTATGAGTCCACGTTCATGCCTAGAGAAATGGAAATCACTGAACACTGTGCTCTCAGCCTATGACGTGGCAGACTTATCTCTTAGAGAAATGTATAGGCAGAGCCTGGTGGCCTAATTACAAGGGGAGATTGGTGAGATTTGAGCCGCAAGAAATGCTGCCTCTCCACTAAGTGATAAATGGAACTCAGAGTTGGGAAGTTGGCCCTGCTGATGGGTGATACTGAAGGGCTCTGGTGAGGGGACAGCGTGGCACACTTTGACACCAGGAAGATCCAGTGGCTTTGGGGAGTCCTGGGCTCAGTCTCCTGGGCTGGGACAGGCTGTCCCACAAGATGTCTCCGTCAACACAGGAATGTGTGCAGTCTTACAGGGATTCATGAATAGAGCTGTAGAGTTCCCAATCTCTTTTGTCACTATACTTTTCACTCACAGTAACAATCTGGTAGTAACAAACATTGTTTATGAATTATTTCACCATTAATAAACTTTACCCCCAAAATTACACTTTGGAGTTGGTACCAAGATACTAATTGTATAGGGGAACACAACTTCACCCCAGGAAAACCCAAGACTTGCCCAGCATCACATGGCACATGGTGGTCTGGCATAGGCTTGCAGCTCTGTCTTTCTGTTTCAAATTCTGGGTCCTTTTATTGGTTTCAAGGAGTTTGGAACATCTGAGTTGCTGGAAAATCTGTGCAGAGGAACAAGTCAGAAGGGAGGCAGGAGATGGAGAGGCAGGCACTGGGGTTTCTTGGCAGGCTGGAGCTCTGACTTGCTCTGATTCAGCCTCTCTGTTCACACAGGAAACAGCAGGAGAGAGACAGGAGATGAAGACTGTGAGGTAAAGTAAGGTAAGGACACAGCAAGGAGCTGGCGGCCATAGCAGGCAGAGAATGGCTCAGCCCATCATTTCACGGAGGTCCCCTTTGGGTCAGAGAATGCAAAGGCACCAGCCAAAACAGATAACAGGGGGAAGAGCTAAGGACCACCATATTAAATAATACTTGCATGGATACCAGAGAGCAAAGAGAAAATTTTCCTGCCTGTGCTTTATACTTTTAAAAAATACTTTATTGATTTATTTGGCTGAAATAGGTCTTAGTTACTGCACGTAAACTCTTAGCTGGCATGCCGGATTGAGTTCTCTGGCCAGGGATCGAACTTGGGCCCCTGCTTTAGGAGCACAGGTCTTAGCCACTGGCCCACCAGGGAAGTCCCTCCTACTTTTCTTTAACCATGCTAATATACGGACAGATTCCTTACTTCACGTAGAACGTAAAACTTGCAAATGTAAAACTCAACTCTATGAATCCAGGGAAGGAACCATGAACTTGACCAGCAGGTGACCGAATGGGATGAACGGTGAACTGGGGCGTGGGAACTAGTGTTCTAGTTTAAACCAAGGAGCTTGTGCAACCTTGGCCCCACAGAAGCCCCAGAATCTCAGTTTTCTTATCTGTCAAATGAGTGGTTTGAACAGACGGTCCCCAAGGATCTGTCTGGTTCTGATATTCTCCAGCTCTAGTGCTTTTGAGTGCTTCCATGCCCTTGTCGTCCATGGTTTCCAGAGAAATAGCATCTGTCACATCAATGACACAGCATTTGTATCCCTCCCTTTATTTTTCCTCCTGCTAAGGTGTTTTAATCCTGACAGTATAATAGAATAAATCACAGCCATCAGAGATGGGAGTGACACTGGCCACACACATTAGAGATAAACAGTCAAAAATCACTCACCCATGCCTTCCCCTTGGCCCGAAGCCTCTGCTGTCTGACAACACTAAGCCTGAACTATGATTTCCATCTGGCTGCACAGATCCGAGCGCCAGAATAGCCCTCTGCACTGTCTTAATAGCTGTAATGATACTTTGCTTCTCAGCAGCCTGTCTGTCCAGACCATCTCAACATTTGGATTTTATTTCCTCCCTCCAGCAAATATAGAGGAAAGCATGGTTTTTACGTAGTCAGTCAACAAACATTTCCAAGCACCTACAAACAGCAGTCACTTAAGTCAGACTGTGTACGTTTAGTTCTCTTCCATTCCTTTTACACAAAGTGCCTGTCCTTAGTAGGGTAGCTAAACTCTCTAAAGCTTGGTTGTCCTTAGGTATAGTGATGATTCTCATGTGTGAATCTTATAGGTTATAATGAGGCAGTAACAGTTCAATTACTAACATTATTGTTACAACTCTTTTGTCTCTGCCTTAAGCAAGAGGGGAGTGTATGGTGACACAGATTTGGGGAAATGGATAATAGTGACAGTAAGCTCCAAAGAGACAGTTTTCAGAATAATTGGTTGACCTGGGGCCTAAGTCAGTCATGCAAGTGGTACATTTTCAAGATGAGCTGTTAGCCACTTCCATGTTTTGTTCCCTCAACCCTTGGTTTAACTGGAATTTCTGCATCTCGGTACAAAATCTACCTGTGAACTAGAAGCTGGGATAGTCCATACAACCAAGGATGGTTATGTTTTGTATGACAGAGGACTTTTTGGTCTTTAAAAATAAAGATTCTTCTCTTTTAAGAAAAAAAAAAAAAAGCTGATACATCAGAGTTAACTCAGCTCTGAAATACCAAGGAATCATTGTTTGCTAAGGACAACTGAGGAGCAGGAAGTCAGTACTCACTGTGTGTGGAGGGCAGGGCAGTGGAGGCCAGCAGAGGGCATGTGATTTGAGATAAAGAACAGAAGGTTGGACCCACTGATCCAGAAAGTAAGACTTACAGATAAGGACCAAGATCTAGTTGAAAAGTGCTTTCATTATGCTCTACAAAACGTCTCTGAAACTTAGCAAATCCAGTACAAGAGGTGAGTTTATTACCCTTCATGTATGAATGAACTCGGAGATTCCAAATGTCCATCAGACACATCTGAGTTACATGTAGGGCTCAGGATGCTGTTTTCCTTAAGCAATCTTAGATAGCTTTTACCTATTCATCCTGCTGACTTTCTAACTAACTTAGGATCTGTTTCCCACAGAGAATTCAGGGCTTTCTCTATGAGATAAATGATAAGACACTGCTCTTCTGCTGAAAATACTCCAGTGAATTCCCACTGTCCACTTCATTTATCTATGACTTCTGTTCCTGTGTTTCCATTTTTGAAATTAGGGAGATATTGAATGCATATGGGTATGGTACATGGAAGAACTCCTGGCACTTCATAAGTATTCAATCAAAAGTATTATTATTAGGAAAAATAAGACACAACAGAACTCTGTGAAAGAAGGGACCTTTTATTCATTTCATTCCTGACCAAACCCCTTTATAAACTGTGTTGAATCTTTTCCATAGATTGTTGAATCCATCTAATTCTGTCAAAGACTGAAAGCAAGTAGCTTACAGTATTAAACTACTGTATAATTTAATATTCTTTGACTAATCATTCTCCTGAGATGCAAACTAAGGTAGAACAAAAGCAAGTTGTTCACAAATACATTAATTTTGTAATCTTTCACAGCTTTGTGATCAAGCTGGTTGAGTTTCCTGAAAAGGGTTAATAAAAGGACGTTTTTAAGGTGTTCTTAGATCTGAGACTAAAATTATAGCATGTGTTATCATTGTTGTTCTTTTTTCTTTTTTAAAGCCACCAAGTAAACAAGAGAGGTACACGCTTAGACAATCTAGAAAAGAAGCAAAATGCATGCTGGCTTTCACTCAGGGTTTGGCTAAAAATATACCATGACATGCAGGGCACAGGCATGTCCTAGAAAGCTCTCAGGGTACCATGGCAGCCAAGAGGCATCTCTGGCCGACCTGGCACTAAGATTACTTGATCGTGCCTGAGGACGTGGGGGGTCTGGCAAAGCCAGCCTTGAGTATAAAACTGAGCCTTCCAATGTTCTTTCTCCGTCTTTCATGGCCAAACTGAAATAACACAGGGGAAAAGCTGCCCTGTGGGGAAGGGGAAAGAGGATCTGGGATTGGAGGCAGAGCTGGGAACTGGATGTAATCCCTCCAGATTCTAATGTGTGATGGGGATTCCTTGTTCGACAAATCTTTATTAAATTTCCCCATGCACAGCACTCTGGCTGGTGCAAAAGGGGATGGAAAGATGCATGAGGCATTGTCTTTGTCCTCAAGGAACTTACAGGATAAAGTTGCTATTCTGCACTGTCTGAGATCTGATATGATGGCTTTCAAGGATAAAAAGCAGTATCAGGTTTGTTAGGCATGTGGTTAGGAATCTCTCATGCACTACAAACAACCAAAAACAACCAGACAGGGAGGAACTCTGTATTTTTACAAACTTTTTATAAAACTAGTCTAAAATTAAAAGTTTATTAAGAGTTTTGAGAAAAGCAACCAAAGAAACAGAAAAACGATCACATTTCTTATGTAAAATAACATCCAAAAAGCAAGTCACAAACCTTCCAAAATTTAGTAAAGTACCAAGACACATCTCTAATGTAAGCTCAATGCCTTCTTTTTAGATCAACCATTTCCCAGCTAAGAGGTCTTATACTGACAGCTTCGGGAGCTACACCTTCTCTACAGTCTTCCTTTGGCCTACATGTTGATTCTTCCAGCAATTTAGCTGCCAAAGGCCTTAACTCACTTTGCTCTGTTAGCAGAAGCTCAGAAAAATTCTTGTGGATAGGTATATTATTTGGGACATCATTAAAAGGAACAAGAGTGAGGGACAGGATAAAAAACAGGGCAGGAGGAAATAGCAATACAAGAATCAGTTGTAGAGTTGGCCATTGCTATGGGCGTTTAGTGATGATGGAGGTGGACCCTTCCAAGTAGCTTCAGGCTGTGCTCCTCAGGACAAAGTAGAGGAGCATTTATCCTTGGCTTCCCATCCGTTGGCTTCTGAATTTACTGGTCAAGGGGGCTCCACATCTGCCAGCGGTGGACCTTCTGACACTCCGTTTTTCCTGTCTTTAAGGGCATTCAGTACTTCAGCATCAGAAAATTCTGGGGTGGGAAATGAGGCCAACATGTGCACAGAGCCTCCCTAAACTGCCCCACAAGTGGTCATTCTAGCAACATTTGGGATTAACATATACACACTACTATACATAAAATCGGAGAAGGCAATGGCGACCCAGTCCAGTACTCTTGCCTCAAAATCCCATGGGTGGAAAAGCCTGGTAGGCTGCAGTCCATGGAGTTGCGAAGAGTCAGACATGACTGAGCAACTTCACTTTCACTTTTCACTTTCATGCATTGGAGGAAATGGCAACCCACTCCAGTGTTCCTGCCTGGAGAATCCCAGCTATGGGGAAACCTAGTGGCCTGCCGTCTATGGGGTCGCACAGAGTCAGACATGACTGAAGCGACTTTGCAGCAGCAGCAGCATACATAAAATAGATAACCAACAACGACCTACTGTATAGCATAGGGAACTCTACTTAATATTTTGTAATAACTTATATGGAAAAAGAATTTGAAAAAAAGAATGTATATATATATATATATAATTCACTGAATCACTTTGGTATATACCTGAAACTAATACAACATTATAAGTCAATTATACTCCAATAAAATTAAAAAATAGAAGTAACGTGAATCACCAAAAAAATAAATAAAATCTTAGTATTTTATGAAAATGAAATCCACATTTCTCAATTTTCTTGAAAAGCTGAAAGATCTAACAACACTAGCCCTGAATTCCCAAAGGCACCAAATCATCAGAGCTGAGAGGCACGGCCTGGACATAATCCAAATCAGGACAATCTCCACCACAACACACATGTGAAAACCCAGCCTGCTTGGGCCATGATCTTACCTCACACCTGTGAGTGTCGGACTTTCAACCTTATTTGAACTGTCCTCAGGCTTAATAACTATTCAAGTCAAAAAGCAGGTAGGAAGCCTCTGTTAACGTTACTCTTCCTCACTGGCTTCATCTTTCACCATACATGCAACCTGCCCGTCTTTCTTCTGAGGGGAGGCTTCAATTCATCATGACAGCTTTGCCATTGAAGATGGCAGATCAGTGGACACGATTAATTGACTATGTGCTACATTCCAAGCCAGGTGCTCAAATTAAACCTGTGTTTAATGCTTAATCGAATATATGATGGGAAGCAGGAGTTCTGGAGGAATCCAGTCCCCTTAGTTCTTGTAACTTGGAACAGGGAGACCCTGACATCACAGAACCTATGATAAATAAGAAATCATCAAATAGCTGCTCATTATTAATTTGATTTGGAAATATGATGTAATGTGCTCCTGAATGTATAGTATTTATGAATGAAAGCCCTCTAAGAATTAGGAAAAAAACTGGAATTAGGGGTTTTTGCATGAAAAGTGAGATTCCAAGTCACTACACTAAGTACTAGGCCCTGTAAGCTTGAAATGCTATCAGCTGTCAAAGAAACTATTACTTTCTGTAGTGTGTCCTTGTTGCACTCAATCCTTTGAGATGTTTCATTTAGGTAAAAGTACCGTTTTAAAAATACTGATGCCTAGATCCAAACCAGCGTCTCTCCCCTGCTCCCCTGCCAGAGATTTTGATTGAACTGGCTTGGGTGTGGGGACTTTTCAAAACTCCCCAGAAGAGGCTAATGAGTGGCCACTGGTCCAGAGACAGAAATGACATGAGGGGGTGGCCCCACTTGCTGCCCCCTCGCTGCTCAGCTAGGACATCTCCGCACTCTGCTGGAACCTCCCTGCTGTTCAATCTCTGGGCTTGTGAAGCACAAAGTGTTAACTGGGTCACCTCCAGGCTGGGCTTTTGCAACGGGTAGAGATGGGGGTTAGTCTGTGAACATTCACTGAATTGCCACTGTGAACTAAGGAACATTTGATCCTGAGGCTGCTAGGTGGTTGGGAACCTTTTTAAAGTCGATAGTGTCCCCTGCATTTGCAGTCATTTTGAGAGGGATTTTTTGGGAGCTATGGATATTTACCTTGCAGTTGACTGTGTTTTTTTTTTTTTTTTTTTTTTTTGAGGACATTAAAGTAATAGTCCTCTCTTCTGTCAATGTTCCAGCTATAGCAAATAGATCCATAGAAACAAATTTAATCCACTGGAATTACTCTCTAAATAAATTCAACATTTTGGTTCACAGAGCTGCAAATAAATTGACTGCTTTAATTCCCCATATGTGGAGTGGACCTGAACTGTACAAGGACAGACTGAGAAGCTCCTATTATGTAGTCAAGGTGGCCATGGACGAGGGGGAATTGAAAAGGAAGCACTTCAAACTATTTTTAAAATAAAATGCATCCCACTGGGACAGTGACTGCCCAATGCCTACTATTCAGAAATCGGGGTGAACAAAGAGAAGCTTCACATTTGGTGGTTCTGGCCAAAGAAAAAGCTCTGGAAAAAGGAGGAGAATAACAGGTCCAGCTAAGAATATAACAGAATCCCTCTGACTTTTCTCTGTGTAGGTTTTTTCTTTTTTTCCCCAGAAAGATCTTTCCATCCTAGAGAAAATGTGTTAAAGATAATTCTCATGGTAACTTTGGTAAAATATTCCAATTATTATAAAAGGCTACTGGACATTATTAAATAAGTCTGTGTTGCACTTATTTTTAGTATCTTTGTGCACATTCAGTATTTGTTCTGATGGCTCCCAGCAGACATTTATTACCAAAGTAGATCTGACTTGAGGTTGAGTGGAAAGGAAAGCAGTCAGTGTGGAAGGAATTTTGAGTAACATGGTGGTATGATGGAATCCGGCTGCAGCAGAATGAGAAGGCTTGTGAAATATATGTGCCAATTAAGAAATGAATGTGGCCAGATACCAGCCCCTTCCCCTTCATATGTCCCTAGAGATGCTTCTGGAATTGCCACAGCTGAAAATTAAATTATAAACCTAAAACACGACACTGAAAATGGAACGTCTCCTTTGATAATATCGGCATGATGATTCATGAGTGGGTGGGCCAGCACCCCTTCTGAACTCAGAGCGCAAGGCATCCTGAGATGGGCACAGGCAATTACCCCACCTCTCACAGTGACGTTTTTCTAAAGCTTCTGGTCTGAATTATATCCTGCCACCAATCACAGTGCACCAAAGGCTCCCTACACATAAGACATAGTAGCTCCCTACAGAGATAGGACGCAGTACGTGGCACCAGCCTAGAAAAGCCAGTACGTCACTGGATTGCCAATACGCAGAAAAAGCAAATGGTAGTGAATTTCAACATAGGTGCGTCAAAGCATGTTGCAGAAAACTCTTGCAAGTTGGCATTTCACAACATGAGATTTGATATCGTCATGCCGGACAGATACAAAACCCAGATTTCTAAGCAGATTCCTTCTGTGAGTCATGGTGCTTTAAATTCTTCTCATTAGAACAGGAAACAAACCACTAATGGAAATAAATTCTCTTGTCTCTGCCTCCATGAGTCAGAAAATTGCACTTTGTTTTGAAGAGAAAAAAGTAAAAATTTTACATAACCTCCTGTTCCTTCTGTCTCTGTAACTCCGTTTGCTTTTTGCAAAGTCTGGATCATATAGGTCACGTAGTCTCAGAAAGTGGGAACTTACAATACTAGGAGCTGAAGCTTATCTCACTCACACTTGTCCTGCTCTTTGCAATTGCCCAGCCCCTGCAAACTTGCTTAATCATGCCTGTCCCTGTAAAGGTCAGGCATTCCCCTCCCCATCTTGACTGCTGGTCCCGCACATGTGAAACCCCTTGGTTTAAACCAGCCTAAGCAGCTAGTGTTGCCCACTATAGCCTGTCTATAAAAACCCTGTAACCCCTTGGTTCAGGCTCAGAGTTTGGAGTATTAATTCCTCTGGGCCTGCCGGTGTAATAAACCTGAGTTCTCCAACTCGCCAAGTGTGGTGCTTGGTTTCTCAATTACTGGTTTCTGCAACAGTTTATCTCCTTATTCACGGGGGCCCTAACTTCCATGTGCTAAGATTTCTGAGTTACTCATTAAGAGGTAACGACAACAAGAACAGCCATGGAGGGCCTGTGGAAATCAGAAGGCTGAGCTTTCTCCATAGAGGGGATCCGAAGGAGAATAGATCTGTGGGATGAATAGATCTGGATCAGGCAGGTAGATATTCACCAAGGAAGGAGTGGACACAGGAAAGTTCTGGTTAGTTTTGCAAGGGCAACACCCTTGGGGGTCCTGGCATGTAACATAAGAGACTACAGAGAAGGACAGGTGTTAAGACAAAAAGCAGCCATGGCATCTGTGGCAAATGGGAACCTGAATGGATTGGCTGTGGGTACCATTCAAATGTCTAATGCAATCTGTAGGTCAAAACACAGGAGCCAAGCCTGGCCTGTGTGCGTTGACTTTGTGACCTCTGATCTAGGGGGTAAAATGGAAGCCAAGTCGTTGTAGTGGAATGGGAAATATAACAGGTGTTGTTTTATTTATTTTTACCTGGAAGGAATGCTAAGTCAAGTTTAGATGGACTCAGTAGAGTATCTAAAGGAATAATTTTTTTTCTTTGCTTCTCTTCTCTTTGCAGGATCTTCTTCCTGTCTATTATTACTTGTGTTCTCATGTGAGCCCATTATTTCTGCTCCTTGTACATTTTTTCTTGGCTGAGCATACCAAAGTGAAAGTCACTTGAACCTGTCAGATTCTTTGCGACCCCATGGACTGCAGCCTGCCAGGCTCCTCTGTCCATGGAGTTATCCAGGCAATACTGCAGTGGGTTGCCATTCCCTTCTCCAGGGGATCTTCCCAATCCAGGAATCAAACCCAGGTCTCCCACATTGCAGGCAGATTCTTTACTGTCTGAGCCACCAAGGAAGCTCAAAGTGTTCCCAGTGACAATTAGCAAAACTAATTAGAATGATCACTTAATTTCTTCACAAACATCTCTTCTATAGCAGTTTTTAGGCTGGATCACACCAAGTCCCATAAAATTATTCAGCTGTCATCTCCTCAATCTCTATCCAGCTCAAATGTCTCAGCAGAATTTCAGAGTTGTACATTCAACTGTCTATTAGACATTGACATGTGTGTGGCCTGAGGGCACCTCAGATTCAAAAGGTCTGCGGTTATACATCCTATCTGAACCTACAAACAGCCCATCCTCAGTGATGAGCAGGAACATGCAGTCAGTCGCCATATCGAGAAACTTTAGTGATGTTCTTGACTCTACTTCCTTCCCTGACCTTGCTTGTCCCACTAGTTGCCAGGAAATACTGATTTCATATTCTCAGCATCCTCTTGTTTTTGCTAGTCAAGTTTCCAATTGGAAGAAATGAAATATACACTCAGGCAGGTGGTCAAATCTGGTATGAGTTCCTGATTTATTTAGCCAATAAGAGAAAATGAGCAATGTGTTGTGGTCACACAGAGGGGCAGAGACAACACATAAATCTTTTCCTATGTTTTCTTTGCCCTGGACCCATATGAGATACTCTGTTGTTGGTGCCATTCTTTGCATAGACAAACCTAATAAGACTGAGAAAACATTCAAATTTTTATAATACCAGATGTGTATATGCTGGCTTATGTTGCCATTGCAGGAAAACTTGAAGTAACAATTTGAGGCATTTCCACTTCAAGGGGATATTTACAAACATTGACCGTTTCTGACTCTTAAAGTAATCTTGGCATTAGGAAGGCAATATTCTCTTTGCAGGAGAACATAGCAGTCAATGCCCAAGAGAACCAGATCAGTATGCCTGCCTGCCACTTGAATCGAGTCCTTAAAGTCAACCCTCTCTGTTCCTCAACAACATTTCTCAGATCATCTCTGTTACCCCAGTTTAGGGCACGAGGCTCCCGTGCCTAAACAAAACACAGCCTCGTACCCCACTTCACTGATCATCTTGTTTCCCTATAATATACTCCATCGACTGAAGTAAGCATAATTTCTCTGAAATGCTTCAGGAACCAGTTTCTCCCTTCCACTCCATCTCATATGTCCCCACGCCACATTCAGCTAACCTGAACTTCTTTTATATCCTTGGAACAACTCATCTTTGTCACATCCAGGTATCTGGATATGTTATATCTTTTGCCTGAATACTCTTTCTTGCCTCTTAAATCACCTAACTCCTCCTCATCCTTCAAGAGTATGAAGGAGTGTCACAATTTCTGAGATTCCTGATGCACAATTCTGGGTGAGATACCTCCCCAGAGCCATTTAATATGCTCCGGTTTGCTGTTTTTATCAGATCAAATCTAGTTCTATGTCTATTATATTTTTCCTCTTTAGGTTTGTGAAGTTTTGTGAGCTTAGTGGTCATGTTTGCCTTATTTATTGTGGAGTACCATAATTTAACACAGGTGCCTCATGGCTACTCCTTAAAAATAAGGCAGTGTTTTAGAAACACCAGACTATCCATTATACAAAAGAAAAAAAAATGTTAGGGAAAAGATTAAGGGCAAAAGGCAACTTAAATGGTGAAGCAGAGGGACAATATTACAATGTTGGAAGCTTCCCATGGGTTAGGAAGCTTGGGGCTAAAATAAAATTAAGAAGGATAATGGTCACAATATAGTGAAGATCAATACAGAGAAGCAAGAAAAAAAGAGTCTTAGAAGACTCTGCTAAGAGGCAAATGTTGTGATACCATTCCCCAAAACTGGAGTTTCGGTGGGGGCGGGGAGAGGTGGCAGGAAACAGATGTTGAGGAAAAGACAATTACATTTGACACATGATTTTTTAAGAAAAATATTCCAAAGGCAATGGGAAAAGCAGAAATGGAGCTTGCAAAGACCACGTGTTTCATACTTGAGTGCTGCTAGTATTGGGACATGGCGATATTTCTTACCTATGTCTGATATCAGGGCATTTATTTGCTACACAGTATTAACGCCATCAGGCCTAGGAGGTGCTCACCATAAGCCACCTCCAGGTGTAGGAAAGCCTAAGCCCAAGACAAGGCCAACTGAGGGCAGAGTGACAGAGGCACGAGCATGTGTCCCATGCCAGGCCCACCCGAGCCTCCGTTAGGGATGTTCTGCTGAGGACTGCAAAAGACTGCTTCCGATGGTGCTACCCAGGCTATCAACAGACGTCTTTAAACATCTCTCTCTCGAGCACAAAGCCAAGTAAAGAGGAGGAGGGACAAGACACGTAAGTGTGACGCCAGATGTACTTCTGGATTCTCCAACGATGTAGGACAAAGCATCTAATGTTTGCATAAGCTAATTTCAGCTGGGATATTATCCTACTTTTACTTGTAACTGACTGAGTCTTGAGAAAGAGAAGCTGTGAACACTGACATTATACAAACAAGGCTGTTTTAAAGGAGATGCCCCGGAGAAGAAAGAGGAGACGTCTCGGGTGAAATGGAGAATTGCCATGAGGGGAAGAAAAAGCAGAAAAAAGGAAAAAAAGTCAAAGAAAGTTAGATCTGAAGTTGAAGGTAAAATTGACAATAGGTAATTTCCGAAACAAGAACAATTGGGAGACAGGAAGACTGTAATCTTAGAAGGGCAGAGAATATCAACAATGAAAATCCAGAAAAGCTCAACTCTCTAAATGACAAGGACTTCAAAGTACTACATGTAGCATGATGAGAATGAATTCATTCTCATCCAGAGATTATATGTATAAAATCTTCTTGTAATTTAAACCCGTTCCTCAGATTTACATGCCAATTATATGCTATAAAAGGCACATCTGTTAAAATATTGCAACCAATGCCACTATCTTCGAGCACTTTTCTGTTCTTTTCTTTTCTTGTAAAATTGTCTGACGAGCAACTCTACAGTGTATTGGCATCAGCTGACATTTGTTAGATGGTATCTTTCATTCCTTTCTAAAAATAGGGAAATAATCTATGAGTTACGTTCATCTTTGGGAGCAAAATGTATGGTGTGTTGGGGGTGTCCAATAGCTGGAAGAGAATTTCTGGCTTCAAGGAGCCAGAACTATTGAAAGTCTGAGGAAACAAACCTAAGCAAGGGGAAAAGGAGATTTGTGTTGCACACAATATTGTAAGGTTAGAAAGAGGACGATCACCACTTGTGCTTGCCATAAGATTAAAATGATAGTGATTATAACTGTTAGCATGCATTCAGCACTTATTAACAGAAAGATAACACCCACAGCATGATAAATGCATCATCAAAGGAAAGGGCCCCGATAATCACATTGGTAGAAACGGTTATAAGAACAGAAAGGAAGACTTAGACAGTCTACATTCCTGAATGCGATCAAGGTCACACTGCTCAAAGACATCGACACNCTAATTAGAATGACCACTTAATTTCTTCACAAACATCTCTTCTATAGCAGTTTTTAGGCTGGATCACACCAAGTCCCATAAAATTATTCAGCTGTCATCTCCTCAATCTCTATCCAGCTCAAATGTCTCAGCAGAATTTCAGAGTTGTACATTCAACTGTCTATTAGACATTGACATGTGTGTGGCCTGAGGGCACCTCAGATTCAAAAGGTCTGCGGTTATACATCCTATCTGAACCTACAAACAGCCCATCCTCAGTGATGAGCAGGAACATGCAGTCAGTCGCCATATCGAGAAACTTTAGTGATGTTCTTGACTCTACTTCCTTCCCTGACCTTGCTTGTCCCACTAGTTGCCAGGAAATACTGATTTCATATTCTCAGCATCCTCTTGTTTTTGCTAGTCAAGTTTCCAATTGGAAGAAATGAAATATACACTCAGGCAGGTGGTCAAATCTGGTATGAGTTCCTGATTTATTTAGCCAATAAGAGAAAATGAGCAATGTGTTGTGGTCACACAGAGGGGCAGAGACAACACATAAATCTTTTCCTATGTTTTCTTTGCCCTGGACCCATATGAGATACTCTGTTGTTGGTGCCATTCTTTGCATAGACAAACCTAATAAGACTGAGAAAACATTCAAATTTTTATAATACCATATTTGTATATGCTGGCTTATGTTGCCATTGCAGGAAAACTTGAAGTAACAATTTGAGGCATTTCCACTTCAAGGGGATATTTACAAACATTGACCGTTTCTGACTCTTAAAGTAATCTTGGCATTAGGAAGGCAATATTCTCTTTGCAGGAGAACATAGCAGTCAATGCCCAAGAGAACCAGATCAGTATGCCTGCCTGCCACTTGAATCGAGTCCTTAAAGTCAACCCTCTCTGTTCCTCAACAACATTTCTCAGATCATCTCTGTTACCCCAGTTTAGGGCACGAGGCTCCCGTGCCTAAACAAAACACAGCCTCGTACCCCACTTCACTGATCATCTTGTTTCCCTATAATATACTCCATCGACTGAAGTAAGCATAATTTCTCTGAAATGCTTCAGGAACCAGTTTCTCCCTTCCACTCCATCTCATATGTCCCCACGCCACATTCAGCTAACCTGAACTTCTTTTATATCCTTGGAACAACTCATCTTTGTCACATCCAGGTATCTGGATATGTTATATCTTTTGCCTGAATACTCTTTCTTGCCTCTTAAATCACCTAACTCCTCCTCATCCTTCAAGAGTATGAAGGAGTGTCACAATTTCTGAGATTCCTGATGCACAATTCTGGGTGAGATACCTCCCCAGAGCCATTTAATATGCTCCGGTTTGCTGTTTTTATCAGATCAAATCTAGTTCTATGTCTATTATATTTTTCCTCTTTAGGTTTGTGAAGTTTTGTGAGCTTAGTGGTCATGTTTGCCTTATTTATTGTGGAGTACCATAATTTAACACAGGTGCCTCATGGCTACTCCTTAAAAATAAGGCAGTGTTTTAGAAACACCAGACTATCCATTATACAAAAGAAAAAAAAATGTTAGGGAAAAGATTAAGGGCAAAAGGCAACTTAAATGGTGAAGCAGAGGGACAATATTACAATGTTGGAAGCTTCCCATGGGTTAGGAAGCTTGGGGCTAAAATAAAATTAAGAAGGATAATGGTCACAATATAGTGAAGATCAATACAGAGAAGCAAGAAAAAAAGAGTCTTAGAAGACTCTGCTAAGAGGCAAATGTTGTGATACCATTCCCCAAAACTGGAGTTTCGGTGGGGGCGGGGAGAGGTGGCAGGAAACAGATGTTGAGGAAAAGACAATTACATTTGACACATGATTTTTTAAGAAAAATATTCCAAAGGCAATGGGAAAAGCAGAAATGGAGCTTGCAAAGACCACGTGTTTCATACTTGAGTGCTGCTAGTATTGGGACATGGCGATATTTCTTACCTATGTCTGATATCAGGGCATTTATTTGCTACACAGTATTAACGCCATCAGGCCTAGGAGGTGCTCACCATAAGCCACCTCCAGGTGTAGGAAAGCCTAAGCCCAAGACAAGGCCAACTGAGGGCAGAGTGACAGAGGCACGAGCATGTGTCCCATGCCAGGCCCACCCGAGCCTCCGTTAGGGATGTTCTGCTGAGGACTGCAAAAGACTGCTTCCGATGGTGCTACCCAGGCTATCAACAGACATCTTTAAACATCTCTCTCTCGAGCATAAAGCCAAGTAAAGAGGAGGAGGGACAAGACACGTAAGTGTGACGCCAGATGTACTTCTGGATTCTCCAACGATGTAGGACAAAGCATCTAATGTTTGCATAAGCTAATTTCAGCTGGGATATTATCCTACTTTTACTTGTAACTGACTGAGTCTTGAGAAAGAGAAGCTGTGAACACTGACATTATACAAACAAGGCTGTTTTAAAGGAGATGCCCCGGAGAAGAAAGAGGAGACGTCTCGGGTGAAATGGAGAATTGCCATGAGGGGAAGAAAAAGCAGAAAAAAGGAAAAAAAGTCAAAGAAAGTTAGATCTGAAGTTGAAGGTAAAATTGACAATAGGTAATTTCCGAAACAAGAACAATTGGGAGACAGGAAGACTGTAATCTTAGAAGGGCAGAGAATATCAACAATGAAAATCCAGAAAAGCTCAACTCTCTAAATGACAAGGACTTCAAAGTACTACATGTAGCATGATGAGAATGAATTCATTCTCATCCAGAGATTATATGTATAAAATCTTCTTGTAATTTAAACCCGCTCCTCAGATTTACATGCCAATTATATGCTATAAAAGGCACATCTGTTAAAATATTGCAACCAATGCCACTATCTTCGAGCACTTTTCTGTTCTTTTCTTTTCTTGTAAAAAAATTGTCTGACGAGCAACTCTACAGTGTATTGGCATCAGCTGACATTTGTTAGATGGTATCTTTCATTCCTTTCTAAAAATAGGGAAATAATCTATGAGTTACGTTCATCTTTGGGAGCAAAATGTATGGTGTGTTGGGGGTGTCCAATAGCTGGAAGAGAATTTCTGGCTTCAAGGAGCCAGAACTATTGAAAGTCACAGGAAACAAACCTAAGCAAGGGGAAAAGGAGATTTGTGTTGCACACAATATTGTAAGGTTAGAAAGAGGACGATCACCACTTGTGCTTGCCATAAGATTAAAATGATAGTGATTATAACTGTTAGCATGCATTCAGCACTTATTAACAGAAAGATAACACCCACAGCATGATAAATGCATCATCAAAGGAAAGGGCCCCGATAATCACATTGGTAGAAACGGTTATAAGAACAGAAAGGAAGACTTAGACAGTCTACATTCCTGAATGCGATCAAGGTCACACTGCTCAAAGACATCGACACCGAGATTTAGATACAGTTTAACTCGGGGTCTGCAACTACTCTCCCATATGCCTTTTAGGTGAAGCAACTAGCATTTGAGTTAGCCAGCAAGAAGATAACATATCATTATCCACTGAAATGTTATAAATTCTCTTTCTTTAAAGTTTTTTTTTTTTTTTAAGCAATAACACGACAGTAAGAAGTATTGATAAAATATTATTCTCAGTTGAGGTATGAAAAGAAGTCCTGCCTAGGGGTAGAAGAATAAATGAAATGCAATCTCCTTAAGCTACTGATCAAGTCTTCCAGGTATTTATCAACCAAACTTTTGAACATCCCTAAAATGTAAAAGTTTATCATTATAGGTAAGTTAAAAGGCTAGGGTTTTCAAAATAGAACCTAAATGGTGCTTTGGGTACAGTGGATAAGTAACTATATTAAGACAATGGTATAAACAGAAATGCTCATACATTTCCAATGTACTTCAATAATTATAATATACAGTAACTGATACAGGTAGCCACTTGAGTTTACTGGTTCATGAGTTTTTAGATCATTAAAGAAAGAAAGTGAAGTCGCTCAGTCGTGTCCGACTCTTTGCAACCCCATAGCCTACCACGATCCTCTATCCATGGGATTTTCCAGGCAAGAGTATTGGAGTAGGTTGCCATTTCCTTCTCCAGAGAATCTTCCCAACCCAGGGATCAAACCTGGGTCTCCCACATTGTAGGCATACGCTTTACCATCTGAGCCACCAGGGAATGTTAAAGTCATGATATGTCAAATTACACAGAGCAAAAATATATTGCCCAAATTATTTTAAAGATCATAAGAGTGAAAACTGGCTTACGATTTGCCAAAATCAAATCTAGTCTCAAATGCATATGTGTATGTGTTGATGTATTTTTAAAGGGTTAGTTAAATTATTTCTATGCTAGATCTGATGGAGAAAAGTGATACAAGCAATCTTTCAAAACTCCAATTTTTCCCCAATTCTTTCTTCAACCTTGACCCAAACAGACAGCCTGAAGTACAGAGAAAGACTTTAATCTTGGTCCCCTCTCAAGAGGCTTGCACTACTAACTGGAGAGGAAGGCTGTTTGAGGTATGAGCAGCCTGGTATTGCTCTGGTACACTGGGCCTTGACAATAGCCCAGAAACTCTGCCTAAGAAATAGTACTTAGAGAGGGACCCCTTGCTTGGTTAGTGTTCCAGAATGACAGGTGGTGCATAAAAGTGATGACCTCGGGGAGGGCAGAGAATCAGTGCTGACTAGCCTGGCAATCATAGTGACCTTGGAAACTTTTTCCTACAGGAGTGGGTGGTGGAAAGGTCTTGTAGGAAGAAAGGTTCCCAAGGAATCTGGGATAGTTGTGCACATGGTGGGGAGTGGGTGAGAACAGGAATCTAGATCAGCAGTGCCAGTGTGGTGGGGCTCATTCTAGGTTCCATCAATCTGACTGATTATAGTTCCTGTACTGAGAAAGCCTTATAGGTGTGTTGACACCTAAAAGGTTTATACATTGAATTTCACAGCCTTTGACTGAGGCTGAATGTCTGGTTCTCACTGGTTTACTTATTTATTTGAGAAGTACTCAAACGCACTGGTTTTAAAACATAGCTCTTGAATCCAACTTCCTGTATGGGAAACCTGTCTCTAGTTCTTCCTATGTTTGTGACTTTGGATGATTTCTTTAATCTCCCCATGCCTTGCTTTCCTAATCCAGAAAAAAACAGACTAATAACAGTACCCAACTTTACAATATTACTGTGAATATTAACCGAGCTACTACAAGTAAAGTGCTTAGATGGGCACCTGATGAAGGACAGTCTCCATGACCGTTTAGCCATGACTCCTTGGTGATTATTGTGGTTGCTATTCAATATATCTGAAGATTGTACAGTAATCCAAGTGAAGCACAGTGTTAGACCAGAGCCAGAAGCACATAAATATGCAAAAGCAGAGTTCACATCTAACTGGAGGCTCTTAAGCCTCAGGAGATTGTCTTGTGTATCACACTGCTCTACACTCTAACTTCAGGGTCCAAAACGACAAGCTGATACAACCTGGCTGAGAACTTGGCTGACCTGTATTATTCAAAGTGGCATCTATTTCACAGATCAGGCTGGGACTGGGTTTGCCCAGGGATCAGACCGCTGGTCACTTTTGTCAGGTGCATTAACTTTCAGACCACTAGGACGCTATTTAGTGCAGGATTAGTCATTTACTAATTACTCCAGCGGCCACAGACCTAAGGTCAGTCATTTTCTCCCTTCACACCAGGAGAATCCAACATAATAGAGGCCAGACAGGTAATTTGCATTGTCTCTTCTTAGGAGAGACCCACAGGAGAAGGAGGCAGGAGGAGGATTCTGTGTTGAAAGCAAGCAAAGGAGTTTTACTTTGATGGGCATTTCCATAAGCTTCTCAGGGGAACTTGTGGCCCATCATTCCTGCTGGGACCTGGCAGGTTCTCACATTTGATGCTTGCTGCTGGCCAGCTGGGGAAACCGTACAAGGTCTGACCCCAGCCCCTAATCACTTCTACTAGCTGGCAAGTCTTTTCCCCTCTGAGCATCTGGAGAGTCATCCAACTGTGTTTGCCAAACTTGCTTGCAAGTGAGAAGCGTGTTTGTTTTATGATCACTGTCTTGGGTTTTAAATAAGAATACCGTAGGAGATGATCCCGCTCTGATCCTTGCTAATGTACCTCTAGGCTAATAAGTGCTGAGATGATCCTCCTCTTTGATTTCATGAATAAGAAAATAAAATGGGAAATGCATGACATTTAAAAAAAATTATTGTTATTACTGAGTGTAAAATTTGTTTTAACCCTCTCTGGAGTGGCTAAGTTTTACACTGAAAATGCTGCTTGGCAGAGACTGTATCTCCTGTTCCTCCTCTCCTTAAATATGTGCTTATTTACTTCCTGCAGAGTTCAATTTTAGAACCCATCAAAGTAGATCCACTCAGACTGACTACATTTTCATGCATAAATTCATAGATGTCTTCAGAAGGAATTGCACTTGCATATGCAAATACTTCCAATGCCTTTTCATTTCTACTTTTGGCCTGCACAGTTTTTAATTCATGCAAACACATTACACAAACAAATATGGGCTCAATAACAACACAAGGCATGTGTGAATTGTTAATTGCAAAGCGAAGGGTTTGATATGGCCAAGCGACTTTCATTATTATCAATGAAGAGGAACAAGATTAAACAGGAAGAATAAAGGTATATTTGAAAATAAAATCCCAAGCACTTGGTTTCATTTTATGTAAATATTAATAAGGGAAAAGGTGACAGGCAAATCCACAGTTCAACAATAATCTGCGATCTACAGTTCAGTGCACAATGATCAGAAGCCAGGACGTACCTTTAATGAGACTTAGGAAGGAGAGGCCACATTTTAGCCCAGAATCATGAGAAACAAAAACACACGCAATAATATCATAAAGGAAACAAAACACAACAGAAAATGGAAGGCTGTCAACCTTGTGCATCCCCTTTCAAAATATCTCAGTCTTGTAGGAGAGACACCCCTGGAAGCAGCAGGCAGGTATCCTCAGGTTTCAAATTGGATAGTTAAGCCTTCCCTTAATTAAGCTGTGATTCCTCGGGTTTTTTTTTTTTTTTTTTCTTCCTAATTTCCACTACATGCACTTTTGGGTCGAGTGAGAACTTAACAAAGTAAAACACTTGTTGAAGTTACTCACAGATCAAAGACATCTGATACAGAGCAATTTTCAAGCAACCTTCCTCCCCTTGTTTGCAATGTGTTTCATTTACATGCAGTTAACTCAGAAAATAAGAGTGAAGATTAAATAACAAGTGCATTCTGCAAGGGTCTACAAAGGCAGTAGAGATAAAATTCTAACTGTTTCTCCACTGATTCGGTGGAATGTTTTATTGAATATAAAAGGGAAAGCCAGGCTAATGGAGGAACATTTGAGAACATGTTTCTTCCCTGGTGGCTCAGCGGCTAAAGCGTCTGCCTCCAATGCGGGAGACCCAGGTTTGATCCCTGGGTCGGGAAGATCCCCTGGAGAAGGAAATGGTAACCCACTCCAGTATGCTTGCCTGGAGAATCCCATGGACGGAGAAGCCTGGTAGGCTACGGTCCACTGGGTCACAGGAGTCGGACACGACTGAGCAACTTCACCTTCCCTTCCTTCCTTCCCTTTTTTAGAACAATCACTGGATTATAGCAGATATACATATACATTACATATAAGTAGTGTTTTCTAAGAAACAAAGACTAAGTAAACTAAGCTAAGGAAATTAAGAAACCAGGGATGGAATTTGAAGCTTCTGTAGACTGAATGTTTGTGACTCTCTAAAATTTTTGTATGAAAATGAACCCTCAAAGGTATTTGGAGGTGGGGCTTTTGGGAGGTAAATGAATTACAAGGGTGGCACTCTCATAAATAGGTTTAGTGCCCTTATAAAAGAGGCCCCAGAGTGTTTCTTTGCCCTCTTCAGCTGTATGAGGACACAGGACAAGATGGGCCATCTATGGGCCAGGAAGACACTTCTCAGCAGCACTCAAATCTGCTAGGACTTGACCTTAACCTTCCCTGCTTCCAGAACTGTGCAAACTAAATTTCTGTTATTTATAAGCCACCAGTTCACAGTATTTTGTTATAGCAGCCTGAAAGGAATAAGACACAGGTAGGATATCTAATGAAGAATTAAATTAGTTGCAACATTTTCTGACAGGGGCATAGAACAAGAACTATAGAATCAGTATTAACACATGACGCAGTAAACCAGCAGGTAGAACTCTGGCACTGCAGAGTGCCCCTTCCTGGTGCATTCACTGCAGTTTTGCGTGTCCACTGGTAATTTTGCTAAGACTTTATGTAAATCACATATAGGGCGAGGCTGGTACACAAAGCATAAGACCCGGAGCCAGCCAGTCAACTTAGACACACTGCCTCTCAATACTGTGCCTGAGTCCAGGCGTTCATACATTTACAGCAACTCATCACAAGTGATAACAAAATTTCCCATGGATAGTGACTGAGAATGCCAACTGTCAGTGCTTAGGATGAAAACACTCTCCTCCCCAAAGAAATCAAAACTGTATAAGAAAATTATGTTTAGGTGAAAGCAGGTGTGGGAATTATACCAGTTGAATTGGAATTGACCTATACTGCAAAACATTAAAAACACGTGTAACTGAGAATTAACACCACATATTTTGGGAGGGGAGAGAGAAATGAAATATTATATGGGAGGGGAGTGGAGAGAGATTCGAATATGTTTTTATCATTATACGATTTGTTCAAAGAGAATATAACGGAGAAGCTCAATGTGAGAAGCAGGAGAAATCTGAACTCTTAGAGGCTTGTGTCTCAGTTTCAAGGAGAATAGTTTAAAAATCACAGATAATTCCATGTTCCTTGGGACCGTGATCCATGATGGTCACAGGGATAGCCCTCATGGAGCCAAGGGTCTGCTCTCTGTTACATCTGATCAAAACCTATCCTGGTATGTCTCCAAAAGTAACCAACAAACTGTCAAAGAATTGAAGTGTCCAGGGCAGAAGAGGCCCTTCTGTGATCTGGAATCTGACATGGGTGGACAAGCAGATTATTCTTCTAAACTAAACTTGAATGGAGACTTGATGCAGACCTGCTTTGCTCCCTGTCTCCACCAACCTCAGTCATCAATGCGCAACAGTGCAGGCAAGTAAGACAGCTCAGACCCTCAGTGCGGTCAGCTCCACCTACCTTGTCGTGGGAACTCGTCTGACTCCCGGTGAACGAGGTCTGTGACTCGGTTCCCATAGTGCATCCTGCTGTCGTGATCATAGGCCTTCAGAGTCTCGCTGGAGCTGTAGGACTTCTGCGTGGGCACACGACAGTCTTCACTGTCCAGGGAGGAGCTCGTGTAGCGACACTCTTTGCCACACCGTCCCCTGGTCAGAGAGCGGTGTCGCCGGTCTTTGACATCCATTATCCCAGGTCAGGCAGAAGGCTGATGCTTTCTGAAAAGTCAGGCCGCGGTTTGGGCACTTGTCACTTGGCCACCTAAAAACATCACAGGAGAAAAACTCAGACTATGATTCGAAGAATTACTGCCTTCTGTTCTGATTCATGCTTTGACTTGGATCAAAATACACAAAGGCAAATGTGGTCAGCGCTGCACCATCTCTTCTGCAAATGCTTAATGCATACTTAAACAATCAGCCTAGATAGAAGCATTCGACGCAGTAAATTAATTCCCACGCTATTTAACTAAATAGATTTGAGGGGAAAATAGTAGCAAAATAACTCATATTTTGATTTTCTATATGTGTGAAGAGGACATAGTCTGTCACTCTAATGAAAGATCTTACTATGAAGTGGTTCAGAGTAAAACTGATTTTATTTGACTTTAATTGCTTTCTCTTTTTGCTGCTGAAGGACTGGGGAAAAAAACACCAAAATTAAATAAATACAATAAAACAAAGATGTAAAAGGCATAAATATACGCTGATAATGCTTTTAAGGGTACCAGGTCACATTGCTGCTCAGTTGCTGCTGCTAAGTCGCTTCAGTCGTGTCTGACTCTGTGCAATCCCAGAGACGGCAGCCCACCAGGCTCCCTGGTCCCTGGGATTCTCCAGGCAAGAACACTGGAGTGGGTTGCCATTTCCTTCTCCAATGCATGAAAGTGAAAAGTGAAAGTGAAGTCGCTCAGTCGTGTCCGACTCTGTGCGACCCCGCAGACTGCAGCCTACCAGGCTCCTCCATCCATGGGATTTTCCAGGCAGGAGGACTGGAGTGGGGTGCCATTGCCTGGCTAGGTATGGAGAGTAACAATATAAGGCATTCTTGACAAGCAGTCTTCCTCTGATTTATTTCATGAGCCTTCAGTAAACTCCTCATCTGGTTTATCTCCTTGGCAAACCTGATTATTGGACAAATCTGGTCTTTTCCCTAGTCACCTGCCAACAGGACATCTTGCTCACAGAGGTCCAACTGGCACAACCACATGGCTATCAACCTAAGCCCACCCTAGTGTCCTTTTCACAGTTGGGATATCCACTGTGGAAAAGAAAAATGGGGAAGAGCACTAAATGCAATAGGTAAGTTGATGGAAAGAAGCCTCTCCAACATATGATCTGGCAACCAGGGAGGCCCACAGCTTGATACCCGGGACCTAGAAATGTAGACAAATATCACCCAGAAAACTCGAGCCTTCTGCTGAGCAAATAAGATCAAAATGCTTAGATGTCTCCAAGTTCCAAATGAGAGGCTCTTATTGATTTCATCGGCCATGCAAAATAGCCTGGACTACAGGGCCAGGGCCTGGCCAGAATGGAAAAACACAAATTTAATTAATATGGCAAATACAACCCAGAACCAGCGTAATGATTTTTCTCCAGGCTTCTAATGCTCACTGTCTCCTCAATATGTCAGAATGTACTTGGGAGATCTATAGTTTGGAGCCCCTCTGCTCTTCTTTGGTTATTTATCACATTGCAATGGGATGCTTGTGTATACCAAGGGACTAGCCTAAATGTGTAGCAATGTGGAAGGCATCAGCCCCAAGAAGGCAGAAGCCAAGTTATCTCTTCCTTGTCCTTTCATACCAAGAGGTCCTTCTGGATCTTGGAAACTCTCCTAATTAAGACTATTTGTATATAGTATCAAATAATGCCTGTAATCATGAATACCTTTGTTTGACAACTGGCACTTATTAAGAGGGCATATCTGTGGTAAACATCAAGCAGAGTCGAGCTGTTGCCAGTCACTTATAAAAAACTTAAATTTTCAGTTTCCTGGAGCCTACAGCCTCTAACTTAGGAAGCTGAGAAGCTTCTTCGACTTTGAGTCACCAGTCAAGACTCCAGGACCTGTTTAGAGAATAAAGATGATCAACATCAGCATGGAAGTTTTGGGGGCTGCACCAAAGGGGAAGAGGAGAATGGGACGACTGAGGAAGAGATGGCTGGATGGCATCACTGATTCGATGGGCGTGAGTCTGGGTGAACTCCGGGAGTTGGTGATGGACAGGGAGGCCTGGCGTGCTGCAATTCATGGGGTCGCAAAGAGTCGGACACGACTGAGCGACTGAACTGAACTGACCTGACCCAAGATCAATGTCCAAAAACTTCTCCCTTAACACTCAACATGTGATCTTAACATTTTAGAAACCATAGTATAGGCTGGTTAAGAGCATAGCTATTGTAGTCTTGTTGGATATCAATCTCATCATGACCACTGACTAGTCCAAGAGCCCTTGTAAAATTCAGGTTCTCAATCACTGAAAACAGAAAATAAATAGTTACAGATTATTTACAAAAATTAGATGGGACACTATGGGAAAGCTCTCAATATGCTGCCTAACACATGGTAAGGGCTCTCTAAGAAGTATTTTTTTTCCTCCTCAGAATGATTAAAAATAAATTTTTGTCTTAGCTGAGTAGCTTCAAATTTGCATAAGACAAAGATGATCATATGAATCCCTGAAACTCAAACTTCTAATTATAAATATCAATACCTGAACTACATACAGATAAAGGAAGACTTTTAGTGCCTACTAAGGATGTGAAAGTGAAAGTGAAGTCGCTCAGTCGTGTCGGACTCTTTGCGACCCCATGGACTGTAGCCTACCAGGATCCTCAGTCCATGAGACTTTCTAGGCAAGAATACTGGAGTGGATTGCCATTTCCGTCTCCAGGGGATCTTCCCAACCCAGGGATCAAACCCAGGTCTNAGTCAATTATATTTGAGAAGTTAGATCTGTAATGTACAAATTTGGGAAATGTGAGATTGGAACCCCCTGCTCATAAAGAGACAAGCAGATGCAGAAGAATTGACTTTGCGAGTGAAAGAAGAATAAGGCTGTTGCACTGAGATGCAGGAATGAGAGTCTATATTGTTTTCCAACCCCTAGTTCTAGTACTTTCCAGGGCTACATAAAATTATATACTTTGATTCACATCTCTATACCCAAAGGAAAAAAATTCCATTTCAGGTTTAAACAACTTGAGATAGTTTCACATATCTGGAACACAGAAAGATCAATTTAAGAAGCTATCACCTGGACGTACATGAAATTAAGATGATTTGATAATACCATAATCCACCCTGCATCTCCTATCCTAGCATTCTGTAAACAAAAGCCCTTGGAAATGGCCACCTTCCCCTTTGTTTATGCACTCTGGTTACATCTTCTCTGGAAAGGCTTTACTATTTTCCTTTGCCCTTGACTCTTATAAGAGTTAGCTGTTTCAGATAATAAAATCTTAGGCTGAAAAAGCTATTTACCCCATTTTCTGTCTGACCTTGCACTTATCTTGGGCATCCAAATGCCTAGGTACAATTTGATGATGCTAACAAGTCTGTCTGCCAGTTTGACTTGCTAAGCACACGTCGGCAACATTCAATGCCCTAGATATGTAAACTGCTGAAGAAATAATATTCAGATGGAAAAATACTCATGGCCTGGTGACAGAAATGAAGCTCTCAACTCACTTCACGTAACAGAAGCCATATAGGAAGCTTACAGGTAGAAGCATCTTGACCCAGTGTTTGTTTGGGTCAGTTTAGGAGAGACTCCACAGTGGGATGACTCCCTATTCCAGAAGCCAGCGAGGGCCTCTGTTCCACTGCAGCTACCAGAGAGTCTGGAGGATGTGACGCACACTCCACAGGAAAACAGCCCAGAGTTTAGGAACAAAACACATACGACTCAACACATTTCCTACAGCACTCATGAATATGTTTCTATATGCAGTTACAGCCAAATTATTTCAAGCGTGCCCCATTTTGTCTCTGCATTAGAATTTACCAAAAAATAAAAGAGAAGGATGTAGGTGGAGGTGGGGAGAACACGTCCCTTGGGTCATTAGCATCAGTTCTTAAATGTAACATTTCCATGCTAGCCCGATAGCCAAATGCCAATCTTTTCAGTTTTTTCATGCAAAATAAATAACAATATCTAAAATACATTTTCACACCAATCGTCCAGTAAAATCAACCTTCAATTTCCCATTTAAAATAGGCACTGTGGCTACTAGGAATTCCATGTTTGACTTAGTACCAGCCACCAAAGAGGCAGAGCAAACAATGGAAAGCTTTTTTGTTCTTCACTGGAAAAGGAGCAGAGTTGCCCAGCATTTCTGAAGGTTTTATAAATTAAGAAAGCGGATAGTAAGTAGCTTGGAAAAGCCAGGTATATAAAAGCACAGTTGAGAAATAATAAAGAATTGCAAATATAGGACTGAAGGAAATTTTATTATTTTAGCATAAAAGGAATTGCCAGAATGTAAATTAGCATCCAAGTAGAATATATAAAAACTAGTGGGTGGGGGAATCCACAGTATTCTAGTTTGAGGTGAAAACACTGTTAATTTTCTGTCTCAGTCCACTCACTTTTCCCCTGGAGTAATATTCAAGAGTTCAGTCTCTGAGTCCACACACACGGTTTTAAATTTCAGCTTGAACGCTCTTCGCTATCTCTGACCCTTGAGCAAAATTCTTAGCCTGCCTTCGTCTTTCATTACCCCTCTGAGAAATGAGAATAATCATCATCACTTTTCTAGGATAGTACTGCAAGGACTAAGAGCAAACATTCTAATACAGGAAAGCACTGCCTAACACAGAGTAAGCATTCATACATGCCAACAAGTTTACAAGAATTTGCTCATTTACTTAAAACAAAAAGGCAGAGGGACGGGAACGTGATTTGGCCAAAGTCCTATAACTGAATTGTAACAGAAGTATGTTTAGACATAATCATACGCAGAAAACTGAAAGCCTTGAGTTGTACTTGGAAGGGTTCCCAGAATATCTTCCCAGGTGCATATTTGAGACCAGAAGATATATCTCCTTTAACCCCTTTTCTCACTAAGGCTTGTTAAACAGCTACTGAGACTACAGCAATTCCGCTCCTTGCCCCCTCCTTCCCGCTTATCTCCCTTATTCCAGCTTTAGTTCAGTTCAGTTCAGTCGCTCAGTCGTGTCCGACTCTTAGCGACCCCATGAATTGCAGCACACCAGGCCTCCCTGTCCATTACCAACTCCCAGAGTTCACTCAGACTCATGCCCATCGAGTCAGTGATGCCATCCAGTCATCTCATCCTCTGTCGGCCCCTTCTCCTCCTGCCCCTAATCCCTCCCAGCATCTGAGTCTTTTCCAATGAGTCAACTCTTTGCATGAGGTGGCCAAAGTACCCAAAGTGACCATTGCACACATCTTTTCTCACTTAGTAAAAAGGAGGGAAAGAAGTGGCAATTATACACTGTTGCTTTCTTGCCCTGTCCTGCTAAGTTGTAACATTTTAGAATTTCACAAACCCATTAACAACATCCTTCTGTAACTTTCCAGGCACCAAAGAAAGAAATCTTTAAAAAAAGAAAAGAAAGAAAATACATGACTGTTATTGAGAGCTGAGAGTGCATATCTCAATAATTCTGTTTAAAACAAACAACGTGATATAATATCATCCCATTTAAAAGATTAGGTACCTTAAGGCCACTGACATCAAGTCAAACATCTGGTGAGTGTTAGAGATGGTTTTTAATTCAGGCTAATACCAAAACAGGAGCTGTTCAACTCTCCCACTGGAGAACATTAAAGAAATGGGAGACCCAGGGGACTTGGCTGTCTATTCCAGAGAGATGCATTGTTTCTTTCAAATTAGAACAATTATAAGGTAACATAAAAATCTGAGAACAGGATATATCCAAACATGTTCAAAGATAGCATACCAAAAAAAAAAAAAAGTCCCAGTGGAAGATTAATCAAAGAGATTTTTGAAGGATATAAATATTAAGTTTTTAATATTTCAGTTCATTATTTGTGATCTGCTTCTGCCACAAAAGGGAGAAACTGTCCCCTTAGTCCTCTGTCTAGGAAAAGTATTTACTCTCTTCTCCCTGCCTTAGTTCATGCTGCTTTCCTTGCCTGGATGGGAATAACAATGAAGATGGTGATGATGATGATGTCAAGATATTCACTATAATAAGACCTACCACTTATTGAAAGCTCACTTCGTATCAGGACCTGTGCTAAGAATTATATATGTGGTCTCATCTAATGCTGAAAACAGTGATGAGGACGAAGGACAATGATTCTCCCCATTATACAGATGATATGTCTGAGATTAAAGAGGGTAAGTAATATACTCAAGGCTGCACATGCAGTAAGTGCCAAAGATGGGACCAGTGACCAAGCATCATGACTTCTACGTCACCTGATAGACCCTCTGCTCCCCTAGCCTTCTCACTTAAAGCCATGAGCCTTCAACATCAGAGAACATCAGAATCCCCTGGGAGGTGATCAAAACACAGATTGCTGTCCCACTCTGAGAATCTGTCAGTCAGTAAGACTGGGGTGGGAAGGGAACAGGAATTTTTATGTTTCCATGTGACTCTGATGCTTCTGATCCTAAGACCAGAATGTAGAGAACCACTAACTTAATAAAATCTTCTGTGCTCTTGGACCTGTGAAATGGGATAATACTAAGACCAAACTCATAGAGATCTTGTGAGGATTTAAAGACCTCGTGCATGGAAAGCTCTTGGAGCCAGTATCCCAGAGCAAGTAAAGGTTCATATTGTGGTGTTTGGGTCATTATTGTTGTTAGTTCATTGTCCGAGGCTAAGCTCAAATTTTACTTAACAGTCTAGTGGGACTCATTTTCCTATGTCCTAGTATTGCTTTTGCAGCATCCCACACCAGTGATTACTCTTTATTTTATGATTATATAGGTGTCTAACTTTCAAGATCAACTGTCCGTACTACAAGGCAGAAAATGAAGGCTCATCTACCTTGTTTACCTGTCTTCCGTGGTGCCTAACTCAGTGCTTCATAAGCATTTATTGAACTGTTTGCTGTTCAATAAATGAAATGATTCAAAAGCAGAGAGTGAAACTAGAGGAGATTTAAATTATACTATTAGATTCAATTTAGCAGAAGATTTAGTAAGATCCCTTAGGTCTCCTGATGCAGAGTCTAATGGCAGCCTTCAGTCTGTCACACAGACTTAGATGTAACCATGGAAGAAGAGATAAACAGCCGATGTAATTACAGTGACATAATGGTTAAACTTTTATAGCTGAGGGGAGCAGCAAATAGGATTTTAAAAATCAAATTAAAGCTGTCATTCCACAACATTACGTTTCTAGAATTTTCATTTTTTAATATTAATGATTTTTTTCTCCAAAAAGGAACAAACAATGCTAATTCTACTGCTACAATACTGTTAATGAAGAAATAAAGAATAATTTATCATTGCATAATTAACACAGTACCGTTAAGCATGTTTTAATGATTTTGTATAATGGCCTCTCATAACTAGATGATACTTGTTAGTCATAGTGAAAAAAAAAAAAAGAAAACTACATTGTGAATCATTAATGAAGAAGGATAAACTGACCAGGACTTTATTTTATTCTTTTATATAAAGTGTTTACAAGATCTCTTGGTGTATTTTGGCAATGGTTTATTCCTGTAGGTGACCAGATGGTTAGTAAAACATTTTAATTGATTCAAGAAAATGAAAGGCTAAGAAATAAAAAGACTAAGACAGCAACCCCATGCCAGTCAATAGGCTTTCCTCTTTGCTTCAAAATGGTACCAATTCTTAGCTTTCAAAATAGTACCAACCCTTACCTTTATGATGCATTAGACTTTGAGGGTAGGAGCATATTGTTATCTTTAGCCATTTATAATCTCCTACATTTATCAGATGTAATAAGGATACTTATTTTTCTGCAAAACTATTTAAAGGGCCAGGAGTTATGAGGAGCAAAAAAAAAAAAAAAAAAAAAAAAAAATAAAAACACTATGTAAGGCATCTTTGTATCAGACACTTGATTGGGTTAGTACCTCCCCAAAGANAACTATTTAAAGGGCCAGGAGTTATGAGGAGAAAAAAAAAAAAAAAAAAATCAAAGAAGATGAATTAAGGTGGAAATAAACATGATTTTATAGCTACTATTTCTTTGAATGTTGCCACCAAAAATAGACATGTGCCTTATTGAAAGTTGTATCTATAAGGATTGTTGCAAAAATGTCAGTATCTACCTTTAATCAAAGCAGGTACATATTCAAGTTTGAGTTTCTGTTGGGTTGGGAGTGAAGGGGTGTGGTGACAGAGTTACATTTTGGCCACTCCTTGGCCACGTCTAAACTGCAGACACATTTATTTGACTCACATATTATTTAAATCCTATTTTAGTTAGTGTGCAAGGTATGAAAATTGAGAAATGACTCATAAAATATGTATTTCCAGCTGCTCTTTAGAAATCAGATCACCCAGAGACACTACCACACACAATCTGCAAAAGATTGTTGGGGCCTGTCCCCTTTCACCAGAGACTTCAGCCTCCAGATCTCTGGTTTTCCATATTTTCTGTGGTCTGGCGCTCAATCCTATTTCATCATTTATACACCTGCCAGACCTCTACTGACGTTTACATGTTTGACTCTGGTCTACCATACTTGCAGCCCAGTGATTCTCAAAGCATGGTCCCCAAAGCAGTAGCATTGGCATCATCTGTGATTTTGGAAGATGTACAAATTCTCAGCCCCATCCCAGGCCTACTGAACCAAAACCTCTGGGTGTAGGACCCACCACTCTGTGTTTAACCAACCCCTGAAGTGATTCTAATGCCCACTCAACTTTGAGAATCACAAGTCTAGCACATTCTCCTCACATATCCAAGCCTTATAATGCTTATTTATTCTTGCTTTCATTTTCAGAAACTTATGAGGGATCAATAATGGTGGAGACATTAGTAAACCTTTTTGTTGTCAGTTGTAGCAAAATTTTCATTGCACAAAATGAAGCAGAGACAGAGAGTATTCTCCCAAGTAGAGCTACAACCCTCTATTACCTAGACAGCATATTAAAAAGCAGAGACAATATTTTGCCAACAAAGGTCTGTCTAGTCAAGGCTATGCTTTTTCCAGTGGTCATGTATGGATGTGAGAGTTGGACTATAAAGAAAGCTGAGTGCCGAAGTATTGATGCTTTTGAACTGTGGTGTTGGAGAAGATTCTTCAGAGTCCCTTGGACTGCAAGGAGATCCAACCAGTTCATCCTAAAGGAGATCAGTCCTGAGTGTTCATTGGAAGGACTGGTGCTGAAGCTGAAACTCCAATACTTTGGCTGCCTGATGCAAAGAGCTGACTCATTGGAAAAGACCCTGACTCTGGGAAAGATTGAGGGCAGGAGGAGAAGGGGACGACAGAGGATGAGATGGTTGGATGGCATCATCAACTCAATGGACATGGGTTTGGGTGGGCTCTGGGAGTTGGTGATGGATAGGGAGGCCTGGCATGCTGTGGTCCATAGGGTCGCAAAGAGTCGGACACAACTGAGTGACTGAACTGAACTGAACACTCCAGTTTAAGTTTTAACAGAGTTAGGAGCACAAAGTTTCATCCATGCCTACATGTACTTCTTAATAGCAAGATAGACCAAGCTTTTATAATAGAAGGAAGCTAAGAGAGGAAGGAGGATGCTGTATTTGGTACTATGGAATTCTAAATAAGAAAGTGCAAGACAAAAGTGCAAAAATGCATTTTACATCACTTTCTCTACCTTGTCTCTACCTTCTATCAGGCTAAGCAGAGATCTAAGGGCAAATACAAAGGCACAGAGACTACAAAGATGGTTCATTGGGAAATGACAATGCAACATACTACCATCATATCTAACCCCATCCTGATCCCTTGAACTGAAATCAGGAGCACCATTTCTCTAGACAGTCTGTTGTTACATGAGAAAATCTAACCTCTTTTTTTTTAAAAAGTGTCTCTTATTTGAAGCTTTTTTTTTTTTAATTGCAGTTTAATACATTCCTAAGTGATTTGGATACCCATCACATGTATGAGAAAAAGGTTGCTAATACTGCATAAAAATAAAAATATAAAACACAGTATCTCCAAATGCTGGTTAGTAAAAGATTTTATTTACTCTTTGTTTAGAAATATTCATATTAAATTTCAAAGGGTGGTCTTTCTTGTTTTATGAAATAAGGAAAACAAAGGGGTGCATAACTCCTTCACTTCACGTTGGCTTCACGGTTTCATTAACCATGATCACATAAACTCTTAGTCTTCATGTCAGAGTATAATATTTGGAATCAGTTCAGTTCAGTTGCTTAGAATGAATGATTCAGTTCAGTTGCTCAGTCGTGTCCGACTCTTTGCGACCCCATGATCGCAGCACACCAGGCCTCCCTGTCCATCACCAACTCCTGGAGTTCACTCAAACTCATGCCCATCGAGTCAGTGATGCCATCCAGCCATCTCATCCTCTGTCGTCCCCTTCTCCTCCTGCCCCCAATCCCTCCTAGTATGAGTCTTTTCCAATGAGTCAACTCTTCACATGAGATGGCCAAAGTACTGGAGTTTCAGCTTTAGCATCATTCCTTCCAAAGAAATCCCAGGGCTGATCTCCTTCAGAATGGACTGGTTGGATCTCCCTGCAGTTCCCTTATAAAAATTGATTCTCATGTATCTTGACTCTTGTTTTTCTTTGGATTTTTGCTAGCTTCTTTGTATCATTCTTGACTTGTTTTAATTGCTACATTAGTTTGCAATTATGTGTACTAAGTATATTTTCTATTTCACTTATGATGTCTTTACAACATCTCACTGGTCCATTTAATTATAGGACAGATTTAAAGAAAGTAACTTATATTCACTGCAAACCTTTTTTCAATTCATCTTGTAATTTTTTTTGAATTTGCTTAATTTTCATGTTTTTATTTTAGTTGAAGTCCTTTATTTTTAGTTGTCTGGATTCTTGTTTTTTTGCCTCAATTAATTTGGCAAATCACTCCCAGAAACTATTTGATACCTCTTAAAATTTGATCTTTTATTTCCAAACAATCTATTTTGTTCTTGTCCCTGCAAAACAGATTAGGATATATCCAAAGATTTAGCTACATGGATATGTGTTGCAGTAGTGTTTATGGAAACTAAGCATTTGCAAACAATTGGTTGTCCAAAAATAGGAGAATGAACTAATCAATTGCAGTCCCTCACAAAATAAAATATTTTGTAACCTTCACATGGAATACAATGATATGTATCAGTATGTAAATATATTTAGTGGGAAAAACAGGTTACATTACATAGAGTATGATCTTATTTTATGGTACGGTATTAGGAGAAAGTTGCATTATCTTGTTTGCATATTCTATTTTATCTGTATAACCTAATTTATTGATATAGTGCCTTAAGCTCTTCCATCAAAATCTTGATCTATATGCCTGTCAAACAGCAAGATCCCATCTCAGCATGGTGATGCATGAGAAAGAAGCACAACTTTAACTGAGGGTATTGAAGAAAAATGTGGGTATCTTTACTGAAAAGTTTTCAGAGTGTATAAAGGGATTAATGGAAAATTGCATCTCGCAACATTCAGCAAACCTCCTTATCTTTTTACACAGTAAAACTTCCTTAAAAATTGTTCTACCACTTGATCTCCCCAAATTTCACACCCCACAGGAGCCACCCCACTTTCACTTTTCTTTCTCCCAAAGCCATCCAAAACTTCTCTCCCTATCTCTGTGTTCATTTGTCTCGTCTTAATTTCCCCTCCACCTCCTAGTTACTTTTTCACCCAGCACATCAATCTAAATATCGGATTCTCTTTCTGTGTACTCCACTTGTATCTTCACATGATTTGATAGAGAAGTGCCCCCCCCCCCAAAAAATACCCTCCTTGACAGTGAGGCTGGAGTGGAGGAAGAGGATAAATTACATTAGTTCCTGAGTGTGTATGTTATACTTTACTAATGCTCTTTATGTTACATTATGCTTGGAGGTCACTACAATAATTTGCACCCCAATTACAACCTCTATGAACATCTTCTACTTTTAGAAGAAAGAAAAACCAAAAGATGAATGCCAGCAGAAATTCCCTGGCAGTTACACTATTTCCATTGCTCTATTAATCTAGGTTTTTACACTGTGCTTTTGCAGCTTTCGATCAGTTATGCACGACAAAGCACGGCTTCACCACTGTCTTTTGTTTCTCATGTGGTAACAACTGGAGAATTTCCACTCATTCTTCAGTGTTTTAATGTCAAAGGTTGCCAAGCTTTGCTAGCCCCAAAGCCTGCTTTATTGTAGCCAGAGACTACAGGGACACCGAAACCTCATAAGCAATACCTAGATCATCTCCTTGCATCTCTAGCGATGTAAATGGGGTGGCTCCCGAAAATATACCAAAAGGCACTTCATTACTCAGAGGATGGGAGCCACTTATTGTAGGATCATATCCAACACCAAAGCTAAAGCTAAAGCCAAAAGAATGCATAATGAATGGGAATAAAGAGAATTTAACACAACAGCAATCACAAGCCTCATCAATTTCCCCAAGACATTTTATGAACCACCATCAAAAACTCATTGTTTCCCAGAAAGAGACTCACAGAGTTAAAAAATGACCTTATGTTACAGGGAGGAAGGATGAGGGGAAGGCACAGGTATAGAGTTTGGGATGGACATGTACACACTCCTATATTTAAAAAGGATGACCAACAAGGCCCTACTGTATAGCACAGGAAATTCTGCCTAATGCTTTGTGGCAGCCAGGATGGGAGGGGAGTTTTAGGCAAAATGGATACACATATGAGCTTCCCTGGTGGCTCAGCGGTAAAGAATTTGCCTGTAATGCAGGAGTTGCAGGAAACACAGGTTCGATCCCTTGGGGGGAAGATCCCCTGGAGGAGGGCAAGGCAACCCACTCCAGTTTTCTTGCCTGGAGAATCCCATAGACAGAGGAGCCTAGTGGTCTACAGTCCATAGGGTCGCATAGAGTCAGACACGACTGAAGTGACTTAGCACACAGGCACAGACGAATACATGTATATGTATGGCTGAGTCCCTTCACTGTTCACCTGAAACTTTCACAACACTGTTAACCAGCTATATTCCAATACAAAATAAGAAGTTTTTGAAAAAATCATTATTTCCAAGTATCTCTTTAATAATCCTGAGCTCTAAACAATTTCAGGGAAAAACAAAATTATGGTAGCATGTGTTCCATGGTATCACCATAGATGTAATAACAGACAGCACTGAATAAAAATAAAATTTAGCCCCATCAAATCTCAACTTTTCAACACACGCACCTTAGAGCTTTCATTTCATTTAAATCAATGTGACATATTCTTTAGTTTCTACTTGGAGATGTAATACTTTAAATGAAATAGTCTATAGTTTATTGTTCACTTAAAATTTTTACTTCTCAAAAATGGACAAACATCAAACAAAGGAAACTACAGAAATCAAAGCAATAAATTAGCTGAAATATGTTTTCCTAAGAAAGAAAGAATTTCTTATAAATGCCAATGGTTTGCATAATACTCACAGAAAACCATACCAAGAAGAAAAGGGGAATGGAGTTGATCATCAGCTTGTCATTCCTAATTAGCACTGATTCCTTTAACTACTTCATTCATTCTTGCAAAGATAAGTGCTTTTAAATGGAAAGCATGCCTTAAAGAAAGAATGTGGCTTTTAGCAATCACCCTTTGGAAATAGGGCCTTCAGAATGGTATAATTTCTGATACATTAAATAAAAGTCCTCATTACAATCATCTGGGGAAAAAAATAAAAGATTTTACTCTTTGGCATAAATGTAATGGAAATTACAAAGAAATAAACTTTGCCATTCAAGAGCTGGCAATTTGCAAGTGTCGATAAATATTTTAAAAATTCTTTTATGAGTCTCTGTTTCTTTTGCAATTTGACAGACTAAGATTTTGAGTGCAGAGCTCAAGACACCAGAAAAAGAACTTTCAGTAGCACAGAATATTTTAACTACATGGGACAAACAAAAATAAATTAATTCTTGGTAGGTACCAATGGTTTCTTATGATTCCCAGGATAAATCTAAACTCACTTGTTCCTGGGGCCTATGAGGACCTAACTGACCTGGAATCTTCTGTCCTCACACCATCAGTCATATTGACCCGCTCTAGACACAAGGGTCTTCCTTCTGTTCTCTGCACTACTGAAAAACATTCCATACAGTGTCTTAGCACCAGATGTTCTGTTTCCAGAAGGGTCTATTCTCAGAGTTATGTCTGATTGCCTCCTTGATTTCTCTTCACCATCCTGGCCTCTGTTCAAATGTCCCTCACTGAGAATGGTCTTCCAGGATGGATCATCTTATTTAAATTCAACACTCACTCCTTACTCCCTGTATCCAGGTATCACCTCATCAGCAGTAGTCATCATTCTCCCTATTAATCCTTTTTTTCCTTAATTTTTGTTGAGATCCCTCATTTTTTTTTCCTTTGGTAATGTCCATGAACAGAAGAGCCTCATAGTGCCCAAGTCGAGTGAATCTTTGCAGACTGCCTGAGCAGGTGAATAAATTTAAGACAAGGGCTGGTTAATTGGCTGACCCAGATAGCATCTACTCTACCTGGGAAGGAGGACAGCTGGATGAAGGGATGACTTTGGCACAAATGCATAATAGAGAGCTACTATTTCACCTCCGCATGGGGCACAGCAGGAAAGGCAGTGCTTTCTCTACTCATGCAGCAGGAGACACGGTTCTGACACAAACGGCTTTCTTCCTGGTCTTTGTTGGGAGGCTTTGAAGAAGGCAACTCCTAGGTGGGAAAGGTCTGAAGAAGGCAGCTGTTCCTGAAGCTGCCCTTTCTCTTTTCACCCTTTCTCTCCCTGGCTCTGAACACTTTGACTGTGATCCTTGGGAGCTCAGAAGTCTGTGGTCACCATGCTACCTGATCTCTGGGGGTGTAAATGGTTCTTTTGTTAATCCTCCCTGAAGTGCAGAAAATGTCTCCTCTTTTTCCCATATGCCAGTCAAGCAATTTGTACTAAATATCTCAGAGGAAGGAAAACCCAGAGATAAAAGAGTTTACCAACTTTACTTCAGATTGATTTGGCAGGCAAGGTTTAGATGAGCCCATCCAAGTTCCTTTCTCTTGGATCACGCCCATCTAAGATAGAAACATTGGACATCACGATCATGCAGAATTGTCAGCGTTNTCAAGCAATTTGTACTAAATATCTCAGAGGAAGGAAAACCCAGAGATAAAAGAGTTTACCAACTTTACTTCAGATTGATTTGGCAGGCAAGGTTTAGATGAGCCCATCCAAGTTCCTTTCTCTTGGATCACGCCCATCTAAGATAGAAACATTGGACATCACGATCATGCAGAATTGTCAGCGTTTTAGCTTGCAACAAATTTGAATTGTTAATTCTGGGGCTTGGATTGAACACAGTCAGACCTTTGGCAAGGATTTGTATAGCACCCAGTACGCACTATGGGGCTTTCCAGTTGCACTGTGGTAAAGCGTCTGCTAATCCAGGAGATGCAAGAGACACGGGTTCAATCCCTGGGTCAGGAAGATCCCTTGGAGCAGGAAGTGGCAACCCACTCCAGTATTCTTGCCTGGAAAATTCCATGGACAGAGAGGCCTGGTGGGTTACAGCTCATGGATCGCAAAGAGTCAGACATGACTGAACATGCGGCATACACACAACTCACACAGGCCCTACAGGCCCTACATACCACATGACTGGCAGAGTCTGGGGGAGGGATAAAGGTGATTATTCTTACATTAATCATTTGAATGGGTAAATAAGAAAATACTACTGTCTTCATAAATGCTAAAACATTATTTAAGAAAAGTCAACCTCCAATCTTGGTTTGTGAAAGTAAATTAGTTGAGAAATAGGTATTGATAGCTATCTTAACACAAAAAATTGAGACTCAGAGCTAAGATTTTAATCTCTAAAAATTATTTTACATTAAAAATATTGAGCTGCTTTGATAACTTTGAAAGGTAAATTGTTTTTCTTTTTGTTTCTGTTTTCCTCATTAAAATGTTGACTCCAAAACGCAAAGAGTTTAAGACACTTATCTAAGCATACAAAGCTCTGCAGTTGAAAATCAGGGCCTGAACCTACAGATGACTCCAAACACATGGGCACTGCATTCACCATGTTGCCTGTGCAGCCATCATGTGAACAAGATGATGTAATGTTTATGGACAAGATGATGTAATGTTTATGGACAAGATGATGTAATGCTATACTCACCTGAACTTGTTCCCAGAGAGCTATGACATGTGAGATCAGAGTGGAGCATGCAGGCCAACACAGGTAAGATAATTTTGAAAAACTGAAATGTTACAAGTATCAGCTTGACATGGGGTACTGTGTCAAGTCTACACAAAAGTGATCCCAAGGCAAAATGCAGATTGTGTTAGGGTACACGGGATTGATGTTCCACTGAGCCCATCTAGCAAAGATTTCGTGCCACTGACCTAACTTTGGGTTCCCTCTCTGGTCTGAGTGCACATCTACACTACCTTTCACAGTCTCCCTTGCATGTAGGTATGACTATAGACTGAGATCTACCAATGAAAAGAGAGAAGTGAAGTGGACCATTTCCAGTCAGAAACCATTAAGACCTCCTAGATGCCTCACCACATTCCTTCTCCTATAGCTGACCCAAATGGAGGTGATCTTGGAAGACTTATATTGAATGTAGCAGAGTCTTATTAACCTGGGTTCCCTCCCTCTTAAAGACAATGTGAAAGAGCACTACTCACTGCTATTCACCTATCTACTACTGTTATTAAGAAACAAATGCATTCTTTGGGGTTTTTTACAGCCATGGTTGGCCTACATTAACAGACACAGCTAGATTCCATCATGCTTGTTGAATTATAGTGCAGGCTAGTATTTCCCCAAGCTTTGGGCTCGGCATCTACTCCTCCTCAGTATCCTTCTTTATCACCATTGGCATTCCTACTCTGTAGCTTTCTGAGTTTCTGCAAAGTGTTCCCTAACCTCAGAGAGGATATTTCATAGCCCTCTAAAATTTTCACTTTTGGGTTTCAGAAGCATAGAGCAAATTAACCTTGTGAACTCTTACTTGAGCAGAAGCCAGGAGACCTTCACCATAGCAAGCCCCTCAAAAAGGCCTGATCTTGGCCCTGAATACACTTCTCTACCTTGTTCAGTTTTCCTGAGCCATCTTTGCTAATAAATTTTTCTACATTTCAAGTGTGGAGGATGCTTCGTCTCTTCTGATGCCAAGAGGAGATTTGCCTTGACACACAGTAGGCATGCAATAAATATTTATCAAATATTATTTATCCACTAGGCCTTTGAGAAGATAGAGCCAGAATTCCAATGCTATCACTTTGCATATCAAAACAACATGATACCCACAGTACAGCTAACACACAAAATCTCAAAAATTCACACGAACAACAAAGTATCAACTGCCTCACTGAACTATGGTCCAAAGTCAGTTTGATTCCCTTATTCAAAGTGAAACATTTCATAGGTGAAGTTTATGAGGTCAGTGAGGTAAGCTCCATTCTTTACGAAGATGAGGTGGGCCCCGGAACTTGGCCATTTTTCAGCAGCTGTGTGAAGTGCAAACTGGACAGCATAAACTTGCCTAAATTAGTTCAACAGGGAGCAGGGAAAGAGCCTTAGCTTCTGCCCATTCCCCATCAAGAAAAGTAAAGAAAATATTACTTCTCAACTCCTCATTTGTTCCAAGCGAATGAAGGACAGAATCAGAAAAATAAAAATATCATGTAAAATGTACAGTGAATATAGAGCATTAGATGTTAACATTAATTGTTTTAACCCTACCTTATTACAGTTAATGTTTAGATTTATAGATTTCCCTATGGGAGAGTGTTGCTCCATTGTTTTGTTTTTATCCCTTCGTATGTTGTAACCCTACTAGAATTTAGCTGTTTGTTAGAATCCAAAGAGCCCCCTTGGTTGAAGCAATTGGAAAAATGCAGTCAGTTCTCATGCTTCTGTTGCTTTATGTGCACACAAAGCTGGGCCTCAGAATCAACTTTTATATCACGTTCCTTTTCTTTCCAGACGCCACAATCCCTCTGAATGTATTCAGAATATAAAGACTCTAATCATTAGCGCTGTTTCCTATTCAGGGATTTAAAACACCTACAAGCTCAAGTTGTGTCTATAGAGAACGGTCACACTCTACTACCATTTCTCATAGTTTATCCTTTCTCAAAAGAGAGAGCCAATTTGCCTCTATATATCACCACTTGGCCAAATAAAAACACAACTGTCCAATCACCATAACCTCTCAAGCAAACAAACTAGGAATGGGACACAGGAAAGAAATATGGTTGGCATTTACATCGATCACCACACTTCTCAGAAGCTGCTCACTAAATCTATTTGCTCAGCAGCATTCTCAGATACGAAAATGTCTGTATTGAGATGCACAATACAACAATCAAATAACAGGTCAAAACAGTAAGCTTTTACTACACAACAGTGTTTCAGCAAGACACATGTTTTCTCTCCGCATGGGGACTTGCCACAGTACAGGAATGAATGCCATGAAATGCCCTCGTATTTCAGGTCAGAGAGCAGAAGTCTGCAATACACATCAGACTCTTCTCGCATGATACTTCCATCAAATAAAATCATATGCATGGTATATTAAATATGAATGCTATGCAGTAGAAATATAATAGGAACCACAAACACAAGTCACATATGTAACGCTACGTTTCCTAGGTGACACATGAAAAAATTAAAGAAACAGGTGAAATTAATTTTAAAAGGATATTTGATTTAATCTAATGTATCAAAAAATACTATAATTTCAATATAATCAGTATTTTAAATTTTACTAACAGGCCATTTTATGTTCTTTTTTCCTACTAAGTCTTCAAAAATCTATGTGCATTTTATATTTATAATGCATCTAAACATGGACTCTTGGAGAAGGAAATGGCAACCCATTCCAGTTTTCTTGCCTGGAGAGTCCCAGGGACGGGGGAGCCTGGTGGGCTTCCGTCTATGGGGTCGCGCAGAGTTGGACACGACTGGAGCGACTTAGCAGCAGCAGCAGCAAACATGGACTAGCCATATTCCAAATGCTTAACAGACGTGTTGCTAATTGCTACCATGTTGAACAGCCAAGTTCCATACATTTCTGCTCACGTTTGGGCCCAATATCATGCACCCTCTTCCTGGAATGCTCCCTGTTACCAAGTAACCCTTCACCTAGCCAGCCCTATTCACACTCAGAGCTCAGAATTATTCATTCAACACAGATTGATGGAGTGCACAAGATATTCTAGGCAGTGCTTTAGAGACAAAGGAAAAAGAATGGACAAGGCAAAGTCTCTGCTTTTAAAAACATAGCAAGTCTCATCATTTATCCAGAGAAATGTGGCCCAGTTCTTTGAGAGGACCTGCCCTCTGTCATAAGCTTTTACAATGCACATCCTTACTTCACAGGACATGTTCTACTTTAATTTGCTTAATATCTAGCATCCTTAATAGACATGAAGTTGTAAGGAGGATATATATCTTATTCATTGGGCTTCCCTGGTGGTTCGGTGATAAAGAATCTGCCTGCCAATGCAGGAGATGTGGGTTCAATCCCTGGGTTGGGAAGATCCCCTGGAGAAGGACAACTCACTCCAGTAATCTTGCCTGGGAAATTGCATGGACAGAGGAGCCTGGTGGGCTATAGTTCATGGGGTCACAAAAGACTCAGACATGACTGAGCAATTTAACAAGTCTTATTCACAGTCAGTGCCTGACACAGAGCTGATGTGCAAAACTACTCACTGACTATAAGGAAGGAGGAGGAAAGAAAGAAGGGAAGGAGGGAGGGAGATGAGGGAGGGAGGAAAGGAAGAGAGAGGAGGGAAGGAGGAGACATACATTCACTGGAAGAGGTGAGACAACGCTCTCTGAATATCAGTGATGTTCATTGGCTAAATGCATGGCCAGCTGCTATAATTTACACTCCATTCCTTATTTATATGCAGATCTTTCAGAATCCTCCCAAGTTCCACAGAAGTGGTACTTCACACCATATCTCACTGACTCTTTCCCTAGATTTGCTTTGACAATGTTTTAATTCTGGATATGATCTAAAGAGAAGAAGGCAATGGCACCCCACTCTAGTAATCCTGCCTGGAAAATCCCATGGATGGAGGAGCCTGGTAGGCTGTAGTCCATGGGGTCGCTAAGAGTGGGACACAACTGAGCAACTTCACTTTCACGCACTGGAGAAGGAAATGGCAACCCACTCCAGTGTTCTTGCCTGGAGAATCCCAGTGATGGCAGAGCTTGGTGGGCTCACAGAGCCGGACATGACTGACACGACTTGGCAGCAGAAACAGCACCATGATCTAAAGATATGGACGAAAGGGCTGTATATTTTATAGCCACTGCAGTAAATTGTGAATTTTTTTAATCCATTTTCCATCATGTCATACATATCCAAAAGAAGTTGGCTAGGTTTCACCGTTGTCAACTGGTCAAAGAACAGGGTGGCTATAAGCTACCCTCACTCCCAAATCTGGGTTTCCCTGGTAGCTCAGACAGTAAAAAAATTCACCTGCCATGTGGGAGATCTGGATTCTATCCTTGGGTCGGGAAGATCCTCTGGAGAAGGGAATGGCTACCCACTTCAGTATTCTTGCCTGGGAAATCCCATGAACAGAGGAGTCTGGCGGGCTGCAGTCCACGGGATCACAGAGTCAGACAACTGAACGACTTTCATTTTCACTCCTACATCTAGCTCTAATTACAGATAAGCAAACATTTCCCTTCTAGTGGCCTAGTCACTCTTACTGATTTAATTAATAGTCATCAGAATTTCATTTTTTGGGCCAGTGTTTGTTTTTCTTAATTTCTGCTAGCACATAACATATACGCATATTTATGCTTCAGTCAAGAACTCTGAAATGTTTTATGATATGTATTGAGTGTTTGAATCTTTTCTCTCCAAATCCATATTTTACTCATTCTCTCATTGATTTCTTCAGTCTATATTTCAGTTATGATTATTGATGCTAAGACTGTTTGCAGCCCTCCACCCCTGGCCTCCTCCGAGTACACACGTGTACAGCATCAGTTCAGCTTTTACTGACCCTGACATTCATCATAAGGTGTGGGAGTGACAGGGAGATGGTTTGGCTGCTTCTTGTTCTAGGGGAGTCAATGGTTTCCAGAGTGTGGTCCAATGGCACACATATCATCCAGAAACTTGCTAGAAATGCCAATCTTCAAGCATCTCCCCAGAGAAACCAAACCAGAGGATCCGGGGATGGAGTTCAGCAATCTGGTTTATGGAGCCCTCCGCGGGATTCTGATGGTGATCCAGGTGATTCTGATGGATCACCTGATACACAGTTTAAAAACAACTGCTCTTAGGCAACCTCTTGCCCTGTGACTAAGTGGGATATTACCAAGGAGATACAAAGTGAATTAGCTCTTGGATGGTACCATGGTACCATGACAGGGAAACATATTTAGAGAGTTTACATATAATTTTATGATAAAAAATGACTAAAAATGAAACTGCAAACAAAAATAAAATGTATAAAAAATGGTACAAGAGTTGAAAAAAAATGGAAATTTGTCAGATTTCATTGTAGAGGGGAAAAGAAGTCACTGGTGTTATTTTAAAATCTACAACATTTCTGAAGTGAAATCCCAAGTTGTCTTTCAGTTTTTGTTTACAGTATTTTTAGATCTCCCTCTGTATGCTATGTTTTCTTTCAGACACTCTGCCAACTTTTTGTATCTGTCATCTGGTTTCGAAAATGAAGTTTCTCATCATTTTTTAGGCATTTCACCATTTCAATTGTCACTCTCATGCTTGGTACATCTGGAAGTTCCTCTGATAGGATGGATTTAGAATCTATATTTAAAAGCGTATCAAATAATTACCAATATTTAATTTCATGTTACTTCAGAGGGGAGAAAACAATCCATTAGTTGTTCTATAGCTCTTCTTCCATGGCATCCCCTAAATTGAATTTCCTATTAAAAAGACTAGATTCTAGAACTTCTCAGGCTTCACATTTTCAAATTTAAAAAAGCATAAAGGAATGATATGGGATGAAGTGACTTATCCCTGGAGTTTGTTCTTTTTAAACCATAAGATAAACTGAGAATCCCAAGGGGGAGGGTCGGGGAGAATCAGATAAATCAGGTTGGCATCCTCATTTTATTTTCTTTTGTGATTACGTACAGCATTGGGATGTTTATTTCAAGCATCAGTCATTTATTTTTTTTCCTTCAGTACCAATGCACTCTTGATGACTAGAATTCCATTTTAATTAATTTTTATAGAAATCATGTGGCACCACTGAACTTTGATGTTTCTCCAGAAGGTGCAGAATATTATACTGCTCCTCCTTTCCCCAAACTATGATGTGCATTCTGAAAGCTAACTCATGGCACATTTGAACGGATCAGACTGGGAGGGCTGTGTGGAATGGTAACGAAGAGCACACAGACTTGGGAGTCAGACTGTACAGGTAGGAACTTTTCTTGGTCACTTACTTGCTATATGACTGAGAGCAATTTTTAAACTCTGTGGCTGAGCTTTCTCATCTAAAACATAAGCATAAGAGGGCTTCCCTAGTCGCTCAGTGATAAAGGATCTGCCCGCCAATTTGGGAGACACAGGCTTGACGCTTGCTCTGGGAGGCTCTCACATGCAGAGCACGCGTGCGACAGCTACTGAGCTTGTGCTCTAGAGCCCACAAACTGCAGCTGCTGAAGCCCACATGCCCTAGAGCCCGTGCTCCGCAACGAGAGAAGCCATGGCAATGAGAAGCCCGTGTACCACAACTGGAGAGCAGCCCCTGCTCACTGCCGCCCTGGTGGCCCAGTGGCAAAGAATCCACATGCCAATGCAAGAGACACAGGTTTGATTCCTGGGCCAACATTCCCTGGGGAAGGAAATGGCAAACCACTCCAGCATTCTTGCCTGGGAAATCCTATGGACAGAGGAGCCTGGCAGGCTACAGTCAAAGGGGTTGCAAAGAGTCAGACACCACTGAATGACTGAGCACACACACACCACAACTATAGAAAAGCCTGGGCAGCAAAGAAGACCCTCGAAAGCCAAAAATAAATAATTAGATAAAAAAACCGCTACTTCATTAAAAAATATTAAAAAATACAATGGACATAAGAACTCTGTTTTAGGCATAAGAATTGCTGGTAGGGAGGATCCAAGAAGTCAGTGCATGTATTGGGGATAGTATGAGGTGTAACTCATAATATCAAGTGTTCATTGTACTATTTGTTGATCATGTATCCTAATAGGTTTATCTTGGAAATGATGACTTGATTAGAAGTCCTTCCTATGACGGACACATGTTTTAATACTTTCTGTCTTGGCATTAGCTAACAGTTAATGGGTTTCCCATCAACTTGTCAAAATGAATGATGGACATACGATTGCACAAATAAGTAGGTGGGTCCAGGGAGACTCTAGGAGGGAGCTTTCCTGGCACAGGAAGAACTACTTTCCCAGCAAGCATCCTTTCTATCCACAGGGGCCTTCCGCCTCTTCCTGTCTTCCATGTCCTATTTCACCAACACAAAACCACCTCTTCCTCAATAACCACACAAAAATAAGCAGAAGGGTTCACTATGCTCAAGCATCCAACGACTTTCCTCGTCTAAGGGAGAAAGGGGCCCTGTTACATTGTATGGAATGGTTAATTTTCCTTGTATTATATTAAAGCACCTGAAGAATTTTATGTCATGATATGCATCAGGTTATCTTAATAATTATACTTTTTTTTAAAAAATATATGTGTATCTAGAAACATATTTAATACCATAATATAAGTATATTCTCAAATATACTATAAGTATTATACAAAGGAATATATTNCGCCTGGTGCGAAGAGCTGACTCACTGGAAAAGACCCTGATGCTGGGAAAGACTGAGGGCAGGAGAAGACGACAACAGAGGATGAGATGGTTGGATGGCATCACCAACTTGATGGGCATGGGTTTGGGTGGACTCCAGGAGTTGGTGATGGACAGGGAGGCCTGGTATGCTACGGTTCATGGGATTGCAAAGAGTTGGACACGACTAAGTGACTGGACTGAACTGAACTATATATTTAATTTACATGTATGTGTATGTATAATTTTATAAAAGTGAAAGTGTTAGTTTCTCAGTCATGTCCAACTCTTAGTGACCCCATGGACTTTAGACTGCCATGCAAGAATACTGGAGTGGGTTTCCATTCCCTTCTCTAGGGGATCTTCCTAACCCAGGGATCAAACCTGGGTCTCCTGCATTGCAGATAGATTCTTTTATACTGTAAGTATTATACAAAGGAATACGTTTTCACATACTGTATTATATATTTATTTTACATATATGGGCATGTGTATACATATACATAATTCACTAAAAACAGTGTATGCTCCTTGAAGAAAATACTTTGCATGGATATATGGATATATCTATCTAGCCATTAAATGTATAGTAATACACACATGCAAAAATTTGATAGTCCACTAAACATATTTATTAGTGTTAATAGAAGTAGCAGGAATAATAATCCTCTCTCCTCCTGAGTCCCAAACTAATTAAGAAGCACTCTAAAACTGCAGCGCGAAATGTGAAAGCCTTTGTCCCTACTCCTCTCTTGCCATAAAAGAGAGGGAATGTCCAAGTTCTAGACAAAAGAGACATCGAGTTCCAGGATCCAGTTCCATCCCTTTGCAACTTCTTGGTTACTTCTCCCCAGAAGAGCAGGAATCACTTGTCTGACTGATAAAAATGAAATGAACAAGCAGATTCCACTCTCCAGTTGCCATGGTCCATGACCAGGAGACTTGGCACTGCTTGGGTCTACCTGCAACAGTGTATTCAGTTTCAGTGGGGGAGGGGGTAAGTTCAAGAGTACTAGGAAGCTGCTATTTGAATCTCAATGATCTGGCTCTCCCTCTGTTGGCTTCTAAGTTGGCTTGGGAATAGAGTGAGGTTATTCTTTGGTCCTTTGCATTTCCTTTGTAAGACACAAATCACTATTCTATCATTTATTGTCGCCCTTTCACATATTGAGAATATTTTCCTCTGTTGTTAAATATTCTTTCTCCTGTAGCAACATCTTTAATGGCTGTTCAGTAGTTCCTTTGTATGATGCTCCGTACCTTACTGAGTCAGCCTCAAATTATTAGATAACTGGGTTTTAAAAATTAAGTTACTGTAAATAATATAAGCATACAATGATCTTCCTAAACTGCTCTGTTCGTTTCCTGAGGATGAATTCTGAAATGAAGTCTTGCTGGATCAACATGTATGAATGTTTGAAATGTTATTTTAAATATACAGTGAGAAGCTGTTGTTCAGCAAGTTTGCCTCATCTAATGCTCCCCCCAGAAGTAAATGAGAGTACCCATTATCTTTTACCTGTACTAGAATAAACGAACAGCATAAAAATAACCTGTCATATCTCACTTCCTGCGATTTGATATGCTTTAGGCAGTGGAAAAGAGCCAGGTGCATCCTTTGTTTGGAAGACACTGTTTTATTGCGGTTTGTCCAAGTGTGAAATGCCAGATTTCCTTAAGTCAAGTCACCTAATCTCTTGACATTACAAACATTAGCATTTTAAAACCTGCTTTGAAATTAAGACAAAGGCAAACGTCATTACTAGTGCGTGTATGGGGGGGTGGTGGTTGGGGAGAACCATGGGAAGCAGGAAGGAATTAAGACAGGTAACAGAATAGAACCAGCAACGGGCCAGATGAGGCTTGTAACTGGAACCAATTTGACAAGAATCAGAAGGTGTCCATTTGCATTTTTCATTTTCTGAACCTTTTGGTCACACTTTTAGGAACCCTGGATAAATCCTTACCTCCTCTAGATTCTGTTTCTCGTAATACTTAAAAACACCACAGGCAGTTACAACTTTACACANCATTTTTCATTTTCTGAATCTTTTGGTCACACTTTTAGGAACCCTGGATAAATCCTTACCTCCTCTAGATTCTATTTCTTGTAATACTTAAAAACACCACAGGCAGTTACAACTTTACACAAACACAGCTCAATTTAGGCCACAGGATGGCACTCTGGGTGCATACAAGTGATGAAGTGTCACACTCCCCCTGGAAAAAAAGGCTCTGTGTCCCTTGGGAGGCTGGAGAGCTGCCGCGCACAGCCCCAGGTAAACAGTCTGGCACCTCCAAGGGAGGAGTTGATAGTGACTAACATTTTCTGCAGTCAGAATGCCCAGCTTCTCAGGTGTATTTTTCCCCACAAGTCAAATGCTAGCCAGAGCCTGCCTACACCAGCTGACCTCCTAGGCTTCTTGCTCCCTTCAAGGTTACACTTACAGAGAGCGAGAATATTCTTATTTCATCAGGGGAAGCTACTATTAACATAACCTTGAGATGAACACGCAGGGAAAGGTAAACCACTTCATTGCTTGTGATAACGTGGGAGAAGTGCATTTCCACATCATTTATAGTTCCAAGTATCCAAGACAGAAGTGCTGTTTTTCTTTAAATATTATTAATATTCCACTGTGTAGGAGTGAGGTTAACGTGTTAAATGCGGTTTTACGCAAATCATATAAAATAATTTTTCCCGTATCTGGACAATTGAAGTTGTCCTTGTTATCACAGTTACTATTATTGTCATTTATCATTAAAATGCAATGTAGAAAGGAAAATATCCTTAAGCTTTAAATGCTAATTTAACACTTCTGATGTAATCACCACAACATCCAAAGGAGACATAAAGGATGCCATGAGTCCTTGGCAGACAAAATACACTTTACATCTGTGCTGCTGCTGCTGCTGCTAAGTCGCTTCAGTCGTGTCCGACTCTTAGCTACCCCATAGACTGCAGCCCACTCGGCTCCTCCGTCCATGGGATTTTCCAGGCAAGAGTACTGGAGTGGGCTGCCATTTCCTTCTCAAAGGCATGAAAGTGAAAAGTGAAAGTGAAGTCACTCAGCCGTGTCCGACTCTTAGCCAACCCATTAGTAAAGTATAAATAACGGTAAAAAGAACTCCATTAAAACCACGATAGTGATTTTCACTGGTACAAAGAAAGCAGGAGTTCCCAGACTAAGAGGGAGAATAATAGACAGTGAGGGGACAGAGTGGACTTCTGTCAAGGAGTCACCAGAAAGTAATTCAGGATTTCAAGCGTGAGGAAATGACAGAAATCCTTGAAGGCAAGGGTATGTGTTGTTTTTGTTTTTAAATTCGTCCCAGAAACAGAATGAAGCCTGGTGAGCAGGGGCGTTTTGTGATGAAGACACTGTTTTGGCATCAGTCACTTATCATTGCAGAAAAGATCGGATTAGAACCAATGTAGAAGTGGAGAAGAGAGACGACACACAGGGATGTATTAGGAGGGTACTGTAACTGACTAATGCAACAGACACTCTCAGATATCCCAGCATCCGGAAACCTGACTACAGATCCTTTCAGCTTGGGACAATGATTCTCTGAGCTGATCTCTAAGGACTCATGTTTCTTCTCCCGCCATGCCCTCCAGTCTTCGTTCCTTTTCCTGCTCTACCAGAAGAATCCTAGGAAGTGGCCTCAGTTCCCTTACTCTCCATTTATTTGGTAAAACCCTGAATGCATCCAACCAGCCATCAGTTTTTCTACCCCTGTTGCACTCATACAGATTAACAACAATCAGGGTTATCCAACAAGACAGAAAGGTTTAAGTGTAAATTCCTGAATCAGGGCCTAAAATTGTCCTCCTGACATTTACTACATTTCTCTGTTCTATCGTATTCTCAGCAAGTGTGATGGGTGAATTTTCACATGACCTTCCTTACTTTCTTCTGATAATCTTGCCTCATTCTCTTGAAGAACACTTGTTGTTGTTGACTCTCTATGTCATGTCCAACTCTTTGCGACCTTATGGATTGTAGCCCACCATGCTTCTCTGGTCCATGGGGTTCTCCAGGCAAGAACACTGGAGTAAGTTGCCATTTCCTTCTCCAGCGGGTCTTCCTGACCCAAGTATCAAATCTGTTTCTCCTGCATTAAAGGCAGATTCTTTGCCAGAGAAACCATGATATGGAGACTTCAGTCCAAATCGAGAAACCCATTGGATCTGCACCCATTTTTTTCTTACTATAATGGGAAAATGTTTCTTTCTTCCATGTGTGAATTCTAAAACTTTCACACAAGCACAGGATCTGAGCCCTGCTCCTGCGAAAAGGTTTCTATTGTGAATTTTGGCCTCACATTTATAATTGATAGTTCCCATTCATACATAAATATGATCTCAAATACCATTCATTTGTTTCATCATCAAAGGTTTAAAGATGCTGGGCAAGATTGAAGGCAGGAGGAGATGGTTGGATGGCATCACTGACTCAATGGACATGAGTTTGAGTAAACTCCCGGAGTTGGGGATGGACAGGGAGGCCTGGCATGCTGCAGTCCATGGGGTTGCAAAGAGTCAGGCATGACTGAGCGACTGAACTGAATTGAGCTATATATCAGGTGTTTATGAGTAATAGGTGATAGGTGAAGTCACTCAGTTGTGTCTGACTCTTTGCAACCCCGTGGACTGTAACCTACTAGGCTTCTCCATCCATGGGATTCTCCAGGCAAGAATACTGGAGTGAATTGCCATTTCCTTCTCCAGGGCATCTTCCTGACTCAGGGATCAAACCCGGGTCTCCTGCATTGGAGGCAGACACTTTAACCTCTGAGCCACCAGGGAAGCAATTTTGTTTATGAGTAAGCAATATATTAATTTTTTTTAAATTTTTTTAAAAGACCAAAAAATTACACATTGTTCCAGAGTCTGCTAGTAGAAATTCTAGTCTCATCTCAAATCAAATGAAAAAATAAAACAATCCACTTTCACAAACACACAGTCCCCTTCAGCTATCAAATCAAGCTGCTGCACCTCATAGAGAAATTTCTTCTAAGAGTTGTGTACCCATCATGTCCCCACTTTGCCATCTTACAATCATTTTTCAAACCACTCTGATTTTGTTCCTGTTCCCATCATTCCATTAAAACTGCTCCAGCTCAAGTCTCAAATGCTACCTATGTTGCCAAATCCAACACACAGTCTTCAGTCCTCATCCTTATCTTGGCAGCTTTGAATTATATCATCAGTCCTTTCTTCCTAAAGCACTCCTCTCTTGCCTTCTGTTACACCACACCCTTGCTGGAATTCTTTCAGTTCCCTGATTAGACATTGTATGTGATTCTCTCTGTGCGTGCAGTTCCCTTTGTCTGTATATGTGAATCTTTCTACTCTTCAGGATTTAGTTCAAGTACTGCTTCTTCCAAGTCTTTTCTAGCTAACCAATCTAACATAAACGCCAGCTTCTCTTTCATGTTGTTCTAATCTTTGCCACCAAAATTGTCAGCTTTCGTCACAAAATTGTATAGAGATGTGCAAAATTTGCTTAAGAATATTTTCTACCACTATTAATTGATTTTATAATACTAATCTGTCCAGTAATGGAATTATGTACAATGATATCCTTAATGCTCGGTATATAGTAAATGATAGCTGAATGTATGAGCTAGCTATTTAGCTCTCCTTATGTTGAACCATGTTTGAAACTGAATGAGACAGTGTTAAAAATAACACCCTGTCTTTTGGCATGGATAATAAGGAAGTTTTCAACGAAATTCACTTGTTGTTCAGTCACTCAGTCATGTCCAACTTTTTGTGACCTCATGGACTGTACCACACTAGGCTTCCCTGTCCCACACCATCTCCCACAGCTTGCTCAAACTCATGTCCATTGAGTCAGTGATACCATCCAAGCATCTTCTCTGTTGTTCTCTTCTCCTCCTGCCTTCAATTATCCCAGCATCAGGGTCTTTTCTGACGAGTCAACTCTTCACATCAGGTGGCCCAAGTATTGGAGCTTCAACTTCAGCATCAGTCCTTCCAATGAATATTCAGGGTTGATTTCCTCCAGGATCAATTGGTTTGATCTCCTTGTTGTCCAAGGGACTCTTAAGAGTCTTCTCCACCACGACAGTTCAAAAGCACCAATTCTTCAGCACTCATCCTTCTTTATGGTCCAATTCTCATATCCACACATGACTACAGGAAAAAACCATAGCTTTGACTATATAGACCTTTATTGGCAAAGTCTGAATTTGGTAATAAGGAGTTCATGATCTGAGCCACAGTCAGCTCCTGGTCTTGTTTTTGTTGACTGTATAGAGCTTCTCCATCTTTGGCTGCAAACAATATAATCAATCTGATTTCAGTNGAGTGCAGTACTTTCACAACACTATCTTTTAGGATTTGAAATAGCTCAGCTTGAATTCCATCACCTCCACTAGCTTTGTTCGTAGTGATGCTTCCTAAGCCCCACAGGACTTCACACTCAAAGATTTCTGGCTCTAGGTGAATGATCACACCATCGTGGTTATCTGTGTCATTAAGATCTTTTTTGTATAGTTATTCTGTGCAGGAAAATTTGGAAGTGGGTTTGCTCTAGGAGAAAAGTTGTGATCCATTTTGGGACACTGAGTTGAGCTGTTAATATTTATGTTGAGCTGTTACCATTTAAATTTAGCTGTTGCTATTAAAAGGAGAAGATACAGCACATGGACAGAGCCATATTTTAGTAGACACAGTGGCTTCCCCTCTACCCCTAACCTACTGTTTTGTTGTTGTGGTTCAGTCGCCAAGTCATGTCTGACTCTTTATGACCCCATGGACTGTATCACACCAGGTGTCTCTGTCCCTCACTGCCTCCTGGAGTTTGCTCAAGTTCATGTCCATTGAATCTGTGATGCTATCCTATCATATTACCCTCTGCTTTTCTCTTCTCTTTTTGCCTTCAACCTTTCCCAGCATCAGGGTATTGTACAACCCACTGTACTGAAGCCATAATACTTAGTGGTTTGATCTTCCCTCAAATAGTATACCACTTATGTTACTCTTATTTTACCTTGTCAAGGATTTGTTTGTGAATCCAGGTCTAAGTCAATTGGTGTAGAACATTCAGTGACAATAGAGACTGGCCAGGAATGAGGACTGGACCCAAGTCTGTGCAAAGAGGCATGAGGAGGTTTCTTAAGATATATGGGAAAATCTTTCTTGTTCTGTGAGCATTAAAAAGAGGTGCTCTCTCTATCCTGCTGAACACAAGGGAGGACAAACATAGCCCTCATTGCAACAGTCAACATACAGCTAAAGGAAAGCCATGTTTGGAATAAAGCCAATGCGTGGACAGCAAAACCAAAAATATGGTTTCCTGATTCTGTCATATATGGTTGTGTTAACAAACCCTGAAGCCCCCTAATTCTGTTTTTTCCTGTTATGACCTAATAACTTATTAATAGTTTATTAATAAGCTGGATTATCTTTTATCTTTATTCTTCTTTTAGCTAAGAACCTCCTTATTGTTACACATCAGGAAAGACCTTAGGGGAATGAGTATAAGAAAAACCAAGAAAATGGACAAGTTCACATAATGAGTAACATCATTAAAAAAAATAAAAACAATGGGAGGACTCAAGCAATAACAATAGGCAGCCAAGTACTATATCTGAAGAAATAAGTTACTAGTTAGAAAGAATAAATATAAAAAGTGAAAAAGAGATGAATACAGCAAAAAAAGAAAAGACCACTGCCATAGTCACTTAGCTCAGTTCAGTTCAGTTGCTCAATCAGGTCCGACTCTTTGCGACCCCATGAATCGCAGCACGCCAGGCCTCCCTGTCCATCACCAACTCCTGGGGTTCACTCAAACTCACGTCCACTGAGTCAGTGATGCCATCCAGCCATCTCATCTTCTGTTGTCCCCTTTTCTTCTTGCCCCCAATCCCTCCCAGCATCAGAGTCTTTTCCAATGAGTCAACTCTTCGCATGAGGTGGCCGAAGTACTTGGAGTTTACCTATCCTGTTTTGTAAAGCAGTGATGCTGGTGATATTCAACTGAATTGTTCAATTCAGTACGACAGTATGTGAGAGAAGTCCCAGTACCAGCAGATAAGAGTGTTTGTAAAAGTGTTTCTGAGGAGAAACTTCAACAAAATTCCAATAAAGTCAAGTTCATCAATTTATCCATGTACATATAATATGTTGCATGCATTTCTCAACTCTTTCACTGTTTATTTAGCCATGTGTCTTATTCCAGGCACTGTCCTAGTACTGGGTCTCAGCAACAAATCTGCCCTTAAGTTGCCCACGGACTCCTGATGGAGAGAAAGACCAGGAAAAGGTACTCCACAGTCTGGTTAATCCTGAAATGAATGTAGGTAAGTGTCTTGGCAGTGTGGCAACTACATAACCCTAGGTAGGTTAGGCGAAAAGTCCTGGGGAAATACTGCCTGCTCTGTGTGTCTAAGGAAGAGCAGGAGTTGTCAGGCAAAAGACAAAACAAACAGAACATGAAATGAGAGATGTATAATACAGCTCTAGAATCTGCAGTATGACTCTTATGTCCTGACCTGGCTTATGGCTTTCTGGTCCTCTTATGATTGCCCCATCAATCTACAAAAGGCCAATCAGCCCAATGCAAATAAGAAAATAGATGAAAAGCATCTACTAGCCATGGCATTCGACATTATCACTTTTGTGAGATGCGGAAACATGACAAAAAACTCTTCAATGATTCCTTCAAGATACCAGATCTTTCTGTACTCATTTTGAAAGGCAAATGACTCAGCTCCCAGTATCTCTGGGATTTATTTCATCATGTAGATTCAGCCACATAAGGACACTGATCTACTTATAAACCAACTAGCAAATACTGCTAATTACATTTTATACACCTTAATACAATGCACATGGGTGTCCAGAAAAGACTTCTCTCAAAGAATATCCGACTACAAGCAAATAACTGCTTATTTTCTAAAACAGAAACAAGTGAAGCAGCTTGTATCTGTAATCAAGAAAATCTTTTCTTGATCAGTGGACTGAGAGTCCAAACAACCTGACTATTTTTCATTCTTCACAGGCTTCTGCTATGCTGATTAAGACAATCTGCTAAGTCCCAATTCTTACTATAATATTTCAGAAGCTCTTCTTCTTGTGCCTAGGTAGTCAGAGGAGGGAAAGTCAGCTCACCAATCATTCTGTGAAAGGAAATAAGCACTTCACAGGGACAGCTGCTCTGTGCATGCGAACATAACCATCACTGGCACAGACAAAATTTCTTTGCAAATCTCAGTAACTAAAGAATTTACAGTCTCCCTCAATAGCTAACTCTTGTCTTCAGAACATTCTAACTTTGGAAAAACTCTTCCTCAGATCTAATCCGAGCCTATCTTCATGGAGAATATCTTAATTTAGTCTCAGGAAGAAGCAGGAAATATACTACGTGGCAAGATTTGAGGCATGATAACTGGGTCTTTAGGCCAAAAACTACCTCTCCTATTGATATTCTTGTATCTCACAAGACCTAAAATCTTTTGATTGTTATGATAGGCCATTACTTTCTAAATGATTAAGTAGTAAAAAAATGTTGGCAATCTTCCTATGAACTAATGCTTTATCACTTAAATTTTTTGAGTTTATTGAAAGAGCTTGAAAATCTTATTTAAATATATATTTTAATTGTATAATCCTTTTGTGGAAAATATAAACAAGGTGAATTCCTAACACTTCCTCATATTCAACATCCAACTCTTCTGAACTCTTTTTTTTTTCTTAAACTGAGTCATAAATATCTATGCTTTTCCACACATGAAAATTCTCTGTGCTTGAGAGTCAGTGACGCAGCATTTCTTAAAATACTGTTCTGCTATCATCTTGGTGATGTTTCTCCAAGTGGTTGACATCCATTCTATAAGTTTTGTTGTTCATGCTTTCTTGATTTAAGGAGGCTTAAATGGAAGATCATCAGAAAACAACTAGAACAAATATTTATTCCCCACTGCTGCTGCTGCTAAGTCGCTTCAGTTGTGTCCGACTCTGTGCAACCCCATAGATGGCAGCCCACCAGGCTCCCCCGTCCCTGGGATTCTCCAGGCAAGAACACTGGAGTGGGTTGCCCTCAATGCCCACTAAATGAAATATCAAGTTACTGCATCTGATGCAGACAATTTTAATATATATTACTTATAAAACACATGAATTGATGGAAATTTTGACCATGTTTCCACATGAACAGACACTGACAGCGCCATTACAGTGTCTCCGGCAAACAGTGATTCAACGTTGTCATCAATTTTTTCAGAGATGTCAAAATGTGAAAAACAGATGTCTTAAATGAAATATGGATATTCCAAATAAATAATTCATTTATATTTTCATTCATTCAATCATTAAAAAATTATTTTTGAGTGCTCACTGTGTGACAGTGGTAAGAGCCACAGACTGCTAAAGTGGATGGATTGGTTTCTCCAGTCACACACCTAGAAATTCAGAGATCTATAGCTGCATACTGTACCTGAGTTTATGCTGTGATAGTGAACAGAGCTTCCTAGTTTTCCATAAGAAATCTTTTGATTAGGAAAAACCCCAAGGGGAGATTGGGATTGACATGTATATACCATTGATACTACGTATAAAAGAAATAACTAATGCACACCTACTGCATAGCACAAGGAACTCTACTTAGTGTTCAGTGGTGACCTAAATGGGAAGGAAATTCANTGGAATAAGAATTTCTTATTTTACTGTTTAACTGAAAACTTCCTCGAGTTGAGCTATGCATCAAATATTTCCTTAACTATATTTCAATAAATATTTGATTACTGTCCTTATTGCTTTTCCAAATATAAGTCACTAGGGCATGAGCACCTTCACTTTCCCTACAATATCCAGTCATGCTGTAGATGTCTTTTTTTTTTTAATGAGGACATTTAATCTAAGCAGTGAAACCAAAAGCACAGAATTGGGATGCAGAGAAGAGACAAGAGCTAAAATTTTCTGAAGAATCAGTTTTTGCCTCCCACCACTCACTTGTGGCATAGGCTTGAACAAATCCATTCCTTACAGGCAGAATTTGTTTTACTCTATTTCACAATGCTGTTTAGCCTTGGTGCTAAGATTAAACGGAAACATGTCACTAAACATTTTTTTGTAATGTGTAAGATGCCTGCTGATGGCAGATATTCATTTCTCCTGGGATTCCTTGAGAAGAACACCAGGCCAGAGCTTGAAGAGGAAATCTTGATCTCTTGTGACTCAATGGAAAGCAGCCATCGACAGGTTCACCCACACATGTGGGGCTCTGACCTCGCCTTGTCCCTTCACCACTGCACATGAAGGGTGGTTCTATTTTTTGGTCTTCACCTTACTAGCTCAGTTCTAGGCATAAAGTCCAAAAATCTATCACTTTGGCATCCTAACTCCAAAACATTCTTTCGTTACTTCTCTTTCTTTACTGTATCTGGCAAGTTTATTTGTGGGCCTAATTATGCACTTACAACTTACTGCAGCACTTATAAGCAACAGCCTTCACATTTGTCTTCCTAAATCCACTGCCACAAACAGACAGCAAGCCCCCAGGAGGCAGGAATCATGCCCATCTAGATTGTGTTGCATCCCCAAACCATTGTCAAGTATGTGACAGGCAGGGGGCATACAAGCAAGAGCAGTGGCTGAGTTTCCTATTATTTGCTCATATGAGATTAAGACTATCATCCCTCTTTTTTTGGATGAAAAAAGTGATGCTCCAAGAGGTGGTGTAATTTGGCAACATAAGGAGGCTAGGCTGTAGCAGAGTTGAGATTTGAACTCAGTTCTCTAGGATCCTTATGATCCAAATATGGACCGTGTGCTGTCCATATAAGGCAGAAACCTCCAAAAAATTGATGCTTTGATGTAGCTCAGGGTTCTCTGTGTTACACATTGAGTCTTATTTTTACTTGTGATGCACTAATCTAATTAGATTTCTACATGTGAACAGTGAAATAAACTATGCCCTTGGTTTGGCCTATACAATATAAAGTCTTTTTTTTTTTTCTTTACTTTATATTGCCAACTGTATTTTTGCACACAGTAGCTGAAATGTTCACACATTTGCTTTTTAGGTTCCTTGGGACTAAAAGAATCTAACTATTAGCTTTAAGAATCATGGGGTCTCTAAGCTACCCTAAAAAAAAAACAAAACACACTTGGGTTTTTAAGAGAAGCATTTAATTTTTTTCACACCGAAACTCATGAGTCTTTTCTCAATGAGCTTTAAAAAAGAGATATCCTCCAGGGCATCTTTTGCCGGCACTGACTGTAGGGGAAACAAACGTCAGAATCAGTACCAGCATAGTTCAAAGGCCTCAACAAACATCTATCTGACCCAGACCTTTGCATTTTAGAGGTCTGGCCTGCTTTAGAGGTACGGTTCTCCTAGTATATACTCAAAGCTTATTTCCTTTGTGTGGAAAAATAAGATTTCATGCACAATCAAGTTTATCTACCTCAAATCAATAAAAGCATTAAAAGAGATATAAAAGAAATACAGTTAACCAATTTAAATATTATTGAAAGTCGTGTAGAACTACAGATATGCTGAATGTGAAATTTTCTAGTTGAAAGGTGTGTTGAAAGCGGTTCAGGCAACACTAGAATGCTTTCAAATGATGCGCAGCCACTTATGAAAACTATTCAGGTGCTTTCCCTAATCTGAAAGGGAGTGCTTTTTCATAGCATTAGTTTTATAATGAGCCTTTTCAGGCAAATTTCAAAGGGTGCATGGTTCACATACTTTAAACTAAATTCACTCATAATTTAGCATCCGACAAAAGCTAATGCTTAATTGTCTCTAAAGAGGCTATAGAAGGAAAACATTTTTCCTTATTCACAAACATAGAGCTCAACAGTGGGGCTCCCTCCCATCACCCCCCCCCCATTTCATAGGAACAACGGCTCTGTCAAGAGAGCTGGCCATGACGAGCCGTGGGACACAGGTATCAGGGTGACCCACAAGGCTATGAGATTCACTGGCTTTGCACAGTCCTGCCTGCCACCCAAGGTCTGAACACCTCAGGGACACAGACTTCAACCTGGAGGCTGGAAGGGATCAAGATTTGTAAGCTATGTTAACTTAACAGGGGATATCCAACCATTTAGCATTGGCTAGAGATGAGTTATTTACATGCACTGAGCTCCACCCAACTTCCTCAAGGCAAGAGGAGGCGGCTAGGCTTGACAGATGGTCTCAGTTACTGAAGAGGTTAACAGCACAGACAGACAAGAAAGCCAGAGGCTTGGCTTCATCATCCTTGCCCTGCCACTTACTATGACAACTTTAAAGAAACTCTCCTTGCCTCAACTGCCTCTTCTATAAAACAGGGATATCAGTCATGCAATACTTCTGGGACTAGAGTGAGTATTAATTGAGTTCATGTACAGGAAAAAAAAAAAAGCCACAAAACCCAGAAAATATCCAGTTTATGTAAGGAAGTGCTATCTATCTCAAGTCCCCTTTTTCTTAGTGTTATTATTACATCCTTCCCAACTCTTATATTCTGAGTTTCTTGGAAAAGCAACAGTTGGTTCTATCAATTTTATCCATTTATTTTTCTTTCTTTATTACATGTCTTTCAATTACTTGCACACCTTGCTAAAGTCTTTGGATACTCTATTTTTCCTTTCATATCAGAATTTTTATAAAGTTTAAAGCTTAAATGCTTTTTGAGGTGTGAGGGGTTGGGAAGAGGGGGTCCTTTGAAACAACTCCATGAGGAGGATGGTGACTCTCATGGAAGGTGGCATATTAAAATACAATGATTCAAAAAGTCCTTTGAGAAATGAAACTTGTGAACCTATCCAATTCTGAGAAAACTGTAGAAATAAGCAAATCACTGGGTGGGCCAGGGAGTATGAGACAAAAAAAAAAAAAAAAAAAATCTTGCTCACTTAAACCTTTTAAAATCTCAAGTAATTTTCATAATTGTGACACTTGGCACAATTTACCAGTATCTTATATTGATTTTCAGGTTTTAAGACAATAATCATTACATTATTATCTGCGGCCTAAGCACTGAAGCATAACCTCCTAATTAGGATAAAAAACAGAGCCAGGAGCGGCCCCAGCAAGTCACAACAAGTCAATATTTTTAATAAGGATTAATTAAAAAAAAACTCTACAAGGTTGTATTAGAGGCAGTTCTGGCATGTCTATTGATTAACAGTTGGCATTACATCTCATAAAGGGCTCATTATGTAAAGCATCAATCTAAAGTGTGATGTTTCCCCCCTCTTAAATGCTATTGATTTGTTTTGATGTGTGTTTTTTTTTGTTTTTTTTTTTTTAAGCACACTTTGGGACTGAGAAGATTGAGAACTGAATCCTGCAATCACATTGTCCATTACATTACAGGACACCCAATAGAAACGGCAAAAAGGACTGACGTCCCCCTTGTTTTTTGGAGCGAGCTTCTCCTGACTTGTCAGGCTGCGAGGAGGAAATCTGCTTTACCAACATTGTCAGCCAAAGGGATCCAGATTTTGTAAGGGGAATTATCCACTCCCCAGGCAGTGTCAGCTCAAGCCGGCATTCTCTCGAAAGAGGACAGAGTTTTTTTCTCACCTAAAACAATGCATTTGCTCTCTCTTCCTCCTTTATATATTTATTTATATGCAAATGAACACCTATGCCATTTGGAAACCACCTCCAGCGCCCTTCGGAAGACCGCAACACTAGATGCTGCAGGAAGACAGCATGGCCACAGGTGCCTGCACCTCATGAATATGCAGCTCTGACATTTGAAACTCTCCAGCAGATTTCACAACCCCTTTCTTCAGTGACACCAATTCACTCCCAATCACAAGGGTTTTCAAGCAAACAACAAACAATGTGGGTCAGAAACTGCTGCAATATTTCCTGAAAGGATCTCTGTCCATGGTTCTTAAAAGAGTGCAGACCAATCCCCTTAATCCTATTTAAAATACAGTAAAATCTCAATTTTTTTAATTGAAAAAAAAAAACAAAACAAACTGTGTGGTTGATGCTAGATGGCAGTGCTGTGTAATTAAAACTCCAAAGGATTCCATTCGAATCTGTGACTCAGGCCACCTACTTTTCTAAACACCATCCTAAGGTATAATTATGAGTAAAATACATTAGGAACTCGCAATTCTTTCTTAGAAAGTCATTAAGAAGGCATGACAAAGCTTTTACCACTTGAAGGTATTTTTCAAAAAGAACTTAAAATAGGATAAATCTAAGCATATATGCTATAGATTTTTTAAATGACCATATTAGATAATACCAATAACTTACCAGAGAATGCATTTTTAGGTAAAACAAATTCTATTTTTCTGTTATGCCTGACATTATAATATATAATTTTAGGAATCTTCCACCAATAATCTTTTAATGATGGGAAAATAATCTAGAATACCTGCTGTCTGGATGCCATATTGCAGCATTACCAGGAATCACTCATTCATTTGCCCCAAGTATCTATGAAGAACTACTACATGTGCTAAGGATAGCATTAGGTATGATGAAAGAGACAAATGCAACAACTCATGGTCTTCATCCTCAAGGGGAAGGGAAAAATAAATAGCAGATGGACAAGGCAGAATATAGGTCCCAGGCTTGCAGGAGGGCGCAGGGCAGCCTGAACAAAATGATATCATGGGGTAGGGCATGACTCCAGGGGGGACTGGAAAACTCTGAGACTTGCCTCTGTTCCTGTTTATTCTTAGTAAGATCCCTTCCCTGGGGCTTCCCTGGTGGCTCAGTAGTAAAGAATCTGCCTGCAATACAGGAGACATAGGTTCGATCCCTGGGTTGGGAAGATCCTCTGAGAAGAAAATGGCAACCCACTCCAGTAGTCTTTCCTGAAGAATTCCACAGACAGAAGAGCCTGGTAGACTACAGTCAATGGGGCTAGAGTCGGACATGACTGAGTGCATTCATGCACACACACACACACACACACTTCCCACAGATGATTTGCAATGGAAAAAAACTCTCCATTTACTTTTTATTTAAACTGATCTCCCTCTACAGATGGAGTGACCAGAACACTGGACTGGCTCCAGCTCTTACTGTGGACCTTGGACTCTGCCCACCTGAGATTTTATTTTATTTTATTCTGGCTCTACCCATAGCTACAAGTGTGACAATGAGCAAGCTGCTTAATCTCTCTCCTAGTCCTATCATTAAGTAAAGTAAAACAGAATCTTTTATGACTGCTGTGAGGCTTAATGGTGCATGTTTTCCTTCTTAGGTAATAAGTGTACTAAAATTAGCTATGGGGGCCTCTCTGGTGGTGCTAGTGATAAGGAACCCACCCGCCAATACAGGAGACATAAGGCATGCAGGTTTGACCCCTGGGTCAAGAAGATCCCCTGGAGGAGGTTATGGCAACCCACTCCAGTATTCTTGCCTGGAGAATCCCGTGGACACAGGAGCCTGGCAGGCTATAGTCCATGGGGTCTCAAAGAGTAGACACTACTGAAGTGACTTAGCAAGTATGCATGCAAAATTAGCTTATGGTCATAGTTGTACCACTGTAAAGATATACTCTGTAGGTATCATTGAACTACACACTTTATACCAGTGAACTCTTATGATATATATATGGTTTTTTTTTAATCAGTAAAGTTGTTACAAAAATTAAAGATAAGCCAACCATGGTATATCAATACCATAGATAACTACTAGGTAATACAAAGGAAAAAATATATTTTAAAATAGTTAATACAGTAGACCTGTGAATAACATGGGCTTGAACTGTGCAAGTCCACTTGTACATGGATTTTTTCAGTAGTAAATACTGAAGGTCTAGACAACCTGTGGTTGGGTTGAATCCATAGATGCAGAGGAATGGCACCTATGGAGGGCCAATACAAGTTATTCTTGGATTTTCAACTATGCAGAAGATTAGTACCTCAAACCTGCCATGTTTTCCCAGGGTCAGCTATACATGTAAAATGGTTTGGCCCAGTCAGTGTATACATTCTAAAACTATGAGCTCATTTTTTGCCCCTTTGACCATAGATTACATGATCTTGGGAAAGTCACTTGGGATACTGGGTAAACCTCTTGAGGCTTCAAGTATTTTCTTTTCAATGTGAGTCATTGGATAACATTTTTCCTTTAATGAATTTCAGTTCCAAGATTACTCAAGATCCTAGGAAATGATTTCTGAGTTTTCTCAAGTTCCTATTGCAATGCTTTCCTGTTCAGTAGGGTGCAGACTCAGTATGGTTACTCCCTGGGAGCTGTATGCCACTTTTAGTTGAACATACAAGCTCTTTTCAACTCAAAGAGCCAGCCTTACTTTTATGTACTTTATGGAGTCTGAACTGCTTATGAGTTGTGGAAAAAACTATTATACTATAGAATAGTAGTTCTCAACTCTGGCTTCATATTAGGGTCATCAAAAGGTGCATCAAAGGTATTCATAAATGTTTAACAGCTTATTCTGGGATTGAAGGAGTCCCAGTCTATAGTATTTGCCATTTCTTATGATGCCAGTACTCCCACCATGACCAACTTCAAGCTACCAACCTAAACATCCATCAGATAATCCAATTCCAGAAAATTGGAAAATATGCCAATATCTGCATCCTACCCTAGATCAATTAATTCTGACCCCTGGTGGCTCCTAAACATTTTTTTTTTTCAAAAGCATCTTCAGTGATTTCCATGTAGTGAGCACTGTGGGCCACTGCTGACTAAGTCCACAGCAGGGTAAGACGGTGTTTAGCTAGAGGGATCTGGTAGGAGGAGGGACTACTTGAACTGCATCTTAAAGGATAGTACAAGATGGATGTGAAGATGCAATGAAGGAAAGGAATTTCTAAGAAAGGCAAGGCTCCTCTCTGCTCCATCATATTCTAGAAGATGAAGCATTCCTAGAGAGAATTGTATAAATAATCTTTAAAAAAAAAAAAAAAAAAAAAGCAAAAACAT
>SJYA01001331.1:3888741-3933646 GCA_006410615.1 Neotragus moschatus
TAAAAAAAAAAAAAAAAAAAAGCACAAACATATTCCAGACCAGGAGATTGGCAAGGAAGGGGATTTATAAAGAAACAAAGAAAAAGAAAATGCACTGCTAAAGGTATAGCACAAGGCAAAACAGAGAAAATCCCCTAGCTGAGATCTGTGTCTACGCAATAAGGTAAATCTGGCTGCTACTAAGTCAACTTCAGTGAATTCATCGTATTCAGTCAATAGGCCCCTCAGTCTTCCTTTGCTGCTCATGTGATACCATACCTAATGCCAATCTCCAAGCCAACCCCAAGGTCCATTACTGCTAATCAAATCAAAATGTCAAGTCTACTTAATTGGAAGCCCCACATGCAATTTTCTTCTGCTCTAGAGAAATAAAGATAGCTGGAGAATACTCATTACATATCCAAATAGAATATGGTGACATTCATACTGATTTATAGTCAAGGAAAAAAGCAGGCCCATTACGAAAGAGGTGGGCCTTAAATTTTGTGCCTCTCAAGTATAAGAAATGAAGTCAGGTTCTGAATTATAATCTTCATTAGCTCACAAAAGGGTTAAGCTTGTTTTCTCACACCTATAGGTCCCTTCAGGGAAGAGTATATTGTAGCCAACTGGCATTAACTCAGAAATGCTGACTGTTAAATTTTCTGGAATTAGATTATCTGATTGATGTTTAGGTTGGTAGCTTGAAGTTGGTCATGGTGGGAGTACTGGCATCATAAGAAATGGCAAATACTACAGACTGGGACTCCCTCAATCCCAGAATAAGCTGTTAAATACTTATGAACACAGAACTGTTTCAGGCTACAGTTTTGCCCAACAAAGACACACCATCCACTTAGACTACAAGGGGAATGGCTTCCCCTGATCTTGCATCCCTTCATTCTGATGTTTATTTGCTAGAATAGTAAGCTTTGGCGAACTCAGCAAAAAAATCAGTCACCAGCTTTGTAGTGGTTCTCAAATTCTANATACTTATGAACACAGAACTGTTTCAGGCTACAGTTTTGCCCAACAAAGACACACCATCCACTTAGACTACAAGGGGAATGGCTTCCCCTGATCTTGCATCCCTTCATTCTGATGTTTATTTGCTAGAATAGTAAGCTTTGGCGAACTCAGCAAAAAAATCAGTCACCAGCTTTGTAGTGGTTCTCAAATTCTAACCTATCAGTTGGTCATTTTTATCCATTGCAACTCTTGAAGACCCACATAAGTCAAAACTCACACTATTCAAGGTAAGTTTTCCATTACAAACATAGATTCTTCAATCATTAGTAGTATTTGTGGTTTATTTTCAAATTTAATTTTCTAAATAATTTTGTTAATATTTTATAGAGGCCACTGCCCAAATAAAGAAAACAGGGTTCATTGGTAGTTAGATATTCTTTACAAAATAATCATATATAACTTCCTTTCCAATGTTAAGGATCTTAAGAAATTTCCAAGATGAGAGACAGCATTACCATTTGATAAATATCAAATGGCATAGTTGTAACATGCAAAATACATAGCAACCGTGAACATAACAACATAGCAATAATGATCAACATGATTTGTAAGTAAAAAGACAATGTGGTACACTTATACAAAAAAAGACATTTGAAATTACCAACTAAACTAGCATCACTGATGATAAAGCATGTAATTTATCTGCTCAGTCTTCTTTAAAATTGGAAAGCCCAGCTATAATTTTCTGTAACATAAGGGTATCACATTATCTCAAATATTGCATATAATATGTATTTCATTATATTTAAATTGTACTATTTTAAGTTCACATAAAAAGTGACATACTAGTCTGCACAATAACCTGGGGTACTACTGAAAATGAAGACTTCTGGTTTCTACTTCCATGTACATACAGAATAGAGTGCAATTTTGACAAGCAACCAGATTAACAATCAGAAAATTCTGGTGTGAGTGGTATAGGTGGTCCAAAGAAATACTGGTCTAACACTGCTACCTTTTGAAAATCTAAGCTGAAAAATCCTCAAATGAAAGGCTTCTGCTTATATAAAATGAAGCCAATTTATTTCATTCAGTTCTTCAAGTTTAACGCTGTACAAAGCAGATATACTTGAAATGTACTTCATCAGGGGAATGGTTCCATAACCCATGGTATGTCCTGGAGCCAGAGGCCAGTGACCACTTCGCACCTTATCTGTCTTAAAAAGCTCTACAGGGAAAGAGGTTGTATCTGAAAGATTCATGCCACACCTCATTTTAATCATGGACACAATAACCCCCGTCTCTTCAAAGTCATTTAGCTGTGAATTTTCAAGAATACATCAAGTAGATTTTCTATGGGCCCATCTGTGCAGCACATTTATTTTCTGTGACTGTTTTGCTGAGCACAATGAAAACCTTGACTACTAATGAACAGGGACCCAGAGAATGGCAGGGTGGCGGCTGCTGCTGTTGCTGTTCTTGGTGAGAGAAGAATCCTTTCCACCTGCAGCTGCTGCCGCAGGTTTGCTATCTGCAGAAGCTTTTCAAGAAAAGTCTTTTTTTTTTTTTTAAGTTTAAATTTTTATTTTTTAGTTTGTTTTGCTTTACAATACTGTACTCATTCTGCCATACATTGACATGAATCAGCCACAAGTGTACCTGAGTTCCCAATCCGGACCCTCCCTCTTCCCCCTCCCTCCCCACACCATCCCTCCAGATCATCNAAAAAAAACAAAAAAGGGAGCTTTAAATGTCCACAAGATCCTATATACTGGTGGAAGTGTTATTCTTAGATCACGGTTCTACATAACACTTCCCCACTCCTACTTCTTATATGAATTTAGAAAACAGTTTTCTCAGAGAGAAAATTCCAGAAAAGCATCTCTGACATCATCTTTGGTCCTCGTCTGCCCAAAGAAGGACAGAGAGAAAGAGAGAGGAGAGAGGGAATTAGAGAGATAGACAACAAAAAAAGAAGTAGAACTTAATGTAATAAGATAGTGACAAACATAAGGGCTAACTGAAAAGCGAAAGACTCCACTCAGACTGTACTAATATGGAACGGTCTCTCATGCTGGGAAAATGAGCTGAAAAGAAACCATACTGGGAATCAACTCCCACCATCACCGTAAAAAAATAAATATGAAAAAAAAACACAATCAAATTTAATTGCAGTTTTTAGTTTCAAATTAAATGCTTTGCCTTTGGAGAATTCACACAAAAGGGGGAAAAATGGTGGGGGATGGAGGGGTGTGGGAAGGCATTTCTCCTTTATTTTCTTTGAATTAGAGAAAAGATTAAATCTTTTTCTTTGGTTGGCTCATCGTCATAGGAGGCAGTGGGTGGTGAGAGAAATGGGGCTTGATGTAAACCAGCCTCGCAAAGAAATGCTCCAGAGGACCAACCCTTACTCGACCAGTCAGTCCATCCTCCTTCTTACTTGGTGGTACAAAAAGGTTTATACCTCAACCCAAGTGCAACTACACACTAAGAACAAAAAGGGGATGGGGCTATTTTTAGGGCTCCCTAAAACAAAAATAAAACAGAAACAAAACCCACAAAACACATCGGCATTTAAAACAACAAATTGGCCAGAAAATAATGCAATCTTTTCTTTCAAAGGAGCTAATGTTATAACACAAGGACTTATTTGAGGTCAGTTGAGAAACATACATCAAAAGGACCTAAGGCTTTTCTTGCTGTCCTCAAACAGCTTATTTCACAAANAACCTACAAAACACATCGGCATTTAAAACAACAAATTGGCCAGAAAATAATGCAATCTTTTCTTTCAAAGGAGCTAATGTTATAACACAAGGACTTATTTGAGGTCAGTTGAGAAACATACATCAAAAGGACCTAAGGCTTTTCTTGCTGTCCTCAAACAGCTTATTTCACAAAAGGGAGAAAGTATGAAGTGAGGGAGAGAACATGGCTTGGAAGAGGCAGACAGGACAGCAGAAATAATAACAGATGCTGAGAAAGGTTACACAGAGAAAGAGGGGACTCCCTTGTTTGGTTGCTAAGTCGTGCCTGACTCTGAGATCCCGTGGACTGCAGCACGCCAGGCTCCCTGCCCTTCACCATGTCTGGAAGTGGAAGAGGGTGGCCCCAAGGTCACTGTCATGTAAATGGAAGGCAGATTTGGTGCTTGAGAGGAGATGGAGAAATAGGGATTAAGAGCTTTGAGAGTACTGTGCCTGGAGAGTCAATGGCCAGGGAAACTCCAGCAGCAGCCAAGGAGTTGATCGCAAAATTGATCCATCCCTCCAGGGAAAAGATGAGAACGCCAGCTACGAAAGAAGGTATAAATTGAACCACCAGATAGCAGGCCGATTAGAGCAGAAACATATTACTCTCGGTGCAGCTGATAGTATTCACACGTCTTTATGTTCACAGTCCTTTAAACACAGAGCAACTCAATAAATTCTTATTTATGTGATGCCATCAGCAGCAGCACAGCCTAGATGGTTTCCTTCTTTTGTTTATAGGCAGAAGGGAAGACAATGCACACGGTTTTTTCCTTTCATATCCGCTGGTGACTGCCCTTGGAGCTGCAGGGTTAAGATGGGAATGGAAGAATGCTGACAGTTTCACCAGACGTCTTTTTATTCACAAAGACTTCTCATCTTGAAACCGGTTCTTTGTTTTAAATCAGGCATCTATTGATTAACCGGTGAGACCCAGCACAGCTCACCAGGGGCTGAGGTGGGGTATACACTATGGAATTAGGACAGTTAAACACTGAAATCGATCCTGCCTTTCTCCCGCCGCTGTTGCTGTAGCAAGCAGTTTCTCTAAGCTATTAATTTTATTATTAGCACACCTGGAGGCATTGCTTCCCTCGGGGAAAAGCAATTCAACTGTGTGTGCTACAAGGCTGGTGGCGGATGATCAATGGCACAGCTGGGATGGGACAGGCAGTGACACCCTGTCCCCACCTCTTTGAAATGTGGGGGGTGATTTTTCTCGCAAAGTGGAGGATGCAGAATAAGATGTTGTTTTGGATCTCCTCCCTGGACCATTTCAGCAAAATTTGATTACCCAAAACTTGCTTTTGTGTTTGTTTCTAAAGAAAATGTAAAGAAGTCCTCTAAATGTGGGTTTTTAACTCTGCCACTTCACTGTGGGGCTTTCTTCAAGCTGGATTGCCGTTGTAGCTCTGGTGTCAAGTGGAGGACTTGGAAGAAGAGATGGGTCACACCTAGATTATCAGAGGTATCAGTTGGCTGCTCACAGGCTAACCCTCTTTTCAGAGCATTACCCTCGACCAGCAAGAGGCGGGCTCTGTAAACTGTGTGAAAAATGTATGCAATTGTTGAAAATATGTTGGCCAACTTTCAGAAAGCAGGCTATTTCATCTGAACATCTGGATAGCTGGGTTTTCATTAGAAAATTAGGTGCATACACAACACTGAACCTCTACGGCTTGTGGTGTAATTAACAGAGTTGCAGAGGGATGGTCCTTTCTAGAAAATGCACGTGCTCCAGGTTCCCCACGTCCTCAATCAGCTCACGTCACCTGTGATGTTACCTGCTTGGCTTCTGGGAAGTAGACTTTGTGGTCTCCAGGCAAGATCATCTCCACGACAATATTTCAATCTGAGAATAGGCCAATAGGAACAACTCCCTTCTCAGACTCCTTCAAGTCTCTGTTTTTCCTACTTCTTTACTTGTTCTCTTTTCTTTCTCCCTCCTTGCTCCTCTTTCTCTCATTTTCCTTTTTTATCTCAAGGTCAGTCTCTCTCTCACATTCATACACACACACATACAGAGATACAGAAATATACAGATGTAGATAGACGTGTAAGTATAGACATATCATACTCCAGGGAGAAACAAATGCTTAACAAAAGTCCATTTTATAGCAGAGAATACAGAAAGGGGACATGGAGAATATCCAAACTGATGTTACTGTTTGAAAGGCATCTAGATGATTGGGTTGATGTTGCCTGACTTATGATATGGAAAGATATTCATCTGTTCTTATAGAGCACACGATACTGAATTACTTGCCAGATAAATCCCAGGACACAGTCTATCCATTTCCCTGGTTCATGTTCTGTACAGCCTAGGGTTGCAGGGAAAGTATAGTTCACAATGAGCAGCTGGCTTTGCTCACAAAACATCAATATACTGAGTTCTGCTAGCATCTGGCAAAACTATTAAGAAGGTCACTGACCCTTGCCATCCAATTTCTGTATCCTCCAAAGATTGACCCTCTTTCCCATTCTTTTAACAAATGTTGACTGAGCATATACTGTGTGCTAGCTCCTGTTCCAGAAACAAGTGATGGATTGGCCTCTAGCAAACCACACTGCAGAAGAAACCCAAGCTTTAGAATGAGGGATGTGGGTTTGTGGCCTTGTTTTGCCACTTATTAACTGTGTCTTTCCGTCGGGTTATGTCATCTGTATGCTTTTATATACCTTGGCTTTTACAAAGATCACTAGTAAAAATGGTCACAATAATGTCCATCTCTAGTAGAGCAAGAGAAAAAGAAGCAACTGCTTCCATTCTTTGGTGACTTCACAGGGGATATCCCAACATTTACTACCAACCTTGGCATTCAGGGCCCAGAATCAATGAAGTACTTCTTGGGAAACATGGTAAACTATGTCAAAGACATGAAAGGTATAAGAGTTACACAGTTATATACATTCGTTAGAATTTCACAGTTAAAATTTTCACATATAGGTATGTTACACTCAAAACTGTAAATGCATAATAACTGTGTGGAAGGAATGAGGAGTATGTGGAGGTACAGATGATAGTGTGTGTGCTGTGCTAAGCTGCTTCAGTTGTGTCCAACTCTTTGTAGCCCCATGGACTGTAGCCCGCCAGGCTCCTCTGTCAATGGGATTCTCCAGGCAAGAATACTGGAGTGGACTGCCATGCCCTGCTTCAGGGGATCTTCCCGACACAGGGATCAAACCCTCATCTTGTGAGGTCCAAAAATGCAGGCAAAGTCTACAGAGCCATCTAGGAAGCCCAGAAACAGGTCTGCAGCTTGAATTTGCTAACAAAGTTTTATCAGAACACATCTTTCCTTTTCCTATAATCTGTAATCACCTTCATGCCCCAAGTGCTGAGTTGAGTAGTTTATAATAGAGACAGTTTTGCCCACAAAGTCCTTACTTAAAGAAACAATTTGCAGAGCCCTGATCTACTTTATTCCTGTCTCATAATATATGCTCAATAAAAGCTCCCACCTTTTCTGTCTGAAAGACCAGTTTCCTCAGATCACTTGTAGGTAAGTGAAAACAAACTGGACACATTAACTTTGGCTATGAATGGCTAATAATGCCTTAATACGTCACCACTCCCAGATAAGACACTAAAAACTCCTGTTAAAATGTAAGTGAGAGCATAAGAACACAGCTAATACATCAAATGTAGGAACTGAACTGATGATGCTCTTCTGCAACAGGGGGACTTTTCCTGCCGAGATTGTCTTTACTGACTTTTTCCATACATGCCACTGGCTGCTCTTGGTGTTTATTCCATTTTTATAATTTCTTGGATCAGCATACGTATATCATAAGCCCACAGAGGCTGCCAGTATTCTCTATAGGGGTTAAACTCTTTTAGGAGATAAGGGGTGGGAGTATAGCCTTGTAGATAAGAGCATGATATTTAGCAACTAACAGACCTCACTCCTTGGTCTACGACATATTGTTTACGNTAATTTCTTGGATCAGCATACGTATATCATAAGCCCACAGAGGCTGCCAGTATTCTCTATAGGGGTTAAACTCTTTTAGGAGATAAGGGGTGGGAGTATAGCCTTGTAGATAAGAGCATGATATTTAGCAACTAACAGACCTCACTCCTTGGTCTATGACATATTGTTTACGAATAAAGATTTTTAAACCCAGTGTCCCCAGCCAAACAATGGAGATGAAAATAATACTCATCTTCAGGGTCCTGAGGATGAATAAGAAATTGCAAAGGAGGTGCTTACTGCCGCTAACATTTATGGGGCATTACTATCTTTACACCTGTGTTGCAAATGTCAGTATCTCCCAGGAATAATGATCCCTGCTAAATTGGGTTTGTCCTGGGACCAAAATTGAAGTATGTGACCTTCAAAGGGGTGCTCCCTGTCCCACCTTCTCTATTCCTTCTCAGTTTCATGAATCCTGGACTCAAAACTCAATTTCAGAAGGAGGCGAACAGCTTTCTTCAAGTCACAGGTGCCTCACATGGAAATCTCTTCAAAATTTATAATTCAGTAACTCTGCATGCTATCTTAATAGTCTACAGTTCCAGTAATAAAGGTAGGTTAATTTTGCATTAGATGAGCTTTAATGTACATTTAGAAATCAGAAACTAGCTTAAGTGTTCATTAGTGGAAATCTTACCTAAAGTGGGTCATGTCAAAGTAGACGAAATTCAGAGACTTTGGGAGGAAAGGGGCATTTGCTTCATGTGTCATCTTCTATTATTTATGATAAATTCAGTGGTCGTGAGTCAAATGAGTCTGATATGTTTTGTAATGTAACACTGGTACATATCGGTTTGAGAGGTCTCCAGGGGAGTGGCTTCTCCCATGAGTTCAATATCTTTTGTCCAACTACAGCAGAGGGTGTGGGGGTTGGGGTAGGAAGAAGCTGCTATGGCCTCATGACTCGAGAGTGGGTGCTCAGTAGTGTCCAACTCTTTGTGATCCTAAGAACTACAGCCCGCCAGGCTTCTCTGTCCACGGAAGGACAGAATATTGGAGTGGGAGAAGGCAAGAATACAAAGTGGATTGCTGTGCACTTCTCCAGCAGATCTACCCAACTCAGGGACTGAAGCTTGGTCTCTTATGTCTCCTGCACTGGCAGGCAGGTTTTTACCACTACCGCAACCCGGGAAGCTGATAGCCTTATCACCAGGGAAGTTATCTCTGGTCAATAACCTTTGACTTGGCCCAGAGGAATGAGTCCTCTTTAGCAGTAACTTGTTCTTGCCTAGAGATGTCATGCAAAGAACTTGGGCTTGAAATGAGACAGACCTTTAGCTGGCTTCTGGATATGCTAGTCATCTTGGGTAAAATGTCTCACCTTTGTGATTTTGTTTCCTCATCCAAAAAGAAAAGAAATCAGAAACATTCATTGCTAGGACAAAAAAGGATGTCTATAAAGTACACTACACAATTTCTGTCAAATAAGCTCGAAATATACGTACTCTGTGAGGGTCCTTGAAGGGTATTTTAATACTGTAAACACTCAGTAAATGGCAATTTTTGCCATCATCTTTATTGTCACTGCTGATCTTGACTGGCAAGGTCAAAAGATATTTTTACAGATATTGTCATCTATAACACCCCAAATAGGCTCAAAATGACAGTCTGAACTTTAAAAGTTAAGCCCACATCTGCAAAAAGCTATACGTTTCCTGGGTCTGTGACTCTGCCCAGGGTTAGAGGAATTTTTATGTAGAAATAGAGAAGTCCTGTCCATATTTGAGAAGAAAGTTTTTGGGTCTTGTCTCCCCCACCACACACCTTCCATCTGATATTACCTGTGGTAGAGACACTCCCCAGGCTGTGTAGCAAGGAAAGAATTCACAGGCTCCACTTACAATAATTTGAAATGCTTAAGAAAACAAAGGTAGCTTCTGCTTAAGTTTGCTGGGTGTTCGTGGGGAATCAGATTCACACTTCCATTTAACAGTCCCAGGAATTGCACACCTACAGTGATTTCCCAGGGGTGCAATGCTACAAATGTACCCCAAGGTGTCAGGAACAAATTGTATCATGATGTCTGTCTTTCCTGGCTCCAACTTCAATGCAGGGGTTTTAATGGCTTTAAAAGAAATAGGAACTGACACTAAAATGACACTTTTTGTGAACAAGATATATTAGATATTTTCTACACTCCTCCCCTCACCAGCATGATTTTCCCCTTAGAGAAAAGTGCTCAGTCGGTGTTTCTATGCTGTGGCAGCAATGCAGATTCAAATGCAGGTGTTTTCCATCACTGCCAGCAAACTTGCACAGAGAGGGGACTAGATCCCATAGATCTTGTAGGTGCCTTTGCTGCCGTCCCCCTCACAGCCACTGAGGGTATTTATGTCCTACAACGCTGTCCACTTTTCCTTCTTCAACAATCCACAATGTCAGACAGGTACAAGGAACATCACCATCCACTGCTTTCATGAATAAAGCTCTATATTTGTACAAACAAGAGAGTCAGAAAGCATCGTGCCCTATTGCATCTGTTAAGGGTTAATACCTTGAGATGTTCCAACCATGGTGGGAAGGCTCAAAACCAACAAAAGGGAATTGGTTTCTTTCTTCACTACCCTATTTCACTTATATGATGAATACCATACTTTATATGTGTTTTTTTCTGATAAACGTATGAAAGTGTTAGTCTCCCAGTCATGTCCAATTCTTTACAACCCCATGGACTGTAGCTCGCCAGGCTCCTCCTTTCATAGAAATCTCCAAGCAAGAATGCTGGAGTGGGTAGCCATTCCCGTCTCCGGTGGATTTTCCTGACCCAGGGATTGAACCTAGGCCCCCTGCACTGCAGGCAGATTCTTTATCATTTGAGCCACCAGTATGTTGGGCTACAGGTTTGGAAAGTCACATTCTACTTCTGCCCCTGTTTAGCTGTGGGCACGTGCAGAATGCCCTTCTCCTACTGAGATCTCAGGGTTCTCACCCATCACAGTAAAGAGACAGGCAATTCAACAACAAAATAGTTTTCCTGTCTTTTACCAACACCAACCGGTGGGTAGTAGCTCTAGGGATCACTGAGTTGAATGGGTTCTGGTACTGCAATCTGGACTCAGCAGAAAAGCCACTATGGTTGGCAAGTGCTGCCCCCATGAAGATGAGAGGGAGGAGGAAGAAGCAGTGAATACCAGCAGCGTTATACCTAGGGTAGACCCCTGAATGATGGACATAAAACTATAAAATCCAACTTTAACATTTAGAGCTACTAAAGAACTTTTCTTGAAAACGAAATGTTTCTTTTCAAACCTGTGAAGTCACCTATGTGTGCACAATCAGTCACTCAGCCATGTCTGGCTTTTTGTGACCTTGTGGACTGTAGCTTGTCATGCTCCTCTGTCCATGGCATTGGCTTCCCTGGTGGCTCAGAGGGTAAAGCCTCTGCCTACAGTGCCGGAGACCCGGGTTTGATCCCTGGGTTGGGAAGATCCCCTGGAGAAGGAAATGGCAACCCACTCCAGTACTCTTGCCTGGAAAATCCCATGGTTTGAGAAGCCTGGTAGGTTACAGTCCATGGGGTTGCAAAGAGTCAGACACGACTGAGTGACTTCACTTCAGTTCACTTGGTGGCAAAGTGAGTAAGAATCTGCCTACCAATGAAGGGGACATGGGTTTGGTCCCTGTCCACAAAGAGTCTTGGAGCAACTAAGCCCATGTGCCACAGCTACTGAGCCTGCACTCTAGAGCCCCTGAACCACAACCACTGGCCCTCGTGCTGCAACGACTGAAGCCCGAGGTGCCTAGAGCCTGCACTCTGCAACAAGAGAAGCCACCACATTGAAAAGCCGGCACCCAGCAATGAAGAGGAGCCCCCCACTTGCTGCAAACAGAGAAAGCACATGCAAAAAAACCAATGAAGATCCAGTGCAGCCAAAAGTAATAATAATAAAATTAATACAAAGGCACCCATGAGGTTTCCCAAAACCTTATCCTAAAACATTAGCTGCTATTTTAAAAAACATATGACACAAGAATTCTCTTTGAATAAAAAAGTTCCTTTCACTGAACTTCTATCTTCTTGTGGCGGTCTTTGATCCTTTTGTTTCTAGGGACACACATTATATTTAGCAGGGAACTATTATCATTTAGTTTCAAGTTTTGAATTGAATTTTTTAACATGTGATTGCTTGAAGGAGAACTGGGATGACAACTGTATTGGTTTTCTTTGACTGTGTAACCCATAACCACAAACTTAATATCTTAAGACATTGATTACTTCACAGTTTTTGTGGGTCAAGAGTCTGGGCATCGCTTAGCTGGGTCCTCTACTCAGGGTCTCACAAGATTAGAGAGTCAAGCAGGCATCGGACGGGGGCAGTGGTGGTGGTGGGAGAGGGTTTGTTTGGACATGAAATCTTATCTGAGGCTTGGAGTCCTCTCCAGATGTATTGATTCCTGGCAGAATTCAGTTCCTTGTGGCTGTGAAACTGAAGCCCTCAGCTCCCAGATGTCACCCAAAGTTTCCTGCCACCTAGCTTTCTCCATGACACTTTGTTCTATCCATGAGAAGGACAATATCTCTAATATCTAGGCCTTCTTTCTAAAGTTTCACCTGATTAAGTTAGAAATGCTATGATCAACACAGATAGAATATTAAAAAGCAGAGACATTACTTTGCCAACAAACATCTGTCTGGTCAAAGCTATAGTTTTTCCAGTAGTCATCTATGGATGTGAGAGTTGAACTATAAAGAAAGAAAGCTGAGCACCAAAGAATTGATGCTTTTGAAATGTGGTGTTGGAGAAAACTCTTGAGAAACTTCTGGACTGCAAAAAGATCCAACCAGTCAATCCGAAAGGAAATCATTCCTGAATATTCATTGGAAAGACTGATGCTGAAGCTGAAATTCCAATACGTTGGCCACCTGATGCGAACTGACTCACTGGGAAAGACCCTGATGCTGGGAAAGATTGAAGGCAAGAGGAGAAGGGGACGACAGAGGATGAGATGGTTGGATGGCATCACTTAGTCGATGGACATGAGTTTGAGTAAACTCTAGTAGTTGGTAATGGACAGGGAAGTCTGGTGTGCTGCAGTCCATGGGGTTACAGTCAGATATGACTGAGTGCCTGAACTGAACTGAACTGACACTTAAAATTAGTCAACATATTAGGGACTTTAATTACATATGAAAAAATCCCTCATCTATGCCATAGAAGATAACCTATAGATATGGGGATGACTACCATCATATTTATCAGATCCTACCCACACTACAAGAGAGGGTATTACACAGGATATAGAGAGAAGGGGGTGGGGACTTAGAAATCTAACCTCATCCAAGTATGTGGAAGAACACAGACAATTGTCTACATGAAAAAATACAATACTAGATATAACATTTCAGGGATTACCAGAAATAGAGTCTTCAATAAGTCTTATTCACAGAAGTCATAGGTATATATACTTATTTATATATTCCATATGATGTTATGGAAACCCTTGAAAAACCTTTGTAGCCAATCCAATATGTTCCTAGCAACATTTATTGTTGTGCTAATATACCCAAAACACAAAGAAAGGAACATATTTACCAGCTACACAATAAGGGATAACAAGAATAACCTAAGTATATCTATATATGATTTTTAAAAATTGAAGGAAAACTGATATTTCACTTGTAGTTAATAAACGTATGCAAAAAATATTCACAATTCTAATAACAACACAAAGGAGACAGTGTTGCCCATCGGCTTAAGTATCTCTTTTTGAACAATGAGCATATCCAGGTTGGTATGATTTAGTGAAGTGCGCCCTCTGAAACATTGATGCTCCATGTGGAGAAAAAAAGAAAGCCAGTGGACCTTAAAAATATTTATAGATTTTGACCTAGAAAATGTATTAGTCTACTGGCTTCTTCTCCAAATACCATAGTCCTTAGAAACCTCAGGTAAAGTATTAGGGGGAAAAATAAATTACCAGGATAAATCCTTAGAGATTTCACTGGGCACATGGCTTACATCACATCACGAGAACCAAACAAACATAGATTCCATAGTGGATCAGTGACTGCTGTGCTGTGCTCAGTTATCAGTCATGTCTGACTCGTCACAACCCCATGGAGACATCCATGGAGTACACCCATCAGACTGAGAATTCATCATTATCCTCATTTCACACGTACATCCTTGCTGTTTGAGGGCTGAGGGCATACAAAGTTACCCTGCAATCTATAACTTTTCAACTCCAAGATCTGAGGTATGAACTGAGATACACTTCAATTAGCCAAAAAGAATAAAACAAAGCCATACAAATGTAAAATTGCTGTAATTATGCAAATGGAGACATTTCAAAGCCAGCTTGCCTCTAAGAATCTGGATAAAGTTTGAGTGAAGGCTGTCATACTGGAAGTATTTTGAGTTCATTTACAATAATTTTCCTTTTATATTAGACTTTTGTAGGAATAGTACGTTTTATCAGATTCGAATCTGGAGAATTTATAAGTAAATAATCTAAATCACAAATGAAAAGTTATATCACAAGGAACCTAACAAGCTATTATTTTTAACAGCAGGAAAAAAGAGGGGGTACTGGGCATTTAAATTTTGTTATATATATTTATGTTAGAATACCATGAATATTCCCTGTAGCTCAAATGGGAAAGAATCTGCCTGCGAGGCAGAAGACCAGGGTTCAGTCCCTGGGTTGGAAAGTTCCTCTGGAGAAGGGAATGGCAATCCACTGGAATATTCTTGCCTGGAGAAGTCCATGGACAGACAAGCCTGGTGGGCTACAGTCCGTGGCGTCACAAAGAGTAGAACACGACTAAGTGACTAACACACACACACACACCATAAATATATCAATAACCATACTATCTAAGGTTTCTGTGGTTTAGGAGTGTGAAAATTAGAACATGAATTTGAAAAAATTCTATAAACTCTAAAATAATCAACTGGAGCCCTAATTGTTAACTGTAGCTTTCAGAAACTAAATTTACACATTTTACAACTGGAGATGCTTTTCTTCCTTTGTAAAAACAAATTAGAAATTTTAAGTCTCCTTCCGATCATGAGTGATTCTATAAACTACAATAATTTATAAAGTAGTTTTCTGATGTAAAAGACTAGTTTGCTTTTTTGTTTATTTACAGACGGCTTGTTTGTATTACCACTTCTATCTCGAGTTGTAGCAAGTAACTTTCTTACTGTGGTCATTTTCCCAGGGTGGTGGTGGGGGATTGATTCATACAAGCAGACTTTTTACACATGTGATTACTTCATATATGAAAATAAAGAGAGTACCACAAACAAGTACTGAAATTAAAAGGTAAATACAGGAACCTCAGCAGAACAGAAACATCATGAATCTAATTAATCTAATCCACACATACTTGGATTTACTTCATGTGCAAAAGGACCAAAAGAAAACAAATGCCAAATACTTTCCCCCTGAATAGAGAGCCAGCATGGATTTTTATCACCTTATTTGTCTCTATCTTCCAAATTTGCAAACATATATTATTTCTATAATTTTAAAGACCTCACAGACATAAGAAACAAGGTTCAGAGTGAATATAAATGCAGCTTTCACTACCATGCAAAGATTCCTCCCAGCTGTGCTAAATTATTTTCAGCAGAAACAACTGTTTCAAGCCACATAGAACTGGTCACATTATTTGTCAAAAATTAAAAACTTTGTCAAACTCTTCCCTTTGTGGCATTATACACAGTTGTCAAAAGTGAGCTGTTGGCAAAAGCAACACAAAAGGGGGGGATGGTATATTTCCCTTTTATACTAAGTGAAAGGTTTCCTATAATTTTAGCAGTCATTAAGGTTTACTAATGAAGACTTGAGATGGAGTCTAAAAAAGGAAATATAAAGTTAAGTGGCTCATTTTGTGTTTTGAGAGGTAAAATATTAAGTGGGAAAGGAAGTGTTATCTCATCAATCACCAACCACATAAAGCTGGGAAAGTAACACAGCCCTTTCCAGCAGTAGCCTCCGCTGAAGGATGCCATTGGCCTAGCGAGACTCCCTTCTAATAGGTGAGAAGTGATTTCAATCTCCATACCCGTTTAATCACAAGGCTGTTTGAGCTCTGACTGCCAATTATCCTGAATTATGTGTCATATAGTAGGTTTGTGATCTGGGCTATAGTGCATTAGGGACCCAGCGGAGACCACCATGTTGATTTGACAAGGTTCTTAGAGCCGGGATGAATAAATTAACGCAACAGAATGATTCTGATGAACAGAAGATTGGAGCCAAGCTCCCAGAGATGGAAGATTAGTGACTAATCAGCTCTAACACCTGGTTTCCATAACACTCTAATAACAACTCCTCGCGCTGCTGTAACAAAACACAACAGTCTCTACCAGGGGGGAAAAATGTGAAAGAGCCTCAAAAGTTACAGCTCGGGGTGTTTTATTCACGACAGAATGTATTTCACCTGTTCTTGGAAAATTAAGACCAGCAGCGATCCTCCCCCACTCCACCTCCTTTATAATGGGACAGAGGGCGGGGATGCGAATTCCAAACAAGCAGGTTCCTGGGAGAACAGATTGAATGAGAAATTCATTGCTGCTAACTTTTCAATTCAACTTACATCAGCTGAAGGGCAGAGGTGGAGAGAGAGGGAAAGGGGAGGAGAAAGAGGAGGAAGGCTAGGGAGGAAGATGGGGGATGAAGGGTCCCAACAGCTACTACTGGTGGGAGTTTGGGGCATCCTATTGGGCTGGCTTCCCTGGTGGCTCAGTAGTAAAGAATCCCCGTGCCAATGAAGGAGATGTGGGTTCAATCCCTGGGTCGAGAAGATCCACTGGAGAAAAAAATGGCAACCCACCACTCCAATATTCTTGCCTGGAAAATCCCATGGACAGAAGAGCCTGGCAGGCCACAGTCCATGGGGTTGCAAGAAAGAGTCCAACACGACTGAAGCCAGTAGACAACAGTGGGGGAGAGAGACCCCAGGTAACAATCCGGTCTGGTCTTTTACCTTTAGGTTTAGGGTAAACAAATGCAAAAGTCTCCATACCACTACTCTGGTTAATCTGGAGACAATGCCAGGCCCTTAACATCTTTCATATGACACCAAGATACCAGGTACAGGAAAGTCTCAAATGAAAGCAAGCTAAGATCTTTAAACTTACCCGGCATGGCTGCCTCTCGTTGGACATGTGAAGGAATGCCATTTTGGCCAGTGCTGTTATCAACACCAGAGAAGGGGGCCCTTCAAAGACTAGCGTGATCCACTGTTGGCCTCCCTTTGGGCACTGGCTTCTGGACTAGAGAGGCAGGTCACTAATTAGGACGTGCCTTGTTAAATCAAAAAGTCCTCAACTGAGAACAGCTGGGAGTATCTGAGATGTATGCTGGAGTAGTGTTTTGACATCCAGCAGAGCCGAGGTACCAAAGAGTTGCAGGAAGGGGGCCCCCTTCCATGGCCTGACAGCGGGCTCCTGTCTGACACTCTCAGAAATGAACTGTCCGAGGAGACACGCGTGCTGACAAAGCACGAGAGTTTCATGGGAAGGGGTGCTATACATACGACAAGGGAGCTCCAGGAGAGCTGCTCTGCCGCTGACATTTTATGGTAAGGCGTTAGCTCCTGGGTTGTCTCTGGCCCATTGTTTAGCTTGCACCTGTATTTGCTGATTCAGGGTCCATCTCAGCGGTGTGGGCACCTTAGCCAAGACGGAGCCCAGTGTGAAGGATTCTGGGAGGTTGGTAGGACCTATTGGCTCCTCCCTCCTTTTGGCCCCTCCCAAATTTTCTCAGTTTTACAAGGCATATTATGAGCGGGCAACTCCTTGTATGTCTCCTCCCCTTCTTTTTGGCCCCTCCTGAATTGTGAATTCCACCCCTCTGTTAGTTTTCAATAGCAGCACTTTTTGTTTGTTTGTTTGTTTTAAATCAGAACCTCCTGTTGTGAGACAATTCCTGCAAGTGGTTTTCAGCCTGCCTGGCCAAGGTGGGCAGTTTCAGGCCAACAGTTCCCTAACAAGGGCATTAGAATGATGCTCTTATGGCTGTTTAAAACTTTGTTAGTGCATCTCTGTGCTAACCCTCCTTGGCAAATCTAAGACAATAAGAAGAGCTAACTGAATGATAAGAAAGTTTAAAGCTATGCTTGGTGGTAAAGAGGGGTGATTCACATTACAACACAGAGAGAGAGTTCCTTTTCCCTTTTGAAGAGGCATGGTTAATTCTGCTGGATTTTTTCAAATATGATTTGATGTAAAAGAAGGGAGATTGACGCTCAAAGAAACAATCTCTTTTCTGAAAGGCGGGTTGGCCTCTCTTTATGGCTTCTATTCACAGCTGATTTCTAGCCACACCACTGCACTTTTCAGTCCTAACTTGTTTGATTCTGTAACCTTGTCTCTAGGCAGGGGTGGGATCATCCATTTGGATTTCAGTTTCTTTTGAATTCAGGTTATTTCCCCACACAGGACACATGTCTGTGCCCCACATTCAGCTCAGCAGCCTGTGAAGACCCACGCTTTTTGCAGTGACTGATAGAGAAGCCAGCTCCATGTGGTCCCAAGGGTTGTTTCCAAATTTGGTCTCCCAAAGGGAATCTCACTAAACTCCTCCAGGCATGCTTTAATACAGACCCATTTTCACAGCTCCATTTGTTCTAACACCTGATTCCTTCCTTGCCTCAGCAAACCTCACTGAAGACGGAATGAAGGAGAGTAGCTGTTTTATCTATATTCCACAAGAAGTCCTTCCCTTTACCTACCTTCCAATATTTTACAACCCCCAAAATGAAATAGAAGCCTAAAGGTTAAAGGTGAGAGACCCTTTTCTTCAAATGCAAGAAACTTACATGAGTTCACAGCTGACACTCTCTTTTAATTGTTTTATTTTCCCTCTCTTGAAATACTTGGGTGACTATTGTGAAATGAAGTAAAGATTCCTCTTGAAATAGACTTTCAAAGAGAAATTCAGGGGGAAAAGAAGTAAATCTTCAAAGAGGTTGATTGAACTTGTAATCATGAAAGCCACACTCTGGGACATTTGCTGAATTCCACTTGGTTAAATGTTTTATCATCTGGCCCCAAATGATAAATGCCCTAAACAGTAAAGTAGAAAAGAGCCAGGCCTCATCAACGTTCAGCTGAAAAATTACTACTGCCTCTGCCCAAGGGACCTGCAGACAGTCACAGCAGTTAGCTCAGCCTTGGTGGGAATTGCGGGAGCAGTTTTACGTAGAAAGCGTAGGTGACAACGTAGGTGTTAGGATAACAAAACCCCAGCTGGAGGGAGAGAGGCTTTGTTGTTTCCTGTTCCCCCAGAGACACTCTGGAGGTTTCTGAGGGCCATGAAAATAGCATGGATGTCTGCAGTTAATCTGAAAACATGTGGTTTTTCTAAGCAACTACAGCCAAGAAATGATCTTCAGTAAATGGAACCAAGTGATGGCGTAGTCTCCCTAAGCCGCTTTATGTGTTTCGTCATCATTAAGTTTAGACAACACTGAATAGATAGGAATCTCATGGAAGAGCTTGAATCCCAAGACAGTGACTCCTGGCTCGTGGAAGTTCTGAGAAAGTGGTAAAATATATAAAAATCTCACTCCAAAGAAGTTCAGGTATGTAAATACATATGACAATGTGCATATCATTTCAGGATTTTAGTTAAGGATAAGAGTCACTGTAGTGATATAAATAAAATAATTTTGCTCACATACAATATCATACCAGCATGATAAAATCCCAGGAAGAGAATGGATACATGTATATGTATGTTGGACTCCCTTTGCTGTCCACCTGACACTACCAAAACATTGTTAATTGGTCATACTCCAATATAAAATAAAAAGCTGAAAAATCCTCAATCAATTAGATCCTTAGTTTCAAGAAAAGGATTGAAACTGGGGTGTTAAGTGGTTATAGTTAAGCAAAAAAGGAATCCCAATTATTACTCCTCTCTCCTTAAATTATGCAACACTGGAAGCAAGGGCCAGGGAGATGGTGAGTAGAGAAACATAAAAGGATAGAATATTATTTTACTCAATCTGCTACCATGGGAAGAAAATCAAACAAATGGTTTATAATAATGATCTTAATACTGGAAAGTTTCAAAAATCAATGGAGGCAAAGAATTAAGGCCAAAAGATGTTGTTGAAAGTACTTCTTCCATGGGCACTGGAGCCAGATGGTATTTCATGAAAAGAAAAAGATTCAATTCTTTAGCTACAAAAATCAGTCTGTTGACTATACCTAATTTATAGGAAGATAATGAGGGTCAAATGAGTTAAAGTGTCAGAAAAGAGATTTGCAGGTTGTTATGTACTATACACGTCAGTTATTATTTTTACAACAGGCTTTAACTAATTTTCAGATGGGATAAAAACTTACAAGGTCCTAGAATTCCTTTTGTTTACTTCTACATTAACCTAATGGTCCACTACTCTGAACTCTGTGTAGATTGCTAATGAAATGGACTTATAGTTATTTATCCCAATAGAATGAGTATAGTGGCTGAAATTTTGAGTTCAGTCTGCAGTCATGCTAAACTAGTGATGACTACATCAGTTATATTGTGCATTTTCCAGATGATTTAAAATAGCAGCCTCCAAAGTGGGTTGCATGCCTCAGCTTTGAGGGCAAAAAAAACCCACTGGGATAGAAGGAAGAAAACATGAGAACTACTATTCATTTTGATTTATCTTGTTTTTGAGAAAAATAGTCATTCTTATTTAACAATTTGCATGCTTTATCAGTAGAGTTACACATGTATTATATATATACTATACAGTTACATATATATGTGCATATATAGCACCATATATATATATGTGTGTGTATATAGCACCATTTATATATATGTGTATATATATATTTTATATATATATATATATGGTGGTGGTTTACTTGTCAAGTTGTGTCCGACTCTTGAGGACCCATGAACTGTTACCCACTAGGCTCCTCTGTCCATGGAATTTCCCAAGAAAGAATACTGGAGTGGGTTGCCATTTCCTTCTCTGGAAGATCTTCCTGACCCGGGTCTCTTGCATTGCAGGTGGTCTCCTGTATTGCAGGCGGATTCTTTATCAACTGAGCCACAAGGGAAGCCCCTTATACATACATATATATATAGTGTATATAGCATGCTTTGGTCCATGGGGTGGCAAAGAGTCAGACACGACTTAGTGACCAAATAACAACGACACAGAGTGTATGTGTGTGTGTATATATATATATATATATATAGTTTTGTGTGTATGCTGAAGAAAAATAAAATATATAGGTCTTTATATATATAATATATAAATATATATATAATATATATATATAGTGATTTCCCTGGTGGCTCAGAAGGTAAAAGTGTCTGCTTACAATGCAGGAGAACAGGGTTCAATCCCTGGGTTGGGATCGAATAATGTTTTATATATATAAACATTATATATATATAATACATTATTTATATAAAACATTATTTGACCCTCTTAGCTATGTTAGATCATTATTACTATTTAGTGTTAAGGAAAACAAGACTGGAATGATTTTTGCATTGTATTATCTAGGAGGACAAGGACTGAATTCCGTTTTGGCGCTAAGACCTACTACACTCCAGAACTTTACACCACACTGCTGCTGCTGCTGCTCAGTCGCTTCAGTCGTGTCCGACTCTGCGACCCCATAGACGGCAGCCCACCAGGCTCCCCCATCCTTGGGATTCTCCAGGCAAGAACACTGGAGGGGGTTGCCATTTCCTTCTCCAATGCATGAAAGTGAAAAGTGAAAGTGAAGTTGCTCAGTTGTGTCCGACTCTTAGTGACCCCATGGACTGCAGCCCATCAGGCTCCTCTGTCCATGGGATTTCCAGGCAAGATTACTGGAGTGGGGTGCCATTGCCTTCTCCGTTACACCAAACTAGACCCTTCTAAATTCAGCTTTTGGGAACTTCCCTGGTAGTCCAGTGGGTAAAACTCCCTGCCCCCAATTCAGGGGACCCAAGTTCAACAGGTAAGCCCTTGAGGGGTAACTACTGAGCCCACATGCTCTTAGAACCCATGTACCTCAACTATGGAAGCTTGTACTGCCACAGCAAAGACCCATTGCAGCCAAATTAAATTTGAAAAAGTAAATCCACCTTTTGGCAACTGTCACCAAAAAGGTAGCCTAAGGGTTGTAAATCATCAAGCACTGGCAGGATAAGGACATGAAAAGTGGAAATGGGCTGACTTTCTTGGGTAGGTTCAAAGCCGTTCTTCCAATCTTATATAGAAATATACACAAATAAGTGTCAGGCATGCCATGATCCCAAACCACGGCAAACAAATCACAATTACTACCATGGATGGCCCCTTAAGTGTACCAGTAGATACTGAAATACTGTGGAAATGAAACACTTCACTCCATACCATCCCAATCAAAATAAACAAAAACTTGTTACCATCACTATAGTTATGTATTATTTATAAATGGCATTTTCAGTGTTTGTTGCACTTTTGTACCTTAGTATAAGGTGCTATATAAATGCTAACTATTGTTTGTATTTAACAAGCCTCAGACAGACAAAAAATGTATGTACTTTGGTTTCTGCAATAAAGGGCAAAAATGATACTGAAAACAAAGCGCCTATTCTGGAGTATAACAGCATAAACTTCACTTCCTCACCTTGAGCTCTACCCCTTGTTTTCTGGTTCAACACTATGTTCAGAGCCAAGAATTAATTTTCTGAGATAGCTTCAAAGGATATGTTTTCAACAACAGGAACTGGGATAATTCTTGAAAATACCAAGTCATCTGTTCTTTTGACTGAGTTTTGTGTACACAGGTCGAGTGGCCAGAAATGGGTCTAAAAATAACCTAAAAATCTCCTGAATATGGAGATTTCAAAAGTGTGCTTCTTTCTTAACAAAAATAAATGTCAGAAAGCTTTGTCCCTTTATAAGTCAAAAGGGAAATCATAAAATTACCTTTAATGACTAAATTGAGGTGGGTATTTAACAATAAATGTACTGTACTTGTTATATAATAATAAATTTACTATCTTAGTAATTTCCATTTCTGAAATCCATATCTGAAATGTGGTTTTAAAATGCAGTCAGTGGTCATTTTTTTCTTTATTTTATGGTTCAGGTGGCTCCTTTTGCTGATTTAGCAAGTTAGTTTGCCTGGATGTGAGTCACTTACATATAAAATACATACAATACAGAATCATAGACTGTGAAGGGTGACAGATCTTTAAAACAAATGAGTTGATCTCTCACTTTCAAGAGGAGGAGAGTACCATTCCCCAAATGGAAAATCAAATAGCTAGATCCATATATAACAGGAAACCTAAACATGGTGTATTTATTACATAAATATTTGCTGAGTATGGATCACTAGCCTGATTCTGGCTATATACATGGAATTAAAGACAATGATATGGCTATCTAAATTCTCAAAATTCAGAAAGATATAGAATGTTTCAATCGTTGATAAGGAAGACGGTTTAACAACATATTATTCGTTCTTTTCTATGTAAGTAAGTATTTTGCTAACAGGGCAACTTTAAACATCTGTTTTATTAACAAGTATTATATCTCTCAGACTTGCACACCAGGAAATTCAGGGGAGATGATATCCTTGAAACTGTATACGGAGTAAGTATTAGAGTCAGGACTGATATAAATGTCAGTTATCCAAAGCTGAATGCATCATCAAAACAGCATCATTTTCATGCTTGACCTTCCGTACCATCATTCTAATCATGTGTGTGAATGCAAAAGATAAAATAGATGACAATGAGGGATGATTTACAGCAAATCATGGTAAAAAATAACATAATGGGCCTTTAAATGCAACCTTGCCTAAACTGTATAAATAATGTTAGTTCTCCTTGCCTGAATTTGTGGTAAAGAGGCAGAGGATAGAAATGACAACTTAATGGGAGATTAAAAAAAAAAAAATAGAGAAAGACAGAGAGATATACTTTACTATTAGAATATCTTAAGTTTAAACACAGTGTTAGCATTTTTTAAAATGGGGTAAACATTTAATAACATATTTATATTAATGGAGACTTCATACATTTCATAAGATGCCTTCTAAATAATTTTGACTGCAAATAACAAGATACTATATTATTATGAATTTTAATTTTGGGGGAATTTCCTTGTTAAAGCAACAAAGGAAGAATGGAATCATATATTTGAAATGTCATGAACATAGAAAATTGGCAGATTTGTATCGAAGCTCCTTATATTTCTACACCTCTCCCTAAAAAATAAGAAGTTATTTTTCTGAAAATTTATTTGGGAATAGACCAAAAAGGCAAGTGTAAAATTAGAAGTTCTGAATTATTTTAAATTAAGAAAGTTTCTCAAGTTGTAAAAACAATAAAGGACACCAAAAGCTTAGAAAATATTTTATAAAGATTTCTAAAGTCATTAAAAAAACCAAATTTTTCTATTCACTATTAGTCACAAAATACTGTAGTAGAAATACTGTAGTAGAAAAGCAAGATTGAAAGAGCACTTTTAAAAAGCAACAGGAGTCTTTCAAGAAAATAAGAAATATTTATACAATGTTTAATGGATTCATTGAACTTCCGTATTAATCTATTTGAAGAATAATTTCATATTCACTCAACTAAATTTAGAAAAATCTTAAAAATATTTGAATATATATAAAAATACACACACACATATATATGTACACACATAGCAGAAATTCCCCTCATATAGGAATTTTTTAACTTAAATCTTTAGCAGTGCTGTTTTCCATTCCAGCATCCAAATAACAAATGATAAAAGTTTAATTAAAATGTTTTGCAACTGTTTTAAATTTTTATAAGAAAGCAAATTGCAGCTACGTTCTAAATTTGATAAGGATTATTAGTTAACAAAAATGACAAGATCTTTCTTAATTTAACTTGCCTCATGGATGAAATCTCGAATAAGATTGGCTGCTTACTAATGACTGCTTTTCTGGTAGAAATAAACGAACCCATACATAGTCCTAGACTTGAAAAATAAAGAAAAACATTTTCATTCTAAATCCCTTCTAAAGAAATCTAAGATTTCAGACAAAATGTAATACGATTTCTTAAGTTTCATAAGAAAACAAAAATGTAAGAGCTGTACACTTTTGTATACACTGTTTTACAATGAAAATAAATGTGTTTTTTTTCCACCACTCCACTGAAATCAGTCTATCTCACAATTTTTATTACATACAGAATTGGCTATGCAGAATTTTAATATTTCTATTAATATACTTAAATGCAAAGAGACTCATTTAGATATTTTCTGCTTGATGCAACAATATTTCTTTTTCCCAGGTTGAGCCAAACGCACAGTTAGAGCTTTTCTGCTTTACACAATAGTATGTCAGTTATCCTTTTTGACTAGAAGGGAAGATATGTGAACCACACACACACACAAACACACACACATGACCAGTTACTTAGGAAAACCAGAGAACCAAGAAAAAATCAAAGTTTTACACGGGCAAACTCTCGTGTGGATTTAAAAGAGTAAAGTGAAGGAGAGAAAGGAAGAATAAAGGGGGAAAGGAATGTTGGAAGAGAGAAAGGAAAATAACCATAAGAAAGAGAGCATGTAAAGAGCTGCTGTGGATTTGCTTCTATAACGACGTTAATGGTCTCATTTCAGGCAAAATCAGGCCAACCAGTTCAGCAGTTTTGCTGTCATAAGTTCTAAAATACCATGGCTGCTGTACCCAGATTTCCTACAAAGCCTTTCAGGAGCACCACTGCTCACATATAGGCCATGGCTATTTCTAGCATCTCTGCTGATCTGCTTGAAGACACCCCTTAGATTAATACAACTAAGAAACCCTAGGGTTGAGGAATCGAAGTACTGGCTAACAGCCAAACAGAACCAGCCTACAGGTAACTGGGCATGTCAGGCTTAGGTGATTTATTCTCTCCAGAGGGAACAGAGAATAGCCACAGAAAGGAGGCGGTAGAGGAGGATTTGTAAATAAGCATGTCATCTGGAAATAGGTGGGGATGAGGGAAAGGCAAGGCAGGTCATATGGCTTAAAGGTCACCTGGCCTCAGCCTGAATCAGTTATTTCTCTGACTTTCTCCAGTCCTGCCTTTCAGGAATATCCTTCCCAGTCTGTTATGTTGTCTTACTTCACCCCTGTTCTTGCAGCTGGGAAGAAACTGTATTTTTATTCTTTTACAGTTTTCCACGTGAAGCCGCTATGGGCACTCCGGCTCTCGCACCATGCCTCAGCTACAGGGTGATGGACTTTCCTGGTCTGCCTGGGACCCAGAAGCTTCAAAGACCTGAGATGTTCAGTGCTTAAACCAGAAATGCCATGGATAAACGAGGGCACATTGTTGATCACCCTCCCTGCCCACAAATTTCTCTTGTCTTCAGGTCCCATCAGCCACCGAGATAATCTTGCAAAGTCAGGACAAGGAAGAAAATGGGTTAAAACTAAAGTTATAAGTATAAAATGGAAGTTCAGAGACCCTTAGAAAGCCTACAGCATCAATAAACTTTATTTACTAAAGGGGAAAAAAATTGCCTATGGTATATAAATCCTATGGTAACTGTTAATCCCCTCCAGAAGAAAAAAAAATGTTACAAATAAAATAAAAAAGAATGCAGCTGATAAATTACTTACCGAAATGTAATGCTCAAAGCAGTTACCACAATGCAATTATTATTGGACTTGATTAAACATAAAAATAAATCTGTCTTTTACTTCTCTGTCATCCTTTTAGTGCATACAATGAAAGGAAAAGCCTTTTTAAAAGGTACCTCACGGCCAATTCTTTCCCCCCTAATTCTGCATTGTAACAAACAAAGGTAAAATCAAAAATCATGCAGGCAGTGAAGTATAAGCTTTTTCCCATTATCCTTAGAAGGGTGACAATGCCAATTAAAAACACGTTCCCATGCAGCTTTCAGCAAATGCTTTTTTATTCTTTTTAACTCCTTGATAGTGGAATGCCTTATAAAGAGGAAAAGTATCACAAAGTATAAGGGCTTATAAATCATCAATATTTCTGGACAATCAATCTGTGTGTCTACAGGACCTTGCCTAACCTCATTGACATAAATAATGCTCCCTGTTCATAAAGTCTGAGACGAAAAATGAGGATCTAATCTCTACAAATACATGCTAACAACGTTGCCTCTCTTAAAGTAACAAGAAAAGAATTGGATTATTCAATACAACGTGGCCAAATTAAGTTATTTCTGCTTTCAGCGGAAGACTGCAGCCACATTTTATACGCAAGTCTCAATGTGACTTTTTCCCTCTGTTGAGATACTTGACTTTGATTTTATTTTTATCATATACGCTCTGAAATGCCAACACCACGCCATTCCTACAAAACAGGCTTTTATCCACTTTTTTTTAAGTCTGCGTTCAAGTTAGAAAGTAAGTCATATCTCCAGATCTCGTTTTGTAAAGGTTGTACTTGCCACAGGCTTAACACAACGGTGGGAGACAGTGTGGAAGGGATCGATAAAGTAGTATTACCCTTTGTGATGGTGAGTCTCTGCAGGACATTCCGGCTTAACTCTGCCGTCTGCGCTAACAGTCCATCCTTACCCACTGGGAGAGTGTGCTAAAGCGCTCTTCTGGACCATGAGCCCCCCGACTAGGATGAGAAACTCACTTCCTTCACCTGGCTCTGGACCTGCTTTCATAAAGCTGGAGCAAATCTGGATGCCAGAAGATAGAGTTTCAAATTTGAAAGACAAATGCAGAAACACCCCGAAGTCGGAGGGCATAGGCCCTGACATTCTGACAAGTGTATGCATCCTTCAGGGAAGTTTCACTTCGGCAGGGGGCTGCCAGAGGCTGCTATTCTTCAAGCTCAACGTGTCACCTGTGATTTGAAAAAGGCAACGACTGTGGTGGCAAGGATGTGATGCTGCCGTGGAATAAGCTTTTAGGAATTGCCTCTTTTACCGGCCAAGTGGACTCGGGGAATAATATGGTAAATTGTGCCTCCAAAGAAATGTTTATAATTTTTCATTTGTCACTGCAAGAGGAAAATTGCAACTCTGTGGGTAGGGGTGTTGCAAGGGATAAGAAAGTGACCACACTGTTCCTATTTCTGTTTAAGCACACCAGAAAGAATCTACCTGCCATACAGCAGACTCAGGAGACTTGGGTTCAATCCTTGAGTCAGGAAGATCCCTTAGAGGAGGAAATGGCAACCCACTCAGTATTCTTGCCTGGGAAATTCCATGGACAGAGAAGCCTGGCAGGCTATGGTCCACGGGTTTGCAAAAGAGTTGGACACAACTTAAGGACTAAGCATGAAGCACACTTAGACTTTCATTTAACTAAATGGACCTCATTTGCTACTCAGGCAATGATAAGTCATACAAATTCACTTGCAGGGCCTTATGACACAACACCTGACTTCAGTCCTTTTCTGTGTCCCTAATTAACTTTCAGGCCACCTTTCAACTACTTTCTCTGACACAAATATCATTCACCTCTTGCATCAACTGCTCTTCTCAGCAGACTAGATTTTTTTTTCCCCTGAGCCTTGATACTTACCCCAGTTCCTAGGCTAAGACCAAGTCACTTCTCATTCATCTATTGTAACTTCAAATACCTGACTCAAGATGTGTCATTATTTGACAAACGTTGACAGAGACCTTTCCATGGAATATGTGCAAATAAATAAAGACAGTTCTGCAGAGAACTGTATTTTCTGCCTCTAAGCAAATTAACTGCAGGGGATTGAAGCCAACTTAAATAGGACATTTTCAGATTCAAACATGTTAGAGTCTCTCTCCATTCTAGAAGGAGAACACTTAAAGAGATAGGTTTGGAACTTTGGTATAATGAGTTCTTCCCTTAGCAGTAGTGACTGCCCTGTATTTTAATATTTTAGGACTTATGTATTTACCTATATCTCAAGTAATAATTTAATATACAACTACTATCCATCCAGCACAAACACCATCTAGAAATCTTCGAGGCAGGCAGGTGAAAACCTGGACAAAAGAGCCGTTTCTCTTTATCATGTGGAACAAATTTATTTCCCTTTTGTCTAAACACTGCCTGCCTGGACTACATCTGGTTGTTACTTTTCCAACTAAAAGCATCATTAATGTGATTAACTATAACATGGCTGCCCTGGGTCCACACCTTCAGCAACAGTAAGAACTTGTGAAAGCTCTGACTTCGCAGTTTCTCTTTACCATATCCCAGATAAAATTCTTAGGTCAAGCTACCTATGGCCCCTGAAAGTGGGAAAGGATCATGTTAAAAATACTATTTTGGTTCCATACCCAGATCAAACCACAAGAATCACACAGAGACTGCTTTCTTCTCCATCCTGATAGAGTTATCACTCCCTATTTATTAAATTGATATCTTTTTCTAGTAGCTCAGAAATTATAATATTTACATAGAACATACAGTTGTAACAGTAATGCCTGCCCTCACAGGCAAAAATGTAACAGAGAAGTCACAAATACAACTGGTTATAATGGAGACAGCTTTAAAGAGCTGGACAAGGTGATGGCACCCCACTGTAGTACTCTTGCCTGGAAAATACCATGGACGGAGGAGCCTGGTAGGCTGCAGTCCATGGGGTCGCTAAGAGTCGGACAAGATTGATCGACTTCACTTTCACTTTCACTTTCATGCATTGAAGAAGGAAATGGCAACCCCCTCCAGTGTTCTTGCCTGGAGAATCCCAGGGATGGGGGAGCCTGGTGGGCTGCCGTCTATGGGGTGGCACAGAGTCGGACACGACTAAAGCGACTTAGCAGCAGCAGCAGCAGCTTCAAAGAGCAAAGGTTTGAAGTCAGACAAGCATGGTACCTCTTCTGCTTCGAAAGCAAATAGTTATTTGAATTTCTTGGCTACATTCGTACCTATTTCTCAGAGGGATAAATGAGAGCCAACTGTGAGTTCTTTAGTCCACTTCTCCCAAATAATACACATAAAATAAATAGATGCTATTTCAAGAAATAAAATTATGATAATGCACAACCCAGGAAAATGGAATTATAAAATGGTAGAAAAAAAATTCAATGAGTTGCGGTAGAGGGTAGCCCTACCTGGCTGGTGGTTCAAGGGAGACTTCAGAAAGGGTAAAGTGCTGTATTTACTCACAAAGAAAAGTTGGGTAAATAGAATGGCAGGTGGCAGGAAAAAACTGGCAGCTTCAGAAGTTACTAGGATTGAAGTTACTAGGATGTCCAATTCCCACAGAGAATATTCTAGAAGATCAACTTGGACAAACAGGAGAAAGACTAACTGAGGGTGTATTACCAAAGCTTCACTATCGATTTGAATATTTACTATACTATTGATTTGAGGCTCTCTGAATGTTGCAAGATCTACCAGATTTTTACAAAGCAATCTGATAACTTTGTGTAAAGGTTGTAAATTGGAAATGACCTCAAAATAGGGAGGCAGAAGCACTGAAATACTTTAGGATCAAAGAAACAAGGGCCTTTTATCAGATCAATGACAGAATGAAAAATAAATGACAGAAAGGAGAAACACTGAAAGAAGGAGAAAATACAGGATTTAGCAATTAATTGGATGCTGAGTAGGACAGAGGGAGAGCAAATAAAAAAGACACATTTCAAGTCCAGATGTCTAACACTAGGACAAAATGTTAGAGAGAAGAAAATAATCAGTGTTGGAGATGATGTTAGCTTTTGGATCACACAAGCTAGCGTGGCTCTTGTTAAACTGATTACATCGTTTGAAACTTAAAATGCAAATTGTCCTACCATTGGCCATCTGAAAATAAAATTACTGATGATATCAACTTCTAAATAAGTGTAACATCTGTGATGCTTAATATGTTTCAGGGCATATTTAGAATTGAAGATAAAGGGGTTCTATTTCTCAAAAAATAAAAGTTAAAAGAATTTTAAAGGACAAAAACACCCATTTTACCATCTTAAAACAAAGCAATATGGCATCTAAAATATTTACACTGCATACAAAACTAAAACTTTGTCACATGCAAATTCCATTTACCAACCATTGCTCTTCAGTATTTCATGAAAGGAGGTCTGCACTTAACAAGACTAATAATATGTCAAAACAACAGTGTGGGAAGTGAGGGCAGTAGGGAGAACCTCAAAACAAACCCGCCTGATCAGAGGAGGCATTTGCTTCATGTGACAGGGAAAATTAAATCTTCATGCCTACATAAGTGTCTAAGAATAAGCCCAAGTTGAAGGTAGCATTAATCTCAATCACTGTTTATTTGTGAGTATTTAGACATATTACATGCAGGGTATGTTTCCATTATTGTTGTTTTGAGTGAAACACGCAGCATTTCATTGTGAGGAAACCAGGGAAATAATTTTCTCAGTTGCAGAACTCTGGTAACAAAGCGAAAAAAAAACTACAAAACTCAGCTCACTTTCTAGCCCTGTCTTTATTTCAAGGGAGTGAAGAAAGGAAATCAAGAACAAACCATTCCCTCACAAGTTATTAATAATAGAATTTTCATAATTTATTATCCATTTGATGTTTAAAAAAACCTCACATATGGATCATTAAGATGTGTCTGAAAAGAATTTCAGCAAAAAAGTGGTTAACATTCATCATAGCCTTTCAAAACCAAATTGAATTCTACTTTATCTGAAAACTTTCCAATGCAATATTACTTTTTCTTACATATACAGTCTGCAACTTACCTAGGGCACTATTTATCATTTGGACAACTTAAATACACACACACACACACACTCACACACCAAAAAAAAAAAAAAAATCACCTTGAGACAAATAAGAAATTCTCTCCTGTGAAACTCAAAAGTGTAGCAAAATGATAAGTAGGAAGTCTTCGCATTTTATTAACTTATGCAGACAAGTATGATGTACACAAACCAAAAAAAAAAAAAGGTTCCAACGTGCTATTGGTCATAATAATCATCTTTGCTTCCTCAATTCCACAGAGTTTGTTCGTTTTTACAAAGACAATATAAGCTGTGATGGAAAGACTAGTACCCAGAGGAACCTTCCAATTATTCACACTGGTAGCCTAGCCCATCTGGGACCCCCAACAGGTATGGGTCAGGATTTAAGGATTCAAAATAATTATTGCAAAGGAAATGCTTGAATGAATAATTTCTCTTTGGTATTCAATTCAGATGCCATAGTGAAGCAGAGAGAAAGGAAGCAGAAATTTAGGGGTTTAAAAGGTATCAATAACATGGTAATAATAAAATTCAAGTTTATCAATTGTTTCATGGGCATAGTAAATAGATGCTAAAAGAGTCATTTCAAGGTAAAGTCCAGAGATCATACTTACAGGTACCATAGTCAAAAGAGTGTTATGTACCACCTGCTATAAATATTCACACTTCAGAATTCTGGGTCCCACACTACAAAAAGCCAGAAGGAAATCTATTTCCAGAGTTAACATGAATATTTAAGGCATATTTTGTATACAGAGATTGGGGCAATGAATGTGGTCAGGAGAAGAATCATATATCTTTAGACCCTGCTCTAGATTTTTGGTCAAATCCAAGAATGTATCCAATTTATTTTTTGAGAGGCAAGGTCTTACAGGAAATAAAAAGAGACTTTCCTAGGGATTTCTCTTACAAGCAGCAAAAATTAAAATGAAAGGTCAGGGACTTCCCTGTTGGCCCAGTGTTTAAGGCTCCACCTGCCATTGCAGGGGACATGAATTCGATTCCTTGTTCTGGAAGATCCCACATGCTGTGGGACAACTAAGCCCATGCAATGCAACTACTGAAGCCTGTGTGCCTAGAAATCCAGGCTTCAACAAAAAGAGAAGCCACCACAATGAGAAGCCAGAGTATTACAACCAGAGAGTAGCCCCTCCTCTCCACAACTAGAGAAAGCCCTGGCCCAGCAACAAAGACTCAGCACAATCAACAATAAATAAGTAAATTTATCTTAGCCAAAGGAAGGTCAAAATATTAATAGCTTCTGCTCTGAAACCACCACTTTCCCATCTTGGAGGCAGACTTAATATTAAGAGTAGTCAAGAGCTAGGGCTTTGGATGTAAAGCTCTCATCTGGCTGTGAGTCCAAGCATCACCACAGCTAAATAAGTGGCCTTAGGAAAAATCACCCTTCCCTAAGCCTCAGGATCTAAATTCTTAAAGGATAAACTGACAATAACCTAATGATTATGACTGCTGGAGGTTTAAGCGAGAGGACCTCTCCATCTAGTTTAGCACACTGCCTGAGTTCTATCAGTTCAGTTCAGTTCAGTTGCTCAATCGTGTCCGACTCTTTGTGATCCCATAAATCGCAGCACACCAGGCGTCCCTGTCCATCACCATCTCTGGGAGTTCACTCAAACTCACGTCCATCGAGTTGGTGATGCCATCCAGCCATCTCATCCTCTGTTGTCCCCTTCTCCTCCTGCCCCCAACCCCTCCCAGCATCAGAGTCTTTTCCAGTGAGTCAACTCTTCGCATGAGGTGGCCAAAGTACTGGAGTTTCAGCTTTAGCATCACTCCTTCCAAAGAACACCCAGGACTGATCTTTAGAACGGTCGCATCAATTCCTGGGTATAATGCACATTTGTATCAAATGTCCTCAGAAAAGAAAAGATCTCTCCTTTCAATATGTATATTCTAGGATCTTTGAGAAATGCTCTATATTGAACACTGGGCTGTATATCTGAACATGGCATACTATTCTCATTTGTTGGGCAACTGTTCTCATTTGTGAGTGCCTATTTCACACTGTTCTTAAATATTTGAAACAAAACTCCTGCTGTTTGGAGAAGACACACTGGCTTAGTGTGACTTCAGCCTATGTTAAGTCTTCATCAAAAAAAGGAGATGAGGAAGGTTCAATTCATTTGAAGGACATATAATAAATTAACCTTTAAAATGCATTCCAATATACAGTAGGTACAGACAAATATTGTTTGGATTCTACTTATATGAGGGACCTAGAATAGGCAAACTCAGAGTCACAAAGTATATTTGTAGATGCCAAGGGCCAGGGAGCGGGGCAGGGGTGAGGTGAAGGGGTAGAAAGGAGGATTGGGGAATTGTGTTTAATAGGGACAGAGTTCTAGTTTAGGAAGGTAAAAAATCCAGGAGATGGATGATGGTGAGTGTTGCACAACAATGTGCATGTACTTAGTGCCACTGAACTACACAGTTAAATGTAGCTAAAATACTTTGTTTTATATTATGTGACTTTTACCACAGTGAAAAAAATTATTTTTTAAAAAAGGAGGTGATGACATTTAATGGTGGTTTTGTGATGATTTCCGGGTACAATCCCAAGTGCCAAGGGAAAAAACACCTTTTTAAAGATCCTCTGAGAGTTTATCTTTGTTCATGCCTTGAGATCCTTTTTCCACTTTTCCCTATTCTGGATGCTAGGAAACGGAACTTTAGAGTTGGCTTCACCTGCCCTGTGGAGTCCTACTGGGTTCAGCCAGCGAGAGGCAAGAGCAAGTGTTTGGAGGCCAAGAGAAAGGGAAGTCCAGGGTATTGCTTCCGCAACTTATCTTCCCACGCCCTCTGCTTCCTGCGAGTCTTCAGGTTCCTGAAGTGGCTGTGTCCATCTCCAGCCACACTTCTGTTCATTCTCTTTCAAAGTTCCCACTGGAAAACAGGCTCTGGTCAACACAGCGCTCCTTGCTTGTCCCTTCAGGCCTGGGGCGGCAATGGCTGCCCCACAGCTGCCATTCCCTGGGTGCCTCATCTCTCCTTACTGATCCCTTTAACTCTGCCTAGACCTTCATGCTTAAGTTACTTTATTAACTAACCTATCTCCAGCGGAACCTTTAGAGTGAGCCATCTGTTTCCAATTGGGTCCCCGCCTGAGATAATTACTTTAAAAAATATGACAACAAAATTTTGTAAAGCAATTATCTTTCAATTAAAAAATAAATAAATTTAGAAAAAAAAGAATGAGAGTGAGTGGTTACGTTTTGGCAATCACAAATATAGGGAAGTCAGAGAAGGTTTCACAGATAAAATGACAAGACTTGTAGGAACTGACGGAGTGAGCCACGAAACTACCAGAGAGAAGTTTTGGACTGACAGTGAATAGCAAGTTCGAGCGGAGAAGCCTATTCAGAATCTTCAAGGTAGGGAAGGAGGCTGCTGTGCCTGGAACAGAGTCAAAAGCCCTACGCATGTAGGGTGGCATTACATGGGCCAGGATGAGATCAGCCAGGTAATGAATTCTACAGAGAGAAGATAGGATGGCTTAGGAAAGAACTGCAGAGGGGAAGAGGGTGAGCCTGCGATCAGCAGAGGGCAAGGAAAAGGAGAAACTGGGGCAACACAAAGAGAACAGGAGGGAGAGATATCCAAAAAATCACCTGAAATGAGTGTAGGAGGCATATCATCTTCCAAAAAGGGTTATACATTCACTTTGGCCTGAACAACTTTGCTTTTTGGAAGAAATTTCACACACACACACACACACACACCCCCATACCCAGCTAGCATTTATGCAGGAGGTTGACTTACTGCACCTGTTGCTGCTGCTGCTAAGTCGCGTCAGTCATGTTCGACTCTGTGCGACCCCATAGATGGCAGCCCACCAGCCTCCTCCGTCCCTGGGATTCTCCAGGCAGGAACACTGGAGTGGGTTGCCATTTCCTCCTCCAATGCATGAAAGTGAATAGTGAAAGTGAAGTTGCTCAGTCGTGTCTGACTTGCAGCGACCCCATGGACTGCAGCCCAGCAGGCTCCTCCCTCCATGGGATTTGCCAGGCAAGAGTACTGGAGTGGGGTGCCATTGCCTTCTCTGTACTGCACCTGAGGTTTAGACAAATCCTATTTAGAGAGTGACCTGCAAACCAGTGTGGTTTTACTAGGCTGGAAAATGGTAGTAACAACCTGTTTGTACATTTTTCCCTGAGAAAAGAATTGAAAAGAATCAAATACTTGTTAATCCTCCTACAAGGTTTTCTGTAGTGTATTAACCCTTCTCAGAAACAGCATCGGCTCTTCTCAAGAAAGAGGGAATTGGAATCTACGGAAATACTCTAGTCATCTGAATCTACTTGTTTGACATGAACAAGAATGTGAGCCCGTGAGCAGGTGGGTGCCTGGGTGCTGCAGGAAGCACTGGGACTGACTGTACCCGAACTGTGTGGTCAGCAGTGCTCTGCTGTGGTCTACACATGTACCACGGTGCGGGATGCCTTTTTCTGCCAAGAGCTGGGCTAAGCATCAGATACATATACATCACCCAGGTGAGGCTACTCTTTTCCAGAGAGTTCATTTCTACATGAGTACAACTTGTGAAATAAATACATGAGGCAGGAAACAATTTTCATTTTAACTTCAACCCCATTTAAAACTCATTCATCTTTTATTCTATGCCACCAAAAGGATGGACCAACGAGGGATATGGATCATAGTGGAATTTTCTTTTTGGAAATTTTTTTTGTTATGATAAATGTATCATTTCCTCCATACAGACACATCAATATGGGCAAGTGAAATTTTCAGTTAGCATAGCTGCTACTATGAACAGCAATAACAGCCAGTATTTATTAAGTAGTTAATATGGTCTACACACCGTGCTGAGTGTGTTACACAGACCTTCATTTATATTCCTCTCAACAACACCGTGAGGACAGCACTGCTACCCTTTATTTTACAAAGAGAGAAAGAGAAGTTCAGGGAGTTGATGTAACTCACCTAGGATAAGAGACCACCCATAAACGGTTGGGCTGTGAACACTGGAGGGGCTTCCCAGGTGGCACAGTGGTAAAAAAATCTGCCTGCCAATGCAGGAGATGCGAGAGACACAAGTTTGATCCCTGGGTTGGGAAGATCCCTTGCAGTAGGAAAAGCCAACCCACCCCAATATTTCCTTGCCTGGAAAATCTCATGGACAGAGGAGCCTGGCACGCTACAGTCCATAAGGGTTGCAAAGAGTCAGGCACAACTGCGTGGCTGAGTACACACACACACAAACGTAGGAAGTCTGACACTGGCGGCTACAAAATAGAATACGATTATTACTTGCTCTTGTTTAAGGATGGATATTTACCGTGAAGCATAACCTTGACATGGATTTTATTTCCATGTTTTCCTTTCCACAACTACTGTCATCCCATTTTAGAGATGAGAAAACTGAAGCATAAAGAATTGAGATAGATTGCCCTGACTCAGGCTGCCACGGAGGGAAGAGATCTGCAATCTATACCTAAGTCTTCTGACTTCAAAGAAAGCACTATATTCCACTGCACAGACATTTTCATGCTCAAGTCTAATTTAACGCTATTATTAAACACAGGCAGCCTTTTCAAATATCCATGCACGTTTATAGCACACTTAACTACGGTCAAGTCCTTGTGCTCACTGCTACAATTGAATGCAAAGAAGTTCCCTCTATCAGTAATCTTAAAAGGAAGCTAGGCAAACAAAGCACAAAGGTTCATGAAAAATTTCAAGTTTGATTCTATTCAACATAACTTTTAAAAAATATTCAGAACATGTCAGAAGCGAGGATGTGATTATGTCAATGGAGAAGAGAATTCACAGGGTGAAGACATCCCTGGGGACTTGTCCAATTGCAAGTTTCCAGAATGAAGCTAATGCCAACCTTAAAAGAGGAGACTTTCAAAAAGTGAAAAAGAAAAAAAAAAAAAAAAATATATGAACAGAATATGGAGAAAGACGTGTGGATAACTTTCCCAGAGACAGCTAGCGAATGCAGAGGGTACTTAGTGCAAACCACAGAGTCCAAATTCCAGGCTGAGTTTGGACTGTGTTCTGTAAATGAAGACGTTTGACCTCAAACACAACATGATACACAACACTGCCTGGAGAAGATAAATTTTCTACACGAGATAATTACCAACAATCCAAACTTCTATACAGAAAGTAAATAAAGCTATAGCGCACACGAGAGTGGATGTGAGATTGTTGGGAACACCTATCTGGGCTCCCCCCCCGTCAGCATGTTTAGGCTCACGACGAAAACAGGCAGATTGATTTTCCCTGATTAAGGCTGCTTCAGTCTGGTCTGATGAGTAAATACCCAAAGCAGCCACATGCTTAGCTGCCCTCCCTCTGCAATTACTACCTTTTTTTTTCCCCCCACACTTCAAATTTGCAGGTCTAAATTTGTAATTCTTCACTTGTCAGAGTAAGCAAACCTATCAGTCACTTGATCTTGTAATTCCCACCCCCCACCCCCGTCCTTCTAAGAGGGACATTCACTCCTTCATTTTTCATTATTCAAGTATGCTTACTGAATACCTACAAAGCTCCAGGCCAGGTAGGCTTTGGAGATGCAAAAATAAAATATCATCTCAGTCTTCAAAGTGCTCTTCTGTGCCTGAGGTACACAGAAGAGGGGGCAGTCAGGATATGCTGGCCGAATGCTGTAATAGTACATGCAGGGCGCTATGTGATCACACAGCGGAAAGCCTTAAGGCTGCCTGGTGCATCCTAGCATGCCTTCCATAGCAAGGCATTTTTGAAGTGAGGTGTGAAGGGATGGAATGAACTGGGAGACTGGGATTGACAAATATACACTACTATGCATAAAATAGGTAACTAATGAGAACTTATTCTAGTACAGGGAACTCTACTCAGTGCTCTGTGGTGACCCGATTGGAAAGGAAATTCAAAGAACAGGGCCTACGTGCATATGTATGGCTGGCTCAGTGTGCTGTACAGTAGAAACTAACATCACACTGCAAAGCAACTGTACCCCAGTAACATTTTTTTTAAAGAAGCATGTATGAATAACCAGCTCCCTTCTGTCAACAGATATTAAAAAGATTTGCAAACATGAAAACAATGCCACTCTTCTCACTAAACTTTAATTAAAATCTTGTTTACATTTTAAAAAATAATAAATAAATAAACTGAGATGCGAGGAATAAGCAGCTATTCTTCAGGGGGCCAAGGAGGGAAAAGACACTCCCCTAGCAGAGGCTGAAGAATGTCCACATGCTGAGGAGTCAGCATAAGTGTCACAGTTCTCCAGAAGGGAGTTTAGGATAGGGGTAGGATCGAGACGGCCTCGACAGTGCACAGGGTCTGAATCTGACTTGGCAACTGCATTTGTGGTTTACAAACAAGTATAGTGGGAGACCTAAGGAATGAATGAACAGCANGCCTTGAGATCCTTTTTCCACTTTTCCCTATTCTGGATGCTAGGAAACGGAACTTTAGAGTTGGCTTCACCTGCCCTGTGGAGTCCTACTGGGTTCAGCCAGCGAGAGGCAAGAGCAAGTGTTTGGAGGCCAAGAGAAAGGGAAGTCCAGGGTACTGCTTCCGCAACTTATCTTCCCACGCCCTCTGCTTCCTGCGAGTCTTCAGGTTCCTGAAGTGGCTGTGTCCATCTCCAGCCACACTTCTGTTCATTCTCCTTCAAAGTTCCCACTGGAAAACAGGCTCTGGTCAACACAGCGCTCCTTGCTTGTCCCTTCAGGCCTGGGGCGGCAATGGCTGCCCCACAGCTGCCATTCCCTGGGTGCCTCATCTCTCCTTACTGATCCCTTTAACTCTGCCTAGACCTTCATACTTAAGTTACTTTATTAACTAACCTATCTCCAGCGGAACCTTTAGAGTGAACCATCTGTTTCCAATTGGGTCCCCGCCTGAGATAATTACTTTAAAAAGTATGACAACAAAATTTTGTAAAGCAATTATCTTTCAATTAAAAAATAAATAAATTTAGGAAAAAAAGAATAAAAAAAGAATGAGAGTGAGTGGTTACGTTTTGGCGATCATACATATAGGGAAGTCAGAGAAGGTTTCACAGATAAAATGACAAGACTTGTAGGAACTGACGGAGTGAGCCACGAAACTACCAGAGAGAAGTTTTGGACTGACAGTGAATAGCAAGTTCGAGAGGAGAAGCCTATTCAGAATCTTCAAGGTAGGGAAGGAGGCTGCTGTGCCTGGAACAGAGTCAAAAGCCCTACGCATGTAGGGTGGCATTACATGGGCCAGGATGAGATCAGCCAGGTAATGAATTCTACAGAGAGAAGATAGGATGGCTTAGGAAAGAACTGCAGAGGGGAAGAGGGTGAGCCTGCGATCAGCAGAGGGCAAGGAAAAGGAGAAACTGGGGCAACACAAAGAGAACAGGAGGGAGAGATATCCAAAAAATCACCTGAAATGAGTGTAGGAGGCATATCATCTTCCAAAAAGGGTTATACATTCACTTTGGCCTGAACAACTTTGCTTTTTGGAAGAAATTTCACACACACACACACACACACACCCCTCATACCCAGCTAGCATTTATGCAGGAGGTTGACTTACTGCACCTGTTGCTGCTGCTGCTAAGTCGCTTCAGTCATGTTCGACTCTGTGCGACCTCATAGATGGCAGCCCACCAGCCTCCTCCGTCCCTGGGATTCTCCAGGCAGGAACACTGGAGTGGGTTGCCATTTCCTCCTCCAATGCATGAAAGTGAATAGTGAAAGTGAAGTTGCTCAGTCGTGTCTGACTTGCAGCGACCCCATGGACTGCAGCCCAGCAGGCTCCTCCCTCCATGGGATTTGCCAGGCAAGAGTACTGGAGTGGGGTGCCATTGCCTTCTCTGTACTGCACCTGAGGTTTAGACAAATCCTATTTAGAGAGTGACCTGCAAACCAGTGTGGTTTTACTAGGCTGGAAAATGGTAGTAACAACCTGTTTGTACATTTTTCCCTGAGAAAAGAATTGAAAAGAATCAAATACTTGTTAATCCTCCTACAAGGTTTTCTGTAGTGTATTAACCCTTCTCAGAAACAGCATCGGCTCTTCTCAAGAAAGAGGGAATTGGAATCTACGGAAATACTCTAGTCATCTGAATCTACTTGTTTGACATGAACAAGAATGTGAGCCCGTGAGCAGGTGGGTGCCTGGGTGCTGCAGGAAGCACTGGGACTGACTGTACCCGAACTGTGTGGTCAGCAGTGCTCTGCTGTGGTCTACACATGTACCACGGTGCGGGATGCCTTTTTCTGCCAAGAGCTGGGCTAAGCATCAGATACATATATATCACCCAGGTGAGGCTACTCTTTTCCAGAGAGTTCATTTCTACATGAGTACAACTTGTGAAATAAATACATGAGGCAGGAAACAATTTTCATTTTAACTTCAACCCCATTTAAAACTCATTCATCTTTTATTCTATGCCACCAAAAGGATGGACCAACGAGGGATATGGATCATAGTGGAATTTTCTTTTTGGAAATTTTTTTTGTTATGATAAATGTATCATTTCCTCCATACAGACACATCAATATGGGCAAGTGAAATTTTCAGTTAGCATAGCTGCTACTATGAACAGCAATAACAGCCAGTATTTATTAAGTAGTTAATATGGTCTACACACCGTGCTGAGTGTGTTACACAGACCTTCATTTATATTCCTCTCAACAACACCGTGAGGACAGCACTGCTACCCTTTATTTTACAAAGAGAGAAAGAGAAGTTCAGGGAGTTGATGTAACTCACCTAGGATAAGAGACCACCCATAAACGGTTGGGCTGTGAACACTGGAGGGGCTTCCCAGGTGGCACAGTGGTAAAAAAATCTGCCTGCCAATGCAGGAGATGCGAGAGACACAAGTTTGATCCCTGGGTTGGGAAGATCCCTTGCAGTAGGAAAAGCCAACCCACCCCAATATTTCCTTGCCTGGAAAATCTCATGGACAGAGGAGCCTGGCACGCTACAGTCCATAAGGGTTGCAAAGAGTCAGGCACAACTGCGTGGCTGAGTACACACACACACAAACGTAGGAAGTCTGACACTGGCGGCTACAAAATAGAATACGATTATTACTTGCTCTTGTTTAAGGATGGATATTTACCGTGAAGCATAACCTTGACATGGATTTTATTTCCATGTTTTCCTTTCCACAACTACTGTCATCCCATTTTAGAGATGAGAAAACTGAAGCATAAAGAATTGAGATAGATTGCCCTGACTCAGGCTGCCACGGAGGGAAGAGATCTGCAATCTATACCTAAGTGTTCTGACTTCAAAGAAAGCACTATATTCCACTGCACAGACATTTTCATGCTCAAGTCTAATTTAACGCTATTATTAAACACAGGCAGCCTTTTCAAATATCCATGCACGTTTATAGCACACTTAACTACGGTCAAGTCCTTGTGCTCACTGCTACAATTGAATGCAAAGAAGTTCCCTCTATCAGTAATCTTAAAAGGAAGCTAGGCAAACAAAGCACAAAGGTTCATGAAAAATTTCAAGTTTGATTCTATTCAACATAACTTTTAAAAAATATTCAGAACATGTCAGAAGCGAGGATGTGATTATGTCAATGGAGAAGAGAATTCACAGGGTGAAGACATCCCTGGGGACTTGTCCAATTGCAAGTTTCCAGAATGAAGCTAATGCCAACCTTAAAAGAGGAGACTTTCAAAAAGTGAAAAAGAAAAAAAAAAAAAAGAATATATGAACAGAATATGGAGAAAGACGTGTGGATAACTTTCCCAGAGACAGCTAGCGAATGCAGAGGGTACTTAGTGCAAACCACAGAGTCCAAATTCCAGGCTGAGTTTGGACTGTGTTCTGTAAATGAAGACGTTTGACCTCAAACACAACATGATACACAACACTGCCTGGAGAAGATAAATTTTCTACACGAGATAATTACCAACAATCCAAACTTCTATACAGAAAGTAAATAAAGCTATAGCGCACACGAGAGTGGATGTGAGATTGTTGGGAACACCTATCTGGGCTCCCCCCCCGTCAGCATGTTTAGGCTCACGACGAAAACAGGCAGATTGATTTTCCCTGATTAAGGCTGCTTCAGTCTGGTCTGATGAGTAAATACCCAAAGCAGCCACATGCTTAGCTGCCCTCCCTCTGCAATTACTACCTTTTTTTTTCCCCCCACACTTCAAATTTGCAGGTCTAAATTTGTAATTCTTCACTTGTCAGAGTAAGCAAACCTATCAGTCACTTGATCTTGTAATTCCCACCCCCCACCCCCGTCCTTCTAAGAGGGACATTCACTCCTTCATTTTTCATTATTCAAGTATGCTTACTGAATACCTACAAAGCTCCAGGCCAGGTAGGCTTTGGAGATGCAAAAATAAAATATCATCTCAGTCTTCAAAGTGCTCTTCTGTGCCTGAGGTACACAGAAGAGGGGGCAGTCAGGATATGCTGGCCGAATGCTGTAATAGTACATGCAGGGCGCTATGTGATCACACAGCGGAAAGCCTTAAGGCTGCCTGGTGCATCCTAGCATGCCTTCCAGAGCAAGGCATTTTTGAAGTGAGGTGTGAAGGGATGGAATGAACTGGGAGACTGGGATTGACAAATATACACTACTATGCATAAAATAGGTAACTAATGAGAACTTATTCTAGTACAGGGAACTCTACTCAGTGCTCTGTGGTGACCCGATTGGAAAGGAAATTCAAAGAACAGGGCCTACGTGCATATGTATGGCTGGCTCAGTGTGCTGTACAGTAGAAACTAACATCACACTGCAAAGCAACTGAACCCCAGTAACATTTTTTTTAAAGAAGCATGTATGAATAACCAGCTCCCTTCTGTCAACAGATATTAAAAAGATTTGCAAACATGAAAACAATGCCACTCTTCTCACTAAACTTTAATTAAAATCTTGTTTACATTTTAAAAAATAATAAATAAATAAACTGAGATGCGAGGAATAAGCAGCTATTCTTCAGGGGGCCAAGGAGGGAAAAGACACTCCCCTAGCAGAGGCTGAAGAATGTCCACATGCTGAGGAGTCAGCATAAGTGTCACAGTTCTCCAGAAGGGAGTTTAGGATAGGGGTAGGATCGAGACGGCCTCGACAGTGCACAGGGTCTGAATCTGACTTGGCAACTGCATTTGTGGTTTACAAACAAGTATAGTGGGAGACCTAAGGAATGAATGAACAGCAACCGAATAAAAGTCATATACATCTCAAAGTTAACTAAAAAGATAAACTAATTTTATCTTGGTGATGCCATCCAACCTTCTCAGTCTTTGTTGTTTCCTTTTTTTGCTGCCTTCAATCTTTCCTAGCATCAGGGTCTTTTCTGACTCAATGGACGTGAGTTTTAGCGGACTGCGGGAAATGGTAAAGGACAGGGGAGCCTGGTGTGCTGCAGTCCATGGGGTCACAAAGAACTGGACATGACTGACCGACTGAACAACAACAAAAATTTTATCTAATGAACTTATCTACAATCTTAACTAAAGGCACCATGATTTGTCAGAATTTATAGGTAAACTTGCTGATCTTCCCCAAAAGTACGCCTTTGTCTTCCCCCAGGACTGAGTCAATGATGTCAGCTAAAGAATCATTAAACGCCCTTAGATGTTAGTTGTTTGACAACTTCCCAGCCAAGCATTTGGCTGAGACCGTCAAGTGGCCAGAGTTTGGAAGGGAAGGGATGATGAGGAAGGTTTGGTCTTGCCCATTGTAGGACTTTTAGGAAAAACAGGTCATGTTTTTGGTTAATCTTGAAAGTGAAAGTGAAATCGCTCAGTCATGTCCAACTCTTTGCGACCCCATGGACTGTAGCCTACTAGATTTCTCTGTCCATGGGATTTTATAGGCAAGAATATTGGAGTAGGTTGCCATTTCCTTCTCCAGGGGATCTTCCCAACGCAGGGATTGAACCTGGGTCTCCCGCATTGTGGGCAGATGCTTTACCATCTGAGCCAATGCTTTACCATTTGGTTAACCTTCAGTTCAGTCAGTTCAGTCGCTCAGTCGTGTCTGACTCTTTGCGACCCCATGAATCACAGCACGCCTGGCCTCCCTTTCCATCACCATCTCCTGGACTTCACTCAGACTCATGTCCATTGAGTCCGTGACACCATCCAGCCATCTCATTCTCTGTCATTCCCTTCTCCTCCTGCCCCTAGTACCTCCCAGCATCAGAGTCTTTTCCAATGAGTCAATTCTTCCCATGAGATGGCCAAAGTACTGGAGCTTCAGCTTCAGCATCATTCCTTCCAAAGAAATCCCAGGGCTGATCTCCTTCAGAATGGACTGGTTGGATCTCCTTGCAGTCCAAGGGACTCTCAAGAGTCTTCTCCAACACCACAGTTCAAAAGCATCGATTATTCGGCACTCAGCCTTCTTCACAGTCCAACTCTCACATCCATACATGACCACAGGAAAAACCACAGCCTTGACTACATGGACCTTAGTCAGCAAAGTAATGTCTCTGCTTTTGAATATACTATCTAGGTTGGTCATAACTTTTCTTCCAAAGAGTAAGCGTCTTTAAATTTCATGGCTGCAGTCACCATCGGCAGTGATTTTTGAGCCCAGAAAAATAAAGTCTTACACTGTTTCCACTGTTTCCCCATCTATTTCCCATGAAGTGATGGGACCGGATGCCATGATCTTCGTTTTCTGAATGTTGAGCTTT
>SJYA01001331.1:3934752-4136147 GCA_006410615.1 Neotragus moschatus
CCCATCTCTCTCAGAATTTTCCACAGTTTGTTGTGATCCACACAGTCAAAGGCTTTGGCATAGTCAATAAAGCAGAAATAGATGTTTTTCTGGAACTCTCTTGCTTTTTCCATGATCCAGAGGATGTTGGCAATTTGATCTCTGGTTCCTCTGCCTTTTCTAAAACCAGCTTGAACATCAGGGAGTTCACGGTTCACGTATTGCTGAAGCCTGGCTTGGAGAATTTTGAACATTACTAGAATGTGAGATGAGTGCAATTGTGTGGTAGTTTGAGCATTCTTTTGCATTGCCTTTCTTTAAACACACATCTAAACTGACCATGAGGCTGTGAGGACAAATTACCTTTGGTAATACTGAGAAATATCCACTCCCTGACTCTGAATCCTGGTGTCCCACATCTCCAGAAGAATTACCAGAGGGGAATGACCTAATACTGAGAATAAGAAATGTGGGTATTTAACGATCAGTAATAAAATGATAACAGAAAATAATGGACATCAGATATGAATGCCACCTCTATACTCGCTGTTCTGTGTGTTATGTAAAGCATATTAGATTCTGACAGAAAATTTATATGGAGATGTGTTTTAATAACTTTTCTTACAGGTGACCCAGGTTAACTAGACAAATATCTGGGACTTAAAACAATTAAAACTATAGTAAACCTCCCTTTAAAGAACATCATCACAAGCTTAATTTTGCCCAAAGCTCTTAACAATATTATGAGGCAGAAAGGACAAAGATTTTCACGTCCAGCCTACCTGAACAGACACAGATAATGGATAGAACTTTCCAAGGACAGGTTATAAAATTGGCAGAGGTGAAATAAGTATCAGTGACCAGGAAACCGAATACCAGGGGACTTACTCTCAAGCTTCAATATGAGGACTGGAAAAATAGAGAATGTGATTCAGTCTTTTCTACATGAAAGTGTGTTTGCATTTGGTGTGTGCATGTTAGAAGAAAACTTTGTAAATATAATCTATACTGTGGCCATGGAATTAATACTTAACAATAATAATAATGGAACAGCAATAGCTTTAATTTGCTACTTGAATGACCACTTATAAAATGTTTCACTATTCAGTATATAACTTGAACTTCCTTTCAATATTATGAAACTGGTAGATGATAAAGTGATATTCAGAAATTTTATTCAGGATTTTGCAGGAAGCAAATGGCAGAGAGAGTTAGAAATTCTGGTAGTTCAATTTGTAGCCCAATGATAGCAACAAAATCTCAGGGAAATTTCCAAATTCTACCAAACTGTTAGAATATATCCCTCCCTTTAATAGTATTTATATATGTCTGGATGTACAACCACACTCAATTTTTAAATCAACAGCATGGTTATTTGCACATCTTACTTGTTTTACTGTCTTCAATACTGCAACAGTAAAGAAACCACTGTCATGCTCAGCATAACGATTTCAGGTATTGGTAAACCAAACCTCTGTTTAACTTACTTTAACTTGTCGTGTAGGTCTCTTGGAAGGGATAATGAATGCTCATTGGTATCTGTGTCTTTTCTTCTTTGTGATCACTCAGCCAGATTATATTCTCTGCCTTTCTTTAAGTTCATGTCAGAGATCCAGCCAATGGAGCCCAACTAGAAATGAGTCCCCCAATGCTGAGCAGAACCAACTAAGGAAAATCTCCCATTTATAATCCTCCCTCTTTTTTCTCAGTGACTCACCAAACAGAGAAGACCCCAAAAGATTGGAGCCACAATACAGAAGGGGCCTGGGACCTTGAACACCACCTGTGGTGGGCAGAATTCATCTCCTTCCGTCCCTTCTCCACTTGCTGCTCCCACCAAACTACAATGGACTGTGTGATGTAAGTGAAAAATAAACTCCTACGATGTTAAGCCACTGAAATTTGGAAGTTATTTATTATAGCTGTTAGCCTACCCAGACTAATATAACTCTCCATTATAAGAAATTAATATCTACAAAAAACTAATATCTTTGACTCCAAAAGAGTATACATTGTAAAGAGATTTTAATCAGCTATTTAAAATTACTGATTCTGAGAATGAATTTGGGGGAAACCCACAATGCTGCCCTTTCAAATAAAAACATAATCATAATTTTTAAGATCAATCAAAATTCCTATCATGGAAATCTTTAGGTCTTGATAGATAAATTCAATGGAGCACAGACTGTAATATAAGACTGGTATCAGATATCTGGGGCACACTAATAAGCAAAGTATAAATGGACAAATCTAATTTAAGTCAACCCTGCTGAGTCATTCGAGATATCTATCTACCCAAAATGAACATAATCCATTAGCATCAAAATAACAAAGTCTCCCCATCCCCTGCAAATACAGAAGGGTCTAGCTCTGCTCATGACTTTTATCAGCACGACATGTGGCTAATATTCATTTATCAAACAGTATGGGTATTGTTTTGTGCTCAAATAATTATCAGTTAATGAAGCTTTAAAAAAGAGTCTCTCACATCCAGATTGAATTATTCTTTCTATGGTGCTTACCCACATATTCCTAAATACTTAAAATGTTCCCATAGTAAATGAGGTCAGCTTGTGTAAGCTCAGAAGCAATATGATATTTTAGCCTCAAAGCATAATAGGAAGACTATTAGAGCATATTCATTCAATTAAAAAATGGAGTAAAATATTCCTTATGTGGCTACATGCCTTTTACATCTCTAGTAAAGATACATCATAGGAATACATATGACCTCTAGCGACTTTTATAATAAAATTTGAAGTCCTAACAATTCCATTTGATGGAAGAAAAAAAAAAAATCAGAGTCTGAGAACTGAAGTGTCTCACCTGGAGCCACACAGGAATCTACCCTTGGATGGAAAAAGACATCTTTCAGATCTCATTTTGGTGGCTGCTGGTTCCCATGCCTTTTTATTCCCATCCTGACCCTTTCACTACTGAAATGAGAGAGGTTCTTATCTTAAGCTGGAATACTTGCCACGTAGTATGCATAGTCTTCTAGAACCTCCCAGGTAATGCAGTAGTAAAGAATTCACCTGCCAATGCAAGAGACACAGGTTTGATTCCTGGGTTGAGAAGATTCTCTGGAGTAGAGAATGGCAACCCACTCCAGTATTCTTGCCTGGGAAATCCCATGGACAAAGGAGCCTGGCAGGCTGCAGAGTTGGACACAAGTGAGCATGCACGCATGACCAGTTTCTAATTTGGAAAAAAGGGTTTACTTCCTCTAGCACTTTCAATGCAATCACACTTGTACCCTAAACAAAGGGCCCTGGATGCACAATTGCAGAGAGTGCCTGGAAGTACTCAGTAGGTGGAAGGCTAGGATATGAGCATCCATTTACAGAGGATTTGGGTACCATACCACTGTCTCAGCTTTCTTTCCCTCCAGGTCTCCAGAGGACTTGACTATGGAGGCTGTGTCTACTGAAACCTTCAAAACAGCTTTGTTTTGTTTTCTTATAGGTACGGTAAAATACTCCAGAGACAAAAGACTTGCTGGGAAGCGACAGTGATGGGAATGAATGAAACAGACAAATCTTCCCTGTGATGCTGGAGTTGGAGATATCATCAGGAGCATAGACTGTGGTTACCATAATCAGAAATCTCCATGAAAAAGCTGATTTAAAAGAACTTCCAAGTTGCTGGTAAAAGTGCCAAAACCCAATAATACAGTGGCATGTAACAGATGGAAAAGAAAAAGCCCAGAAAGTTCACAAATGACTGATCTTTTATTTCTCCATTTTATGATCCTCAAGATTTCTCTTTCCAGAATTTCTTTTTTCTTTTTTTTAAATCATGCACAGTTCCAGTAACCTTTCACTGCAACTGAGAGGTGAATGTATTCACATTGACAAGGGCAACAAGAAAGTTTAATTTGGTCAGTTTAGTTCAGTTTAGTCACTTAGTCATGTCGTGTCCAACTCTTTGTGACTCCATGGACTAAAGCACACCAGCCTTCCCTGCTAAGTCACTTCAGTAGTGTCTGACTCTGCAATCCCATAGATGGCAGCCCACCAGGCTTCCCCGTCCCTGGGATCCTCCAGGCAAGAATACTGGAGTGGGTTGCCATTTCCTTCTCCAGTGCATGAAAGTGAAATCTGAAAGTGAAGTTGCTCAGTCATGTCCGACTCCTAGCAACCCCACGGACTGCAACCTACCAGAGTCCTCTGTCCATGGGATTTGCCAGACAAGAGTACTGGAGTGGGTTGCCATAGACTTCTCCATCACCAACTCCNTCTGAAAGTGAAGTTGCTCAGTCATGTCCGACTCCTAGCAACCCCACGGACTGCAACCTACCAGAGTCCTCTGTCCATGGGATTTGCCAGACAAGAGTACTGGAGTGGGTTGCCATAGACTTCTCCATCACCAACTCCTGGAGCCTGCTCAAACTCATGTCCATAGAGTCGGTAATGCCATCCAACCATCTCAGCCTCTGTCATCCTCTTCTCCTCTCTCCTTCAATCTTTCCCAGCATCAGGGTCCTTTCCAATGAGTCAGTTCTTCACATCAGGTGGCCAAAATATTGGAGTTTCAGCTTCAGCACCAGTCCTTCCAATGAATATTCAGGACTAATTTCCTTTAGGATTGACTGGTTGGATCTCCTTGCAGTCCAAAGGACTCTGAGGAATCTTGTCCAGTACCACAGTTCAAAAGCATCAATTCTTCGGCACTCAGCTTTCTTTATAGTCCAACTCTCACATCCATATATAACTACCGGAAAAACCATAGCCTTGACTAGAAAGACCTTTGTTGGCAAAGTGATGTCTCTGCTTTTTAATTTGCTATTTAGGTTGGTCATAGCTTTTCTTCCAAGGAGCAAGCATCTTTTAATTTCATGGCTGCAGTCACCATCTGCAGTGATTTTGGAGCCCCGCCAAAATAAAGTTTCTCACTGTTTCCATGGTTTCCCCATCTATTTGCCATGAGGTGATGGGACTGGATGCCATGATCTTTGTTTTCTGAATGTTGAGCTTTAAGCCAGCTTTTTCACTCTTCTCTTTCACTTTCATCAAGAAACTCTTTAGTTCTTCTTTGCTTTCTGCCATAAGGGTGATGTCATCTGCATATCTGAGGTTATTGGTATTTTTCCCAGCAATCTTGATTCCAGCTTGTGCTTCCTCCAGCCCTGCATTTCTCATGATGTACTCTGCATATAAGTTAAACAAGCAGGGTGACAATACACAGCCTTGATGTACTCCTTTCCCAATTTGGAACCAGTCTGTTTTTCCAGGTTCAGTTCTAACTGTTGCTTCTTGACCTGCATACAGATTTCTCAGGAGGCAGCTCAGGTGGCCTAGTATTCCCATTTCTTGAAGAATTATCCACAGTTTGTTGCAATCCACACAGTCAGAGGCTTTGGCATATCAATAAAGCAGAAGTAGATGTTTTTATGGAATTCTCTTGCTTTTTCGATAATCCATTGGATGTTGGCATGATCTCTGGTTCCTCTGACTTTTCTCAGTCCAGCTTAAATATCTGGAATTTCACAGTTCACATACTGGTTAAGCTTGGCTTGGAGAATTTTGCATTATTTGCTAGCCTGTGAGATGAGTGCAATTGTGTGGTAGTTTGAACATTCTTTGGCAATGCCGGTTCTTTGGGACAGGAATGAAAACTGACCTTTTCCAGTCCTGTGACCACTGTTGAGTTTTCCAAATTTGCTGGCATATCAAGTGCAGCACTTTCACAGCATCATCTTTTAGGATTTGAAATAGCTTAATTGGAATTCCATTACCTCCACTAGCTTTGTTCGTAGTGATACTTCCGAAGGCCCACTTGACATCGCATTCCAGGATGTCTGGCTCTAGGTGAGTGATATCATCGTGGTCATCTGGGTCATGAAGATATTTTTGTATAGTTCTTCTTTGTATTCTTGCCCAACTTTTCTTAATATCTTCAGCTTCTGTTAGGTCCATACCATTTCTGTTCTTTATTGTGTGCATCTTTGCATGAAATATTCCCTTGCCTTGGTATCTCTAATTTTCTTGAAGAGATCTCTAGTCTTTCCCATTCTGTTGTTTCTCTATTTCTTTGCATTAATCACTGAGGAAGGATTTCTTATCTCTCTTTGCTATTTTTTGGAACTCTGCATTCAAATGGGTATATCTTTCCTTTTCTCCTTGCTTTTAGCTTCTCTTCTTTGCTCAGCTAACCACTGATTAAAGGGTTACTATATTTTGCAAATCAAATGAGCCTGCCTCTTTCTTGAAGCTCCCCACTAATGCATATTCCAAGACAAGTCAAGGGCTTCCTATCACATTGCACCTAATTCAATTAACATACACACTCAGCCAGCAATAGATAACAATGCTTTAGCTATTTTAAAAATCACATCTGTCAACAGACTGTAATACAGCATTGGCAAGATACAGCTGAAACCTGTATTCTCTTCACATAGTTTCAACCCTTTTCTGAAATGCACTCTGCTTTCTTTATGATAGAACTGGTCATGAGTGTCAGACTTTTGGAAATCAACTTATTTTTTTTTTTCCTTTCAATTACAAAAAAAAAAAAAAAATTACTTGCTTTGTTCTTTGGCTTGGGGTTCCCTACTCCAGTCGCAGAGAAATATTTCTCATACAGAAGTAAATGGGCTTTGAAGAGGTAGGAAAGACTCTATTTAAAATTCCAAATAGTGCTTTGGCTCATCCACCCAGCTCTCGCAAGATTGACCATATGTGAAATTTGAATGTAGATTACAGTGTTTCAATTTAACAAGATTAAGGTGTGATTACATTGGTTATTTTGTAATTTCATAGTTTCTCCATTAAGGGAAGTCAGCATTCAAGATCAGTCACTTTTAATAGCATGCAAAAGTGGGAGAAGAATCTTATCACTTTAAGTTACCAGCCATGTCACTTAAAGTTTATATTTTCTAATCAGTTATTTCTTAAAATACATCGCTCTCATATCTTCTCTACAATAATCCAAATTACACACCAGTTTACTTTCTTTCATGTCTATTTTTGCTTTCTTAAGCTACATCTACCCAATATTTTTAGCAAGGAATAGGACAGAAAGCATAAAACTTAAATATGTACACAGATACACGTGTGCACACATATACATGAATACTAAGACAATTTACTGATAGAAATTTCTGCTTACTCACTTCCTAAGAGAAGTAGGGTGTCATGGAGTCATTCACACCCTGGCTCCTGTTGAATGCTGGTGTCCCACAAGATATGAGTTTAACTGAAAGAAGTAAATCATGGTCAAACACTAGTAAGAAATGCTGCATACTGTAACAGTTTCTTAGAGAGTCACAGTGCATATTTGCATATTAAAGTCTCTCACATGTCCCATAGGAAGGAAACATGTTCAATTTTCTTTCAACGATTGTATAATATCCATGATTTATTTGATCATAGATTTTTAAAATAATTCTTGGAACATCTATCAAGATATATCAAGACACTAGTGTCCAAGGAACACAGTTTAGAAAAACCAGTTAGAGTTGAAAATGCATGGGTTTTATGATGCATTTTCCAATTTCTAGCTTTGAATCTTGCTAGCTGTGTGACTTTGGAGAAGTTTCTTCATGTCTCTGAGCCTCCTTTCAAGTTTGCTTTCCAACCAATATTTATTGAGCATCTGTGGTGTTCCAGGCCCTGGGATAATTAGGCACAGTAAACAAAACAGACATACCCCACACTCAGGGTCAGGTAGAAGATAGACAGTAAACAAATACATGTATAATTAGAGTGTTGGTAAGTGCCAGAAAGGAAAAAGAGTAAGTGAAGGAGATAATTATTACAGGGAAAAGCTAATGTCGATGCAATGGGCAGGCAAGTTCTCCTGAGGAAGTGACAATTAAGTTGAGGTCTGAATAAGATGTAAGATCTAGCTAAACAAAATGTGCCAGTAAAATATTCCAGAAAGAGGAAAAGGCGAATAAAAAGGTCCCAGCACCAACCTAAACATGGCTAAGCTACAGCCTCCTGCAACGTATTGGATGAGTTTGATAGACCTAAGCAGCAGCTTCAGTATGGCTGGAGCTTAGTGATCAGAAGTGGGCAGTGGGGATGATCCCAAACAGTACAACATGCAAGGGGCCAGTCCTTGACTCTGCTGACCAACACTCCCAGGAAGGTGTCTGGGCTTCCTTCTAAGTGCAAAGGATGCTAGAGTGGTATTACCAGACTTAAGTTTTCTAAAAAGATCACACACAGGAACTAGATCAGTTAGAAGGTTCTTTCTTGATGAGAAAAGATTTCAGATTCTTCACTTGCAAAACTAAGGTGTTAACTCTTCACTGATACTGTAGAAAAGAGTTAAAACCTGCACAAGAGTGTGGCACAGAAAAGGTGCCAAAATGCACTTCCTGCTTTCCTTTCTTTCCTGAGACATGGCACCCAACCCAGCAACAGAATGTTGTCAGTCTGCACTGGCCTTCTCCCTCCCAATCTTGTACGTTTCATTCAGCTTTCTGAATTATAACCTCTTGAGACTTTTTGTATCTCAAATAGGTCACACCATGAGTATTTGCCGAGAGAAAGCCTTCCCTTGTCTATTTTCCCTCTGCAGAAATAGATGGACAGAGCAGTACCAGCCTTTCCTATAATTCAGAATTCCATCACTGGGCACAGTGTCACTGTGGCAGTACTTGGGTTCAGATGGGCTTGACTATCCAAGTGGAACTGCAAGAGGGGTAGCAGAAAGACCAGAAATTCATGGAACACTTACAAAGCACCTCCTAGAAATTTCTGATGCTGGCTATTTGGATAGTTTGCCTTTTATAAAGTCAGAATAATTGCTTTAAAAACAAATAAATGACCATTTATTGCAAGGGCACTTAAAGGATGCAAGGGGAAATTGTGGACTAAAATGGACTTAAAAATAGTCCCCCAAAATGACATCTAAGAATATTTACATCCCTGGTGATAAGTAAACATTAAAAAGTGATAATATAAAATTAGATCAGATTTTTGAGGGATGGCAGGGGTTTATGATGAATGTGGCATGCACAGGACTTATGGGTAGGAGTGACACGCACTGACAAGGTTCTATTTCTTGGCTTGAGTGGTAGTTACAGTTCAGTTCAGTCGCTCAGTCATGTCTGACTCTTTGCGATCCCATGGACTACAGCACACCTGGCTTCCTTGTGCATCACCAACTCCCAGAGCTTGCTCAAACACATGTCCATCGAGTTGGTGATGCCATTCAACCATCTTATCCTTTGTTGTCCCCTTCTCCTCCTGACTTCCATCTTTCCCAGCATTAGGGTCTTTGCCAATGAGTCAGTTCTTCACATCAGGTGGCCAAAGTATTGGAGTTACAATGATGCTGCCTTATAATAACTTCCTAAGTTCTATATTTGTTTCATTCCATCTGTGTCTGTGTTTTATTTTAGAATAAAATGGTTAACACATGAGGAAGAAATTAAGAGCAAATAAGCAATACATTTTACATGGCTGTTATTTCAGTAAAGCAATGGCACAAATTTCAAAGTCAAAAAAAAAAAAAACTTGAACAAAATGACTTTGATTTGTCCCGTGATAGGAAAAAAAAATAGAAAATGAGAATAATGATAATGTGGTGTTTTTCTGCTGAATTTTCTCTCCTTTCTGATTATATCAGTACATCATAAATGACTAATTAAACTGTTATTTCATTACAGAGTTCAATTAATTTATATGTCACTTAGCAGCCCCCATATCTTGATATTGTAAGACAAAGCTATTAATTAAATGAGCAACAGGAAGGTATTCCTGTTGATAAAACTTTTAGTTAGATTTATAAAAACCTTACCTTCCAAACCAATTGGACAATTAATTTTATAATTCTTTTCCTAATTTCTAAGTATTAATTCTATAATACAGATGATGGGCTTTAATATGATAATAAGTAATTAACAGTTACAGCCCTTTGTGGTCATATAAATATAAAAATATCTCCCTCCCTAAATTGCTTTTTTCCAAACCAGACATCAGAAGGCAAAATACAAGTCTGAAAGTCCTTATTGACTGCAAAAGATCACTCACCTGTGTATTTTTTTCCACATTCCTTTATTGTTTTTGGTTATTTATGTATAAACTATTTTCATACCCTCACTATTTAAAAATTTGGTAGCAGTTGGGATGTTTCATATTTTAGTACTCTATGAAAAATGTAAATCATTACCTGTTAAGTAGGAAAGGAGTTCATTCTAAGTGAAGGGCTTTTCCAGCCTAAATGCCCATTGACAGAGGAATGGGTAGAGAAGATATGGTACCTGCACACAACGAAGTGTTCCTTAGCCATAAAAAAGAGTGAGCTTGTGCCATTTACAGACACAGACAGACCTAGAGACTGTCATACAGAGTGAAGTAAGCCAGAAGGAGAAAAACACATATTATATATTAACACATATATGTGGACTCTTGAAAAATGGTATAGATGAACCTATCTGCAAAGCAGAAATAGAGACACGGATGTAGAGAACAAATATGTGGATACCAGGGAGGGAAGTGGAGTGATGGTATGGATTGAGAGGCTGGGATTAATATATGTACACTACTACGTATAAAACAGATAACGAATGAGAATCTTCAGCCTAGCACAGGGACCTCTACTCAATGCTCTATGGTGACCTAAGTGGCAAGGAAAACCAAAAAAAGAGGGGATATGTACATGTATAGCTGATTTACTTGGCTGTACGGTAGAAACTAACACGACATTGTAAAGCAACTATACTCCAGTAAAAAATAAATAAAATAAATGAGGTACTTAAAAAAAATCCCTCATTCCACTTTTATTTACTCTATCTTGAAACCATGTGGTAGCTTTTTGTCTTCAAGGGAGGCAAGGCCTTTTGAAACCTATATACTAGAGAACAATAGCAGGATGGAAGTCTTTCTTTGTATAAAGTAAATGGAAGCACCGAGGTGACTATATAAGATATTTTCTCCACTATAACAGATTGCCAAATTATTACAGCATCAATGGTATGTGAGCCTACAAAACTGCTGTATTAACTCAAGATGCTGGGATATTAGGAGTCACACCTGCATGAAAACAAATGGCAATTTAGTTCATTAAAAAAAAATGTGGGTTTCAAAAGTTGGTAATACCATAGCATTCACATATAAACCACAGGTCACCATATTTTACCATTTCCTCAACTTTCCCTTCAGTTTTAAACACTCTTAAAATACAACCAACATGTGACTTAAATATGACGGAGACAGCAACACGTGCAAAGTCTAGCCATTTGGACTAAAAATTCTCACAGTCCAGGCAATTTTCTCAATTCTCATTTTATTCTAGGTAAGGGCTTGCTAAGACCAGGTGCATAACCAGGAAAGCTGTTTTTGCTCTCTCTGAGATTCTCTGCAGGTGAGAGCAACGTGGCTGGAACTGCTTATTTGCATGTCAGGACCCACAATGCTTTTCGTGCCATCCTCCCTTCCCAGCAGTGGGGGGCCCAACCTCTGGTGATGAAATAAATGAAAGGTTCACATGAGAAGATCTGCTCTCTGAGTTTTAGTTCAAAAGCAGCTTGATGTAGGGGCTGGGGGTGGTGGGAGGAACTGGGAGATTGGGACTGACATATATATACCTCTGATTCTACATATAAAATAGATAACTAATGAGAACCTACTGTGTAGCACAGGGCACACTACGCAGTGCTCTGCAGTGACCTAAATGGGGAGGAAATCCAAACATGGGGCTTCCCTGGTGGCTCAATGGTAAAGAACCTGCTTGCCAATGCAGGAGATGCAGGTCCGATCCCTGGGTCCAGAAGATCCCCTGGGGAAGGAAATGGCAACCCACTCCAGTATTCTTATCTGGGACATTCCACTAAGAAACCTGCCTGGTGGGCTACAGTCTGTGGGGTCCCGAAAGTGTAGGACACTCCTCAGTGACTAAATAGCAACAACATATGTAAACATATAGCTAATTCACTTTGATGTACAGCAGAAACTAACACAACATTGCAAAGTAACGATATTGCAGTAAAAATTCATTTTAATCAAAGAGCTTGATATTTGGAGGAGCAAAATCCAACTCTTCGTGAACCCATGATCTGTAGCCCGCCAGGCTCCTCTGTCCATGGGATTTCTTCAGGCATGAATATTAGAGTAGATAGCCATTCCCTTCTCCATGAGATCTTCCTGACCCAGGCATTGAACCTGAGTCTCCTGCATTGCAGGCAGATTCTTTACCATCTGAGCCACCAGGAAAGTACAGGAGGAGCAGGGACAAATGAAAATCAAGAAAACATTCAGTTTTCAAAGAATGACTTCATGGATTAATTTCTATTATACTAACTAAAAAACAAACAAACCAACACTGAAAACATTATAGACAGGAAGGAAGGGATAAAGAAAAAGTTTGCTTCTTGTGTGGTGAAGATGGTAACACTATGCTGTTGGAAAGCCCGTACGTAATTCAGTATTTGTAAGGGCCTAAAGGAGAAGAACAAAACAGCCTTCCCCATATGTCATTTCTATAATGGTCAGGCCATTAAAGAACCAAGCCTGAAGCCTACCTTGAATGTAGGAACAATATTTGTGCACGCTGCCAAAGCTGCGTAAAGCAGGGGCCATCAATAAATCATTTCATTTGAGAAATCTCAGGTATGTCCAAAACACATGCACATTTTCCTCTGCAGGCACCTCCTTCAGAAATTTATAAATAGATTGTCAGCAAAGTAATAACGGCACTTGTTATTTTTATTCCTTAGCAACTAGANCAATATTTGTGCACGCTGCCAAAGCTGCGTAAAGCAGGGGCCATCAATAAATCATTTCATTTGAGAAATCTCAGGTATGTCCAAAACACATGCACATTTTCCTCTGCAGGCACCTCCTTCAGAAATTTATAAATAGATTGTCAGCAAAGTAATAACGGCACTTGTTATTTTTATTCCTTAGCAACTAGACAAAACCCACTTGTCCCGTCACTTCATTTGCCCACTAACAAGACATCTGAAAGTCATAAAATTAAAGTGCTTTGCTCCAGCTATACTCAGACAACTCAAGAGTGACAACGGAAGCGGTTAGTAAAATACGGGGCCCAGGGAATCATTTAGAGGAAAGGTAAGAGCCTAAGCCAACACGTTCAGGGATGCTCAGACATCATGTCATTTTCCACGCATGCTGCATGACCACACACGTGCAGCAAAGTCCCTGTCAGTTTCCCTGGGCTTCCTGCTTTTTTGCTTGAGTGAGTGTACTTACACACAAATGAATGACAGAGACAGAAATACAGGGATATCCTTAAGTTGGATCGATCTGATTTTATTTTTTTTTTTGGAAGCCATTCTCAAATGTCAGGACTTAATTGGGGAATCCTCATAGTGCATAAACTTTCTCAGCCCTGTGGCATCACTGGGGAAGAACTATATTGGGCCTCTGGGTCCAGTCTCAGATTTAGAGCAGCAATTCCCAAATCTGAAAGATGCTCTAAAGATTTCCTTCAAGAAAGGGTTCGCGGCAAGTCTGAAAACTAGCACCTCCTCTTTTTGAATGACCTTCATGCACATTAGCACATTAAAAGTTCTGAGAATTCTCCGGAGCTTGATTCTTTAATCTATATTCTCAGTATTATTTGACCATAGAATTGGGTGGGGAAGGGGATTCTTAATATCTTTTGGACATAGTATCTCACAAAACATAGTTTAGAAAATTTTGCTCAGTAAAGAATAATGATACTATCAATTATATGTACTAAACATACATACTATATTATTATATATTATTACATGTCACAACAGGAGGGCAAGTCCCTGGATAAGTGAATTTTTGTTTGTTTGTTTGTTTTGTTTCATAGCTTATCCCGGTCCTCTTGACAGAGCAAAATCTATGTACATTCTAGCGAATACTTAATGTGGATCCACAAAATGGACCCCATTACACAACTGATTACATCTTTACCACTTCAACAGCAATATCAAGAAGATATATAATAAAAACTTGACTATCAAGATGGTTATGATATAATTAGGCATTCTACAGGAAACTATGAAAGATTATAGGATAATACGTATGATTTTAACACTTTCATGAGGCAGAGTTGAAATATTTAATAAAAGTAGATTGTACGTATTCAGCACTTTTTATGTGGTCCACACTCTTACGTTTACTTTATATGTAATAATTCATTTGTATCTACAGGCAAATAGGCAAATAAGGTTCTAATTTCTTCCAGTTTTTCAAACAAGGCCATTAAGGAACTGAGAAGTTAAGCAACCTGCACAAGGTCACACAGCTAGGAGTAAATAACAACAATGGAAAAAAGATAACCCAGAAGTTGTGTGAACATCATGACAGATCAACTGAGAGTGACTATGAAAGCTTTGGGCTTCCCAAGTGGCTCTAGTGGTAAAGACCCTTCCTGCGATGCAGGAGACAGAGAGATGCAGGTTCAGTCCCTGAGTCAGGAAGATCCTCTGGAGGAGGGAATGGCAACCCACTCCAGTATTTTTGCCTGAAGCATCCCATGGACAGAGGAGCCTGCTGGCTACCGTCCATAGGGTAGCAAGAGTCAGACAGGACTGAAGCAACTTAGCACACACCCACAAGAAAGCTTTACTCTGATAAGCCAAAGACAGAATCAGAAGATATTTTTCACAGAAAAATAAGAGCTTTTTAAACTACAATACAGAATTTTCCTTATAATTAAAATGCCTACAAATTCAAATGTATGATCAAGTTTACACTAGTTTGTGGTTTAATTTTTACAAAATTTGGTTTTTTAATTAAAGAAATATTAAAATTCTTTGTGTTTTGACACACATTTCCTACATTCACAAGCCCAGATTCATACCAAATTAGCACAACACCAGGTAAATGGGGCTTCCCTAGTGGGCTCAGATTGTAAAGAGTCTGCCTACAATGCAGGAGACCCAGGTTCGAATCCTAGGCTGGGAAAGCCCCCTGAAGAAGCGAATGGCAGCCCACTCCAGTGTTCTTGCCTGGAAAATCCCATGGACAGAGAAGCCTGGTGGGCTACAGCCTACGGGGTTGCAAACACTAGAGCACAACTAAGCGACTAGTGCACACACACACAAGGCAGTGCAGAGGCGCCATCAGCCCTCTAATTACCTGTGCGGTGCATGACCTGGCGATACACTACAGAAGCATAAATATTTTCAGCCCATGGAAAATATGGCAGGTTTTTAAAAACATGTTCCAAATGAAATCTGTCATTGGTGCAATCACTTTAATAAGGGTAATTTTCACATACAAAACAAACACCCTATTCTTCAACAGCTAAACACAAGAACAGATCCATCTGTCATCTTTATCATTTAGCTTCAGATCAATTGATTATTGACAGGCTATGTCTGCTCTGGACAGTATCAACAGAAATATTCATCTCTAGTAGGAAACCAGAGCTCAGTCTCATTTTCTGCACAAAGAGACCCTGCCCTTGTATTTCACCAAGCTGAAAGCAGCTCCTATTGATTTCAGGTTGGACTGAATTTGTTACAGTTTCTACAGCAGTGGCAGAAACTCTATTTGGTGATATTATTAATACAAAGGTGAAAGCATAGATTTGAAAAGGTGACTATTAGAAAATGCTATGAATTTCAGGCAAATCTGATACTTGTGTTAATTGTGACATGTTTTTTTGTTGTTTGTTTTGTTAGACACTTTTACAAATTGGGTAAGGGGATTAAGCATTGATTTAATTATTTAATAAACATCTAACAAATACCAGCAAGAAAACATATCCAACTTCATTCTTAAAGTCAAACTGATCCAAATTTTGTCATGTTAAATGAATATAATTACATCATAATTAAAATCAATATATATGTGTGTGTCCATACATATGTAGATAGGTTCATTTATGTAATGTCCAGAAGATTCAAAAGAATTATAAACTCGATGTAGTCCAAATCACTAAACATTGCTAAGACAAGACAAGCCACTGTTTACTACCACACATTATTTGCCTAATGGACTTTTACAGACAAATCTAGAAATATCCAATGGGGCTTCCCAGGTGGCACCGTGGTGAAACCCACCTGGCGAAGCAGTAAACACAAGAGACCCAAATTCTATCCCCAAGTCGGGAAAATCCCCTGGAGAAGGAAATGGCAGCCTGCCCCAGTTTTCTTGCCTGGAAGATTCCATGGAGAGAGCAGTCTGGTGGGCTACAGTCCATGGGGTTGCAAAGAGCCACACGTGGATGAGACTGCGGGACTGAGGACACATGCTGGAAGTGCCTAACACACACATTCTCATTGTGGGCTGTTTTTGAGAAGCTCCCTTTCAGCTGAACACTATTTAACAGCTACAAACTGGAGACCTCTATTAAGACTTTATCCATTTTTAACCTATGAGCCCGATAGTTGATTTAATTACCAATTTGAGGGTCAGGACACCTTCTCTGCTACTATCTTTCACATTGCCTGCATCTCAATCGTGTCTGACTGTTTGCAACCCCATGGTATGAGCCTACTAGGCTCATGTCCACGTCCATGGAATTTTCCAGGCAGAAATACTGGAGTGGGTTGCCATTTACTACCCAGGGGATCTTCCGGACCCAGGGATGCAACTTGGTATCTCTTGCACTGACAGACAGATTCTTTACCACTGTGCCACCTGGGAAGTGCAACTTTCATGTCACTGTTACACAAAGGTTTCCATGCAACAAATTTCTGTACAAATTCCTATGCAGATCTGAATCGTGTGTTTATGTGTACCTAAAATGACTGTTATAATGATATTCGAAGTTCAGCGAAGCTGTCAGCTAAGCCGCTACTTCTTCAGGTTCTCAAAGTGAATAAACTTCAAAATGAAATTTCTTCCCTGCTCCATGTAAATTTCCTTGTGAAGAAATAGAAAAATAGAGTGCTTGGTACCTAAATAAGTAGAAGAAATCAGAACAGCTTGAAAGCATGCATAGTGTCTTGCTTTTCCAATGTTGATTATTTCTCCAACAAAAAGTAGCAAATGTTGTACATAAGTGCCTCTGCCAGTGGTTCAAAATTGAGCCCCACACACTACACTGGCTTAACTATTAGGCATCTAAATGGAGCATGCGAAAAAGCCATAGTGTGTGCAATGCCTGGATGGACATGGCGTCTACTTGGAGCTGTTGAATGTGAAGGGAGTCAACAGGGATTTATTGGACTCCCACAGAGTGGAAAAGCACATATTACCAAAGGGTTGAGGTACATTTTTAAAGAAGAAGAAAAGAGCTTGCTTTTTAGCTATAAACATGCAGGGTTCCAAAGGAGTGCTAAGAAGCTGTGAAAATGGTCATTATGCAGCAGCTTCTGAAGGACTGCTCCTCCAGTTTCCTCCAATTCATCCTCAGAAGTCATAAATGCTAAATGCTGGTATGCTATTATGATATAATAAGAGATGTATATGAGGTTCCTGGCACAGAGTTTCAAAACTCTTGTACTTTCCTGAGTGACAGGGTTGAGAGGAGTGTCCTCTGTTATTTGTAACAAGTTCTTTTCAACCATATTTGAGTTTATGTTCATCAGGTGACTTTGGGAANCATAAATGCTAAATGCTGGTATGCTATTATGATATAATAAGAGATGTATATGAGGTTCCTGGCACAGAGCTTCAAAACTCTTGTACTTTCCTGAGTGACAGGGTTGAGAGGAGTGTCCTCTGTTATTTGTAACAAGTTCCTTTCAACCATATTTGAGTTTATGTTCATCAGGTGACTTTGGGAAAATCCTTAAAGATGAGGAGGCTGAGTGGCTGGCTGCCAGGAGAACCAATCTTGGAATCAGAAGGTTGGCACTTTCAGTTCCACTCTCATACCTCTGGTGACAAGGGAGGGGCTGGAGAATGAGTTCAATCACCAATGGCCCATGAGTTAATCAATCAGTTATGCCTTAATCATTCATGTCTATGTAATGAAATCTCTGTAAAAACCCTAAACATCAGGGTTTGGAGAGCCCCCAGGTGGGTGAACACTTGAGGTCCTAGGATGGGGATACACCTGGAGAAGGCATGGAAACATGGACCCACATACCTAGTTCTATACATCTCTTCCATTTAGCTGAGCTTAAGTTGTACCTTTCATAATAAACCAGAAAAGCAAGTAAACTCCCTGAGTCCTGTGAGCTCTGNCATAAATGCTAAATGCTGGTATGCTATTATGATATAATAAGAGATGTATATGAGGTTCCTGGCACAGAGTTTCAAAACTCTTGTACTTTCCTGAGTGACAGGGTTGAGAGGAGTGTCCTCTGTTATTTGTAACAAGTTCTTTTCAACCATATTTGAGTTTATGTTCATCAGGTGACTTTGGGAAAATCCTTAAAGATGAGGAGGCTGGGTGGCTGGCTGCCAGGAGAACCAATCTTGGAATCAGAAGGTTGGCACTTTCAGTTCCACTCTCATACTTCTGGTGACAAGGGAGGGGCTGGAGAATGAGTTCAATCACCAATGGCCCATGAGTTAATCAATCAGTTATGCCTTAATCATTCATGTCTATGTAATGAAATCTCTGTAAAAACCCTAAACATCAGGGTTTGGAGAGCCTCCAGGTGGGTAAACACTTGAGGTCCTAGGAGGGGGATACACCTGGAGAAGGCATGGAAACATGGACCCACATACCTAGTTCTATACATCTCTTCCATTTAGCTGAGCTTAAGTTGTACCTTTCATAATAAACCAGAAAAGCAAGTAAACTCCCTGAGTCCTGTGAGCTCTGATTAAGNTCCAGGTGGGTAAACACTTGAGGTCCTAGGAGGGGGATACACCTGGAGAAGGCATGGAAACATGGACCCACATACTTAGTTCTATACATCTCTTCCATTTAGCTGAGCTTAAGTTGTACCTTTCACAATAAACCAGAAAAGCAAGTAAACTCCCTGAGTCCTATGAGCTCTGATTAAGAGTTGATCAGTCAAAAGTATAGAAGTTCCTGGAATGTACAATAGCCATCTGAACATATCTGAATGGCTAAGCTCACCTAATAAATTTTCCTGAAAATGAAATTTTAATCATACTATATTGGCTTGTTTTATAAACATAACTGTGTTTGCAACTATTGTCATGAAAGAGCTATTTCATCATCTAGGCTCCCAGATAAATCCAAAGAGAGATTTGACAAGATTTAAGGGCCTAGATCTGATAGATAGAGTGCCNGATGAGATGGCTGGATGGCATCACTGACTCAATGGATGTGAATCTGAGTGAACTCTGGGAGTTGGTGATAGACAGAGAGGCCTGGCAAGCTGCGATTCATGGGGTCGCAAAGAGTCGGACATGACTGAGCAACTGAACTGAACTGAACTGAACCTGGAATCTAAGTTACTTAATTTAGAATTTCAACTAAACCTCACTTAAGATATACAACCCTGAACAAATTAGTTAACTTTAATATGCCTCAGTTTCCTCATTTCCAAAAAGCATAAAGTACATTTAACTGGACTGTTGTGAAATTAAATGAGTTGATCGTGGAAAACAGAATAGTTTACTGGCATAGCAGGCACTATGCAAGTATTTACTAGTATGAGAACTCAAAGAAGTCAATTCATAAAAATGTTTAATTGAAGGACCAGAATGCTGTTTTGGCCCTTATGATATGTTTTGAAAACAAGATGATAAGCTAATTAAATTTAAGTGACCCCAGGCTTGAATATTTAAACTTGTTACACAGCAGTAATATAATTCTTTATTTTTTCCTTTAATGATGACTTTTTTCTGAACTCTTAAAAGCACACTTGCAACAATTCTAATACCAGCAGGAAGGAAGATTACATCACTAGTTCATCAATATAGGTAACCATTAAAATGCATTGCAACTTTATGGCTACCCAAAGAAAGGGGGAAGAGACACTGTCAGAAATGGGCAGGACATGGAGTAGAGAGAAGGAAATGTACAGTATCTTTCATTAGATAAACACTCATAAGATCTACAGTAATTTTTAAAACTCCTATACTTTCTCCTCCCTATGATGGTTCTTCAATGGAGGCAACTTTTTAAAATTTAGTTTTTAATTGGAGGAAAACTGCTTTGCAATGTTGTGTTGGTTTCTGCCTCAACAAGACAAATCAGCCGTAACTATACATATATCAGCCCCTCTTGCTCCTCCCTCCTCCCCCATCCCACCCCTCTAAATTGCTGCAGAGCTCCAGGCTGGGTCCCTGTGTAATGCAGCTGCTCCTCACTGGCCGCCTATTTCACCCACAGCAGTGCACGTGTGTCAGCGCTGTCCCCTCCATTCGCCCCACTCTCTCCCTCCCCCACTGTGTCCACACGTCTGTTCTCTATATCTGCCTCTCCACTCCTTCCTGCAAGGAGGTTCATTAATACTATTTTTCTAGATTCCATATATAAGTGTTAATACACTCTATTTGCTTTTCTCTTTCTGATTTACTTCACTCTATGTAACAGGCTCTAGATTTACTCGTCTCACTAGAATTGACACAAAATCGCTCTTTTTCATGGCTGAGTAATATGCCATTGGATATATGTACCACAACGTCTTTATCCACTCATCTGTCAATGTATATCCAGGTTGTTCCCATATCCTAGCTTGTCACAGTGCTGCTATGAACTTTGGAGAACATGTGGAGACGTCTTCTTTATGATAGTCATTGAAGAGTTTCCTTTGTTTCCCTTTTCCCTTTCGTCCTTTACTTCCTCCCTCCCATCCTCTCTTCCTTCCTCTCTCCCTCCCTTCTTTCACCTTTCTCCTTCCTTCCATACAACATTGACAAGACCCCCTTCGTATTATGCACTCCATCAGGTGCTGGAGCTACGGCAGTGAATAAAACACAGTCCTCGCCCTCAAGATCTTCACTGGTCTAGTGGAAGAGACTGACACATAAGCACATCATCAGTCAACAAAATTAACACGAAGACAGTCCAACATTTTGGTCACCTGACGCAAAGAGCCGACTCACTGAAAAGGACTCTGCTGCTGGGATAGACAGGGTAGGAGGAGAAGGGAGTGACAGAGGATGAGATGGTTGGTTGGTATCATTGACTCAATGGACATGAGTTTGAGCAAACTCCAGGAGATAGTGAAGGACAGGGAAGCAGAGTGTGCTGCAGTCCATGGAGTCACAGAGTTTGGCACAACTGAGTGACTAAACAACAACATGAGGACAGTTCCAGATGAAAGCAAAACTATGGATGGGAGACCCTAAGGAGGTTGGAAGGAGAGATAAGAAAGGGTTTCTGAAAGAGAAATTGATTGAGTTTTCAAGAATTAGTTACAGTTAGTTTGTGGGAACAGGAGCAAGACTGACAAAGACAGGGTATTCAGAAGCCCCATGATCTGTGTAAGGGACAGAGAATGAAGTCTCTGTTGTTGGACTAGGTATACTCTGTGCAATTTTCAAGGTTTTAGGCAACCACATGTGTTGTTCTTTAAATATCCTCAGGACTTCCCTATGGTCCAGTGGTTAAGATGCTGCACACCCAATGCTCCCAAAGGGGGCCCAGATTCAATCCCTGGTCAGAGAATTAGATCCCACATGCTACAACTAAGAGTCTGTATGCCACACCTAAAGATTCCATGTGCTGCAATGAGGATCTGGAACAGCCAAGTACGTAAACAAACAGAATCTCTCACAGAATGTACAGTAGAAGCAGAGATACTTGTATTTTTGAATATATACATTTTTTCAGAAAGACATTATGTCCTTCCCAAGATAAATAATAATTGGGAGACTTATTTGTGACAGATTATCCTGGGCACCACAAACAGGAGTAAACCTTACAGGTCTCATGGAGCTTATATTCAAGCAGGAGAGGGAAAATAAGCATAGTTCAACAGCATACAATGAAAATGTTATTTTCTTTTTCAAATAATGACCTAGATCTAATTTAAACTATGAAAAGAAATTAGTGGACTAGATTACTAGCTTATCAGTAACTAAGTTCCTTGCTAAGTTTAGTAATCAATTTTATGTTAAGAGATTGAGTGCATTTGTTCATTCAGTTCGTGTATATTTATTGACATTTACTATGGTACAGATTACTGAATTATTAACAACTTGGTTTGTTGGACTATATGCACAAACAAAATGGACACAACACAAAACCTCTGAATTCTATTCTTTCCCCTTTCTTTCCTCTGAATACTAGCAATAGAAAACAAGTTTTATTCCCTTCTCATCACAAAGATTTTATGACCCTCTCTAAGAATGTCCTTGAATATCAGGAAAATAATTGACCAGAGAGCAAGAACTGCAGCAGTCTGTCCATATTCATGATCCATTCTCTTAACTAAAATTGACAGATGTTTGCATTTTTTTTAAATGCTTGATTTAAACTATCTAAATAAGAAAGCAATACATCAAGGTGTCTATGTAAATATTGGCAGCCCAATGGCATTTTTAAAGAAATACATGAATCCACTGTGGGATCCTTAATGGACACAGAAGTCATGAAACCTCAATAAGAAATGTAATGCCAACCACAAGTTATCTAATATTTCAAAGATAACAACATCCTGCAATGTTGTACAATAATTTTAAGGCAGATTGAACGTAGTCTTGCAATTTTCATGGGGGAAGAAAGTCTGCACATTTTTGTGATTTTTCTTTTTTGACACATTAATTGCTCTTCCATACACAAGGAGAACAAAAGCAGCAGCATGCCATATTTATTCAATGAAGGGGGAGCCACAGGGGTTGTGGAACATTCTTTCTCCAACACTCGCCAAATTATCTCAGTGCCCAACTTGTAAGAGGCTGCAATAATACTCGATCATTTCAGAGTGCTGGTAGGGTTATGCATCATTTTAACAGCACGATGGCAGATTGTGATCATCTTCATGTTATAGGAATCTAGAGATAAGTGGCAGGCATGGTGAGTCATTTTCATACATCCTCATTCTGGAAGGAAATCTTAAAGAGAAAGTCAGAAATTGTTCTTCAGGCATGGAATGCATATTAACTCCAAGTGTTAAGCAGACTTGTGTACACTTGGAGGGTCATTGGTGAAATGATCATGGCTTTTGGTGTCTACTTTAAAGAGAGGGAGTGTGTAATAACTAACACTGATGTGTGGGGTCTTACCTAGTAAAAATATATCTCAGAATAAGGAAACTTACATGAAATGGACTGGAAGCTCCATTAGGGCAGGGATACGGTCAGTTGCATTGACTGATTTGTATATGCAGAGTGTGTCCCAGTACTAGAAACTTATTGGTGTCTAATAAAAACCATTTCAAGGAACGAACAGACAAGCAATGCCTATTCAATAAATGTTCCCCATGTGCGTTACTGTTAGCAATGCTCATGTAAAATAGTCTCTGTCAATATGAGAGGCTGGATATTTGACCATGGAAATACATCTTAAAACATCAAGTTTTTTTTTTTTTTTTAACTTGTCATCATAACGTATTTGTATGCACTGAACAGCAACTGCTTAACTACTTGAATAAAAAAGACATTCAGCATGTTTATGCCAATTCAACTGCCATCAACATCCGAATACCCACAAAAAATCATCATCAGAGATAATCGGTCCTTTTGGTAAAGGCACAAAGCAGTTTGGAGAAACTTAATTGAAAACTGGACACAACTGGATGATGATTGATGATGAATGCAATGGTGATGAATTAATTTATTTCTTAATGAGCAGGCTGAGATCCTTCATTTCCTCTAAGAGATTAGCATATTTAAATACAATATGTTATGTTTCTCTATAAGATCTAATCTTTTAAGCACTATGCCTTATTCAAAGAGTATTTTAATAAAAGAGAAAGGGATAAAAATAATTTTGTGTGCAACTAAAGCTACAGAAGTACTTGTTCTAGGAGAAGGTGTGTCTGTAAATATGCTATTTGAAATACAGGAATGTTATTCTTAGGACCCGTCAAGCCAATAAGTCAAAAAACCTCAAATTCATATGATCTACCACTGAAACTATCTCATGTCCTAATACTAATACCCTGTGCTTAGTTGCTCAGTCCTGTCCGACTCTTTGCAACCCCGTGGACTATAACCGGCCAGGCTCTTCTGTCATGGAAGTTCTCCAGGGAAGAGCACCGGAGTGAGCCGCCACGCTCTCCAGGATTTTACATCAAATTACATTTCATGTTTCTGTTCATCTCTTTTCTGTGTGGGCCTTTTTTCCTTTTTAAACTTTAATTCCTTTTAGGTTTAATTAGTTTCTTTTCTCTTCCGTGTCCNCCGTGGACTATAACCGGCCAGGCTCTTCTGTCATGGAAGTTCTCCAGGGAAGAGCACCGGAGTGAGCCGCCACGCTCTCCAGGATTTTACATCAAATTACATTTCATGTTTCTGTTCATCTCTTTTCTGTGTGGGCCTTTTTTCCTTTTTAAACTTTAATTCCTTTTAGGTTTAATTAGTTTCTTTTCTCTTCCGTGTCCTTTTGAGGTATCTTAAAAGCAGAGAGGAGGAATTTGATTTAAAATTAGTGTGACCTAAGAGGTAGTAAAGGACAGCGGAGAAGAAAGGCGTCTCTTCACTGGAATGGTGTTGTCTGAGTCCATTTTCAGGCTCAAGGTGGTCAAGCTGATCTCAGTTGATATTGATTTCACTATCATCTGTACTGGTAAACATAGATTTGAGCTGGATCATTCCCCTCATTCAATTATAAGCACTCTACAGGGAGAGCCCAAGTCTTTGACTTTGTTTCCACTCCCAAGAGTGCTTGGTAAATTCTGTTCAGAGTAGCTCAGAAGGAAGGCTGCTCCCAAGCTGCAAAACCCTAAATTTGTTTTACACAGAAGCTACAGAAACAAAGGTTATCAACAGATCTCCCCAGGTCTGGATAGAAAAGAATACTGAAATAGAACTTTCCCCATGGATCTCATCAACTCACTTGGGCTACCAAGAGATCACCTGGGGCAATGTGAATTAACTCTTAGTTAATGGGATTTTTGACCAACCAGAACTTTTGTTGCTTTCCCATTCAAGATAGCAAAACTTTGATTGTGATGGTGGCATTCATAACAAGAAAGTTAGCCCATATTGTCAGCTCCATAAATAATTGGGTCCCAGAAGGACTGGCAGAGAGCTTTGGTGATATATAGCTACCAAGCACACTGACAAATTGTGATCAGGCTGCCTTTGTTCGAAAAGCAGCCCGTCTCAATATAAACTCAGAATGGCAGGGGAATTGTGCAGCATAAAGCAGTCCAATAAATGAAGCTCCCATCTGTCACAGGGAGTTCCACCCCAGAACAGAGGTCACCAGATAATAATAATAATAATGAGAGCAATAATGTGAATAATGACATCATCATAATAATAGGTGAACACGCTGTAAAGAGTACAAGGGGTGCCCATTGTCAACTCAGCCTCACTGAAGGGGAACTTTGACTGTCTTCCCAGAAGATGGGCAAATCAAATTCAAATTCCTATTGTTCTCTGTAGGGGCAGAATCAGTTGTAGGATTTTTAGTCCCATTGGCATCCTGTGACACAAGGCAGCTGGGTGACAGGAAGAATTTGTCAAAAAACCATGAGTATACTTGACCCAATAGGAAAAAAAATTACAGTGAGAAAATGCCCTAGTTCATTTACCACAATATTAATAATAACCCCCTACATGCATTAATACTTCCCTAACTATGACATCTACCAAAGAGACAAAAATAAAAATGAAACAAAAAATTAAAAAGAAACAAAAATTTTAAAAAGAGTAGCTGTTTCTGTTGACTAATAATTTGGCTTGATTGGATCTGTGAAGTGTTCTAATCCTTCTACATTTCCTTCCACAAGGTTGGATGGGGATTACATTTGTGGAACACCTACTATGTAAAGCCCACTGCTTTTTATACATTACCTGTGGTGTTGGCAGCATTAGTCCCATTTTTTGGTTAAGAAACTCAGAGAGTTAATAACTTTCTCAAGGATATATGGGGAGCCACTGACCAAGTTAGAATTCGCACCCAATCCAGCCTCCTTTAAAGTCTGCACCTTAAGGCAGGCTGACTAATGGCATCCCAAAGATATCCAGGTACAAATCCCCAGGACTGTGAATATGCCACCTTACATGGTAAAAGGAACTTTAAGTTAAAGATCCCAAAAGGAGAGATTATCATGGATTATGCAAGCAGACTCAATATCAAAGGGGTCCTTATAAGAGACAGGCAGAGGAAAACTTCAGAGAAGATTAAAGCTGGTGTGGAGGAAGCAAAGGTGGGAGTGATGTACTTAAGATTCAAGAACATGGCCACATCTACAAGCTGAAGAACAAGGGAACAGATTCTTCCCTATGCTTCTGGAAGGAAAGAGCCCTGGTGATACTTTGATTTTAGCTCAAAAAAAGCTAATTTTGGACTTTCAACCTCCAAAACTATAAGGTAATAAACATGTGCTGTTTTCATCTACCAGGCTTGCAAAAATTTGTTACAGCAGCATTAGGAAGCTAATACATTGACTCTTGTACAATATGGGATTCAACCACACAGATTCACTTACACACAGATTTTTTTCAGTGAATAATATACAGTTGGCCTTCCATATCCACAGATGCAGAATCTGCAGATACCAAGAGCTGATTGTAAGGCAGGAGTCCCCAGCCTTTGGGATCTAATGCCTGGTGATCTGCAGTGGATCTGATGTAATAATAATAGAAATAAAGTACACAATAAATATAATGAGCTTTAATTGTCTGCAAACCATCCCCGCTATCCTGGTTCTAGAAAAATTATCTTTCACAAAACCAATCCCTGGTGCCAAAAATGTTGGGGATTTCAAGAGCTGCCTAGGAATGGGGTGGTGTGGGTGAAGGGGGTTCTGGAACCAACCAGCAGATACTTAGTGATGACTGTACGTACCCAAAGGAGAGATGCTTTCTTCACTAATGACTGAGAACACAGGCTACTCATATTCAGAGACAAAAGTCACCTCTGACATTTTTATTTAACTGCTATTAATGACATATAGCTTGGAGGAAGGGGCTAATCAACAATTTCCTCCTGAAGGTACAGAAAAGAAATGGGGTCCTAATGGATCCTGCTAATCTCTTGATCTATGGAAAGTGAGTCACCCCTGCTGACTTTAAAAAAGAAATGCACAACTTGAGAGTTGTGAGTCGAATTTTATGTGGGGCAAAATGAGTACTATAGCCCAGGAGACAGCATATCAGAGAGCTCTGAGAAACTGCTCCAAAGAAGTAGGGGGAATGCCAGTATATATGGAATTCTGGTGAAGGGGAAGTACATGCAATCAAGCNTAAAAAAGAAATGCACAACTTGAGAGTTGTGAGTCGAATTTTATGTGGGGCAAAATGAGTACTATAGCCCAGGAGACAGCATATCAGAGAGCTCTGAGAAACTGCTCCAAAGAAGTAGGGGGAATGCCAGTATATATGGAATTCTGGTGAAGGGGAAGTACATGCAATCAAGCACTTTTTTTTTTCTTTTTGCAGGTTTCTGCTAGTCATAAGGAACAGATGTCACCATGAAGTGCCTTTCTACATATGAGAAGATACAAGAATTGGGCTCATAAAATCGGCTCCTGAGAATATCTATCTGAAGACCTGTTCCAGCACAGAATGCCTCATTTCTGTTCTCCACCCTGAACTCCTTTCAAGGGTATTGAAAATCAGCAGCTGCAGCAGCACAGGAATTAATCCATATAGATGGAGATGGCAAGGGCCAATGGCAGGTGCCAGTTTGTAGCTAATACCCTCCTGGGAATGTGAACTGTTTAGTAAATCGTGGCCAGCACCCAACACTACCCAGAGAAGCCAAACAAGAATTTCAGAGAAAAGAAACCTTTGACCTTTTTCAGGTTTAGCTTATTGGGAACTGTAACTCAAGAAAATGAAGTGGCCCTGGACAAAGCAGCTGGGTTTCCTTCTGCAACAAGAGTTTACCTAATTGGAAGTCATCAAACAGCCAGAATGTGTATACTGTGTTTCTGAATCACTCACCACCTGTAGCGTGGAATAGTCCTCCTTGGCGTCCTACTAGTAGGAAGGGTACACGAACACCATTAAAGAGCAAGGAGACCTCCTTCTAGGAGCTCACACACAAACGCAAGCTGCTGCCAATACCCGTGTAGTCACTGGCATTTAAAATATTTTTTTCAAAATTAAAAATATTTAATGAGATGTTTACGTCACACCCATTTGGGGAAACTAAGCTTTTATTTTAAGTCTGAATAATACAGCTGCTTGGGTTTTAAAAATCCCCTCATTTCAATGTGAATACAGCACAGCTGCCTTGATGAGCCATCACAGAAGAGTGGCAGCGCCATTGGTCCAAAGTTGGGACATGGAATGACGTTCCGTTGGCCATGGCTTCGTTTCAAAAATAATGCCAGATTGCCAGGATCGCATTGGTTCACACAGGTGTCAGTCAATGACGGATCATGTATAAGCCTGGCAGAGCAAAGTGTGTGCTGAATGTGGTGTGTGGCATATACATGTGGATATATTTAGTTCTCCTAAAAGCAAAGTGGTCATCCATCCTCGTGCAGCTCGGGAGGAATCGGCTTAGTTAGCATCAGCTGCACAATTTGCTCGTGCATGATATATAGCTCCGATCATCTGACATTTTGTTCTAAAAACTATTTTCAAAATGTCAGCAAGTCTCCAGACTTCAACTCGGTGGTTAAGGCCTACTCAAAATCTGCTACCAGCAACCACTTTGTGGTTGGTGTGTGTCTGTATGTGTTTTCTTTTTTTTTTTCCTTTCCCAGTGAATATTCATACGGGAAAGGGTTCACTCATAAGATACCAAAAGAAGTAAAAAAATCTTATAAATGTACAATATATAAGACACTGATTTCCAGCTCTAGAAACATCATTCACAAAAGAAAAATCAGATTGAAGGAAATTATAATAAAGGAGATAAAATATAGGCATTCTAACAAATGATGGTAATGTACAGAAAACCCATGAACAATTCCTCCACTAAGGTTAATTTTGAATTATAGGTAAAGCCAAATGCAATTAGGAAAATCCATAAATTACGTTTCTCTTTGCATGTTATTGTCAAGCAAATCATTTCATAGCTATGGTGTCAATTATACCTATCCACAGTTGCATCCAAGCCTTGTAATGCTCATTGGTAAATAAAAGTTTGTTCCAGTGCCTATGAGGACCACAGCATTGTACTAATTTGGATCACCCTGTCCTCATTCACAATGTGAGGTTAGTTGAGGCAGAGAACCAATTTTTACCCCAACAAGGAAACCAGTAGTGTGAATAATACTTAAGGGAACTGATTTCTGGGCTTCTGCCACATGACTGATAAAGCTTACACTTGACCTTACATGTTGTAGTGACAAAGAGCAGGTACCTGAGCCATTGAAGGTCTCAACTCCCCCAGGGATGCTTCAGAGCTCCTATGATTCCCTTCACTTCTCTTCTGTAGGATTTAACATGGGTGTGGGCCATTCAGATTTGCTAGCTTCAAAACATGGATACAAGTTAAGAACAAGCCACTTAGAAAATGCCAGAATCTTAAGCAAAGTAGAGCCACAGTTGTCAGGATGGTGGGTGATAAGTCCTAAAGACTTGGAAAGCGTGAATGTGGAAAGGGAAGAGCCATTATCATAACATAGCAGTGAAAATATCCATAGAGAGGGCTATATCTCAGGGCAGGAGTGACAGCTTGGTGAGCAAGGCTTCAAGAGTCCTTCCCCCTAAACAACCTAACAAGCTTAGAATGTATGGAAAAAATCTTGGAGACACACACATTTATACACCCATAGCAACATCCTTACAGGGAGTTCAGTTTTTAACACTCATGGATTTCAGACGGGTTTGTCTGTAAGGAACTGTAGGCAATGTTAATACTGCTTCATTTTTTTCCCCCAGTTTGCCACTTCATGAAGATATTTTAACTCCTTGTCATTGATCATGATTACACACAAGTGACTACTTCTCATTAAAAACTTGGCACTAATACACAAATAATTATTGACACAATTAAGCTTTGACACCGTGCCCATCAAATTCCTTTTGTCCTCACTATGTATCTGTCCTGCATTATTCTTATTAAAAAAGAGAAAATTATCTGTTTTAATCAGAGTTGAACTCTCTCAAGTTTGTTCACAGTATAAATATAAGGAAATGCTGAATCACTAAAAATAGCGAGTGCTGTATCCATTATATTATTAGCATCCATAAAGGGGAAATGAAGAAGCAATGTTCAGGCACTGAAGGACAGGCATCTAAAGCAATAAAAACAGAGAATAATTCAGCATGAGGGTCGCCAAAAAAGAGAAGTCTGTCATTACCAATGACTGCAAATGCGTCGTGGTGATGGTTATTTAAACAATCTATATGTCTATGTGAGCACATAACCGAATACATTATCCACAAAATGTTTAATTTCATTTCCCAATTTCTTAAAGTTGACAGAGTTATATGTTTGCCAATATAGTCAGTGCATAATTACTCTGGTCAGTATGACTATTTAACAAATGTTCAAAAGAAGGATAACCACTTTTCTTTCTGAAATAAAAAATGGTGCAAAAAATGTTAAAGCCCCAACGCAATACTTCCCATCAGAAAGATAATACCATCTACTCCCTTCCAAATATAGTTTAGGCCACATCTGCTACAAGAGAGCTTGAAATATTATCATAGAAATGTTTGGATAATTAGCAATTAATTTCCATTGACTAAGATACAATAAAAATAGAGCTGCGTGAGCATGCAGCAAATCGCAGTATGTGGTCTCCTTTCCTTCCTGATCACACTTCCACGGGGGGAAAATCTGGCTGATACATATTCCAAAGGCAGCCTGAATCAACTGAATAGAAAAAAAGAAAAAAGAAAAAACCTACAAACTACGTTACATAGAAAGTGAAGGAGGCAGAAAGCAGAACAGAAGGCCCGATGTAAAATGGGAAGGAGACCACTGCCAAGTTGTATACCACAATCTTGCCCTCATGCCCTCCACAGTTCACCTGATTGTATTGGTAGGTCCAGAACAGAGCTTGCATGTTAATTTTAAGTCTTTGNTACGTTACATAGAAAGTGAAGGAGGCAGAAAGCAGAACAGAAGGCCCGATGTAAAATGGGAAGGAGACCGCGGCCAAGTTGTATACCACAATCTTGCCCTCATGCCCTCCACAGTTCACCTGATTTTATTGGTAGGTCCAGAACAGAGCTTGCATGTTAATTTTAAGTCTTTGTCTTTATTCTCGATTAAGCCACTGATAATAAGCATTTTCTTTTTCTTCTCTTTTAGCCATGCCACGTGGCATTTGCGATGTTAGTTTCCTAGTCAGGGATCAAACCCTAGTCCCGTGCAGTATGAAGCACAGTGTCTTAACCACAAGATGACCAGGGAAATCTCTAGTATTTTCAAAGAATTCCCATTGCCCATATATACCATTCGTCTAGATATCCTGGAAGAGGGCATGGCAATCCAATCTGATATTCTTGCTTGGAGAATCCCATGGACAGAGGAGTCTGGNATCAAACCCTAGTCCCGTGCAGTATGAAGCACAGTGTCTTAACCACAAGATGACCAGGGAAATCTCTAGTATTTTCAAAGAATTCCCATTGCCCATATATACCATTCGTCTAGATATCCTGGAAGAGGGCATGGCAATCCAATCTGATATTCTTGCTTGGAGAATCCCATGGACAGAGGAGTCTGGTGGGCTACAGTCCACAGTGTTGCAAAGAGCTGGCCACAACTGAAGCAACTGAGCATGCAAACACCCTTCTCCCACCTGTTGTCACTCTGCCATAGAGTCACTGGATTCCTAAAGGATCTGAAAGCAGAGTCTGGGACAGTAGTTCTGACTTACAGTAACTTGATAGCATTTCTGTCATGAAATACTGCACAACCCTCACCCTATATGAGTCTACAAAAGATTTTTTTCTTATTATAAGTCTCTCAAATATTCTCCAGAAACTCTATTCAGTGCTATATGTCTCAGGTGAAATCTGAGAATCTATGAATATGAAATATTTAATTCCAGCTTCTAAAAACATCAACCTACATAAGGGAACTATGGTTGGAAGGGAGAAGAATAAGCTGAAGAGTGAAGAAGACAAACATTGAATCAATCGAAAGTAGTAATCAGATATTGTGTAGTAGTGTTTGTGGAATTTCAGATAAGTATTGGAATTAGCATTGCATTCAATTTGGAATTTTGCCACTTTTTAGCGAAGAAACTTGAAGCAAATCACTCGACCTCTGTAAAAATAAGACTCATATTCTGGAGAAAAGAGAGTAAAATCCTTCTCATGACACTACTGCTAGAATGAAGTGTAAAAATATACGTTAAAGTGACTAGAGCAACATGGAACTAATAAAAGCAACATAGAACCAACCATTATGAAAGTGACGAAAGGCTTTAAGATCCTTAAGCCCCTGGTTTAGACTTTTCAAACTTATTTACATTTCCCTTGTCCTAAATCATCTTGTTTGCAAATTTACACTTCTGTTGTGTATTTTCCTTTTTTTAGCTGCCTTAAATCTTCTGTAGAATTTGTAAGGGATAGATAAGCTACACATACATGAATTATATAGAGCATTGCAATAAAATTTTCTGTATGGCAAAATAATCTATTACCATGAGTTGGTGATTGACTTTAACTCAGGGAAAAGTGTTTCTCACATAAAAATATATATGTCAAAAGCCTCCCAGAATTTATTTTACCAAGATCATTACAGAAAAACAAAAAAGGGCATATGTCCAGATGCTTATGAATTTTGTTTGAAGTTCAGAGTTTCATGCCNCTCACATCAAGAAACAAATATATATCCCTAGCAACTATAAATCTGGACTCAGAAAGGAGTCACAATTTTCCCCCATTTTCCCTACTCTAGATTCGTTCTAAGCTAGGTTAAGATGATTTAGTATGGTCATACAAAAGCTGCATGGCTTGAATCAACTCTCAGACTACATCAGTAGTAGAATATTGGTACATCTAAGGCTAATCTTGAATTCAGAACCTGAACATGGTTTTCACCAGTGCTCCTCAAGTGTGCTACATGAGAGCCAGAAAAACACTTAGCTTTTTTTCCCATAGTTCTATACTTATGAGTTCAACTTTTATCATGGCAACTGATATCAGGCTTCTACTTACAGTGCTGATAGAATATGTCCTTTTAAAATGGAATCCAACTTTAGTAAAGATATTAAGTAATGGTGAAAAGGGTAGAGATGAGATCAAGTTTAAAACAGAGAAGACAGAGGAGGTCAGTGCTATGGACTGAACTGTCTTCCCCCCAAATTCCATGTGTTAAAGCCTTAACCCCAGTGTGATGGTATTGGGAAATGGGCCTTTGGGAAGTAATTAGGGTTAAATGAGGTCATGAGGGTATGATCCTCAGGATGGGATTGAGCTTCCCAGGTGGTGCCAACAGTAAATAACTCGAGTGCGAATGCAGGAAACATAAGAGATTGGGTTCAATCCCTGGGCCAGGAAGATCCCCTGGAGAAGGACATGGCAACCTACTCTGGTATTCTTGCCTAGAGAATTCCATGGGCAGCAGAGCCTAACTGGCTAGAGTCCATGGGGTCGCAAAGAGTTGGACACGACTGAAGTGACTGCGCACATGCCTAAGAAGAGGAAGAGAGAGGCACATGTCTGCCCTATGAGGAAATAGTGAGAAGGCAGCCACCTGTAAATCAGGAAGAGGGGCCCAGCAAGAGCCAGGTCAGTCTGCACCTTGGTCTTGGAATTTCGAGCTTCAAAACTGTGATAAACGGGTGTCTGTTGTTAATCCACCCAGTCTACAGTGTTTTGTTATAGCAGGCTGAGGAGGCTAATGTAGTCAGAGATTCTAGAAAAATACATAAAATATCTACACCCTGAGGTGAAAGACAAATCAGAGGAAGAGAACTTCTGTCCACCATGAGAGTGAGGTGAGCCACGAATTCAACTGGAATCTGATCAGATGGAAGAAGGACCCTCTAAGGCTGCTTTGAGTATGTACCGCTCTTGCCCATCTTAGCAGCAGAACTCCGTCTTCATTCTAATGGTGTCACAGTGAAGAAAGCAAGAAGTAAATGAAGAAGAAATAGAAGAGAGAGCAAAATGTGATCTAGTTAGCTCAGTCACAAAGGCAGATAGGGAGAAATTTGGACGACGACGACGACTACTACTACTAAGTTGCTTCACTCATGTCTGACTCTGTGCGACCCCAGAGACAGCAGCCCACCAGACTCCCCTGTCCCTGGGATTCTCCAGGCAAGAACACTGGAGTGGGTTGCCATTTCCTTCTCCAATGCATGTAAGTGAAAAGTGAAAGTGAAGTCGCTCAGTTGTGTCTAACTGTTAGCGACCCCATGGACTGTATGCAGCCCACCAGGCTCCTCCATCCATGGATTTTCCAGGCAAGAGTACTGGAGTGGGGGGCCATTGCCTTCTCTGAGAAATGTGGACAAGTACAAGTAAACATGATTACAAGGATTTAACACAGCTGGAGCCCTGAGGCTTTCTGAACACTGTGTCCTCCTGTTGCTTCCTCCACTGGTTTGTCCACAGTCAGCACCAATAATCCAAGGCAGTGGCACTTCCACTGCTTCCCATACATCCTATCAGCGTCAACATCTGTGGGGGACTTGCAGCTGAAAAGTGGGGGGACTCACTGTCCTGAGGACCCAGGCTGGAGACAACCAACAGCAGTGATGTATTTTTTAGCTCAACCAGTGAGGCTCAGACCACAGGGAGGAGGAAGGAGGTAGAACCACAGATGAAAAAACAATAGCCCTCTTAGAAGGGTAGGATGGAGCGGGAGGTGGGAAGGAGGTTCAAGAGGGAGGGGACATATGTATCCCTACGGCTGATTCATGTTGATGTATGGCAGAAACTAACGCAATATTGTAAAGCAATTATCCTTCAATTAAAAATAGAGTTTAAAAAATCAGCCCAATAGAGTTGATATTCCAACATGGGAAATAGCTAAAGAGATACAAAAAGGACGGAGTTGAGAAAATACTGGTGTAATGGCAAGATTTTTACACGCAAAATAGAAGTAATAAATACATTTAAAGGTTAATCCCCTCCCTCATTAAATATAGAGTTTAGAAGTTATCCGTATTCGTGTAATACATTAATGAGTGGGGTGGAATAAGGAGTTGGATGCTACTTTGTTACCTGTCTCATTAAAATGGAAAATCCATGTGTACTAATGCACCACTGCAAATAAAATCCACTTCTTTACGTTGCTTTTGACACAGCTCTCAATGAATCAGGATAAATAACCAAGTTCATTATATGTTTCTACAAGAATTGTCAAAATATGAAGAAATAATAAAAACCAAGGATATGGAGGGTTTTTTTTAAGAACGTGGATACATGAGAACACAATTTTCTATTTATTGGCAAACACTTGCTTTCAGTAGACCTATAATTCTATGCTAAATGTAAGGAATTCTGTTAATAGCTTAAAAATGTACAGAGCTCCAATTCCCTTAAAGGTGAAGTGTCATCCTGCAATCACTTGATCAAATAAAATCATCATAGAGCGTTCCTATTTTAGAAGTGCTAGGAAAACCAGGATCAGATGTGACAGTCATAGAATGAGATTAATAAATAACAACAATAATAAAAACTCAGCTCTAAACCACAGAAAACCAATTTTGAAACAATTACAGGCAACTATTATGGTGTGCCTCTGAACAGTTTAAGCTAAATTCCCTCAGCACAGCTCTGCTGATGATAATGTGCACTGTGTATGCAGTTCACTGCACATACTTGAAAATGTACTATGCTGCATTTTGTATTAATGAATAAGGCTACTGGCTTAATATACCATCCTTAACAATAGAATTGTTCACAAGTGTGAGGATACAGCAATGTTTCCTTTGTGGCTTCACACAGAGAAGAGGGGTAATTTACTGTGTGGGTGTTTTCAAGTTTTCACTAAGACCTCTGTGGCTAGGGTTAAACCAGGATGCTTAAACTGCAGCCTGGAGTCAGGAGGGAGACTATGTACCAAGAGTCATGAGTCTCCTTAGCCAAGATGGTGATGCTGCTCGTCAATGAAACATGTTCATCCAAAAGGACAGTAGGAAAAACGGATCAGAGAAAGCTGAATAATGCTAGGTCACAGCTCTGGATAAAGGAAATAATGCAAACTCAGCCAGGTCAGGTTCAGAATCCAATTCCACTCTCCCTAGGCTTTTCATAAACTCTCCACTTGCTGGGGGGAAATCAGCATTCATGACCAGCTCTCATAAAAATAAAAGAAGAACTAGAATATTGCAAGTGTATGTTGTAAAAATCCACTGCTAACAATGAATGCTATGAACAATCACCTACTTAGAAAAGTCATTCACCTCCACTAATTTTTATCTTTTTTCCTTTTAGTGTTTTATTGGACTTTACACACACATGCCAAGAAAAATCAAAATTCATTATATAAAGTGATGTTACCAAGATAATAGTGAAAAAGCTGTCCAATATCTGGCTATTAATGAGTCTTTGACTGCACCAACTGACAGTTTCTTTTTAAGTTTCATATTAAAGTCTTTCTGCTGTTAAAGCAATTATTTTTTTCCAAATCAATAACTATTTCTTCTCTTCACTTTCAGGAGTCCTGGTTTTGCTGTTATTGTTTATTTTGAAACATCTATTTAAATACTAGTTGTCACAGTTTTTTGTTAAATAGCAGTATTTTGACTGATAATTCTTCTATGGGTAAGTATTCTGAAAACCACGTTTCCTTGGAGGACCATGAGTTTCTACCTCTGTAGTGAATATTCTTGAAAGATTTTGGAAATTCTGAAGTAGATGTCACAATAAAAATTTTGGGGGGGAAATTAAAAAAAAGATCTTTGGATTAAATTGGGTTGTTACTGGATTTGTGGCCTTAGGAAACTAATTTCTGAGCCTCATTTCTCACATTTGAAAAACATGAATAATAGCAGAAAGGGAATGTCTAGTCAGCCAGATTTTTTATTTCTTTGTTTCTCAATCTGAGTGTCTTTAAACAAGGCACCCACCCTCAATACCCTGCACTTAATTAACACAACTAAACACCTTTTCTACCTACCTAGATTCCATAGGTATTTGGCTTTCAACTTGTGGTACCAAGGCCTGCTTCACAGAATGGGACTTCTATTCTACCCCATCTCATTCCATTCTATTCCATTGAATTCCACTCCTCCCCACCCTAACCCACTCCACCCGACCCTAACCTACTCCACTTTATCCTAGCCTCTCATCTAGTCCACGGAGAGGTCAGATGATCAACCAGACATATATAAACTTCCAGGGGACTGGAGTAAGCACTGCCTCTCTGCAAACAAAATCCCACGGCAGACATACCTCACTCAGAGAGCATCCCCAGCGGAGTCCTGCATGCACAGCCGTGTGTCATGGCTGGACCACAAAAGTAGGTGGACAAGGAGGCTGCATCTGCCTCAGCTCTGGCCTCCAGTTCTCCCCCTTCCCTTAGGAAAGTGTTGTCTTAGCCACTCTGTCCTTAGCTGTTTATGGTCTTTCTCCTATACCCCCTTCCTCCTTTCTTCTTCCCTTCCCACTGGCTGGCCCTCCCATTCGACACTGTGCTGCGTGTCTGCCTCCTTGGTCACATGCATCTCTGATGACTGTCTCTCTCTCATTCTGAATCCCTCTCCTTGCTTTTCAAAATGCTAACATTGCCAAGTTCATACTGGTGCTTTAATAAAGGTTTCATGTGACATGCTCAGTGTCCTCGGAGAGCTTCCAGACTTTTTCACTGAATTTACCCTAGGCAGAGAGAAATGAACATATACCCCTGAGGGACCTGGGGGCTTAGCCCAAAGCAGCCCAAGGTAAGCCTGAAAGAGCTTTAAAGTATTGTGCTTTGTTTTAAAAATTCATGGGGATTTTTATATTCTGTTCTATAAATATCTCTGTATTTGTGCTACTATTAAAATAATATTTCCCCCAAATTGTTCAGTAAAATTGATGCTCCTGGAAGATGTGTCAAGTTAATCCTGTGATATTTTGTGTATCTTGTTATACTATCATCTACCCTCCAGGAGTTCATGTACCTAATGCAGGTCAGGGGAGAACTTCTCCTATTTCCTCTACTGTGACTGGGTCTATTAGTATAACATGCCTGGTCAACCTAGACACCCCCCTCAATTTTTCCCAGGGGAAGGAGAAGGGACTTAATCTGCTCGGCAAGCTTAAAAGGAAAAACTGCTCAGCCATAGCCCAGTCTCCGGCTGCCCCCTCCCCCAACCCCTGCTCTGGGAGCCAGTTTCCCAAGAGATGCACCAAGACTACCCTGTTCCTCCAGATCATAACTTTTGGAAGGATCTGTCCATACTTTTGGTACAGGGCTAGAGGTTAGGGCAGGTTTTTTTCTCCAGGAAGGGGCCTTCTGGGGTGCATTTCTATGGGATTCTGAATTCTGCCTGTGCCTAGCAGAGCATGTTTTTCCATTTTTGATTATGAATATAAGTGTCATTAGTCAACACAGTAAAACTTCACCTCATCTTCATCCTCTTTTTATTTCTCTGCTGGTTCAGAACTCTGAACTGCTGCTGATCCATGCTCCTCTGGAATGTCTTGGTAACTAAGATGGGGTCCCCTAAGGAAGCAGCTGGTTTGTCTGTAAGCCTCCCTTACATCTAGAGTGGGATTCCTAGGTGGCACCAGTGGTAAAGAATCTGCCTGCCAATACTTGAGATACAAGAGATGTGGGTTCAATTCCTGGGTTGGGAAGATTACTTGGAATGAGAAATGGCAACCCACTCTAGTATTCTTGCCTGGAAAAGTCCTTGGACAGAGGAACCTGGTGAGCTACAGTCATGGGGTGGCAAAGAGTCAGACATGACCGACTCATGGGTGACTAAGCATGCACACTTGCCCTGGTGCCCTTGTGTCTGGTTATGGGTTCTCAGGTCCCAGTTCTCTGACACAGCTAAGGCAGGTGACCAGGAGGAGCCCCAGTGGTGTCTGAGATGAATCCCCAAATCTGAGCTGTATGCTGTTACCATGATATTAATTCACAAGCGCTCAATCAGGAGTATCAGCACTGAACAGGTAAGAGGTAAACCGCCCCATCCTGCAGTCAGGAAAAAACATATCCCAAAGTCTGGCACATATTAAATATTGCAATAAATGCCCTCCCTTCACCTTCTCTTCCCTGATTTGAGCTTCTGTGTCCCTAAGGGAAATATATCATTGATGTATTATATAGAAAACTATGTTTTCAAGAAGAAATCAACATGTTCCTCACATGGTAAGAAAATTCCCAGGTCTCCAACCCATCAGAGAATGTGTTAACCTCACCATGATAAGATACTGCTCAGCCAGAGAGCATTGCATTTTCTGCCATTTTCACAGAAAATATTCTACAGTGATTTGATGACAGGCTAGAAAACTACATGTAGACATGGTCAGAGTTCAAGTTCTGCTTAATTACAGGCTGTCAGTTACCAAGTGGGAAGTTCAAAATGCAACAGTTAACCAACATGCATGCTAACCTCTTCCACCAGAAGAAAGAAACATTTTTTAAACAGCATTTAACATTTGCTACAAAGCCCTGGAAAGAAGCCAGAGGAAAAGGAACAATTAAAAGATCGTTTCAAGTGACAAATTTACTTGTCTGAGCAAACAGAAGGATGGGACTAGCATTTGGAATGTGTGAGTATCCCAAGGTGGTTGGCAGTAAAAACCCACCACAGAGAGAACTGACTGAATCCTTGTCATTACGTGGATGGTAGCGGAGGGCAGCAGTGTGATAGGAAACCAGGGCCTGGGTGTGGCCCCAGGCCCACAGCCATGGGCAGGCTACAGGCAGAGCTTTTCAGACTGGACAAGCAAACAGGAACTCCCGGTGACATTTGTCTTGAGTATACGGACTCAAAGGCCATATTGCTTTGGGTTCACATGGGGTCTTGTGAATACCCGAATGTTGCCATGCAACACATCATCCATGAATGAAGCATCATAACAGTATCTACTTCATGCTGAGTAGATACTGTTCTCCTGAGTAGATACTGTTCTGCGGATTGCATGGCTTCACAAGTATAAAAGCGCTTAGACCCAGGCTGGACATGTAGTCAACACTATATGTGTTCACTACTGTCATTTATGTCTATCCAAACTGAGAGGCTTAGGAAACCTTTCCTGAATGGCATATATGGATATTATAAAAGAACATTTACCTACTGATCTATAGTTCTATTTTTGTATAAATCCATTAAAATTCCTGTCATTCTTTTCATGGGCCTATGTTTGTACATTGGGTTCATATAACTCAAATGTTAGTTATGTCCAAGCCATCTAATTGAGTTTATACTGATATATTTGTGAATGAAAAATACTGCCTGCCATATCAGTAAATGAGGCTTTTGCCACCATCAAGTCATCACATTACAGCTGCCCCATCAGTGAACCCTGAGGGAACTCGGGAGAGAGGCAGGTTCTTGACACCCCACCCCCATCTAACGGTCAGCCACTGCAGCCATCTCTGATGGTGCACCCTGAGGAGACTTAGGCTGAGAAAGTACAGGACACCAGCCCCAGATAGCTGAGGTGCATGTCAAAGGAATGAGTTCAGTGAGACTAGGCAGAAAAGTGCTAAATTCCTTAACTTGAGATATCTGGTTTTCTTTAATCAACAGTCATCTTTTGACGTTCCAACTACCTGGTCTTTGTTGCAAAATCTCCCATATACCATGGGTCCCCCATTGCCTCTGCAGTGCAGTCCCTCAGAGTTACCTGAGATGTTGAGTCTTAGGCCTAAATCCTCAGTTTTGTCCACTGAATAAAACATAACAATCAATTTTTAGGTTGTGCATTTTTTTCAGTCGACATATCCTTGAAAGATAAATGTTTATAGCAATATGCAATAATACATATGGAATCTTTCATGCTAGAAAATTCTACAGTCCCAGATCCCTCCTTTTATTTCGCAGATTTCAATTAATTCTTAACTTCCAGCTCCCCAAGTATGACATATTATGGAGTATAATTATTAACCAAGCCCTTCATCCCTGGTCACTACCTTTCATGAACTCCAAGCACATTAAAACCTGCACTGGATTATTTACTTAGTGATAAANCAGTCCCAGATCCCTCCTTTTATTTCACATATTTCAATTAATTCTTAACTTCCAGCTCCCCAAGTATGACATATTATGGAGTATAATTATTAACCAAGCCCTTCATCCCTGGTCACTACCTTTCATGAACTCCAAGCACATTAAAACCTGCACTGGATTATTTATTTGGTGATAAATACTAGACAACGTATAACCAAAGGCTTCTTTGGGTATGGTCAACTTTTCCTACCAAACTATTCTGTAAACTCCTTGTAGATAAAGAACAAAGTCACATATCTTTGTGTCCATGACATAGCCTGAGCCCATTAGTCACTGACACTTTATCACAGCTAACCCACATGGCTCTGTGTCTTGCATACTTTCTATATTTCAAGCAGTGTACTAAGTATTTTACATGCATCACCTAATTTAATATCTATAATAATTTAGTATTCCCTTTTTACAGATAAGAAAACCAACACTTAGAATGCTAAAGCACAAGACTGGTGGCAAAGTTATGATCCAAACACAGTTCACTTTCACCCCAGATCTTGATGCTCAGTATTTGAAACTGGTCAGTTTAGAGATTGTCTCCATCATGATTCTTCTTCCAGTAGCATCTCCAACTCATTCTCATGCTATTGCTTAATTTGGGGTGTTTCTTATTTTTCTTGCATTTTAATGGTAGCTTTCTAAGAGCAAACAACACTTTTGAGCAATGAGTATCTAGAGGAAGTAATGCTTATTCCAGCAGGTTAGGGCAAGTTTTGTGACTTAAAAAATACTAGCCCAGGGTCTTGAAGAACAGACAGGGACTTACTCTCAATCAATAACTGCATTTCTGGAGGAGAAAACTACTCCTAAAAAAGCAAAGGTATCAACAAAGGGCATGAATGTTTGGTTGTTCATTCATTCAAGCAGAGTTGATTTAGTAAGCTATGTTGCCAGGCAACACATAGGTCCCTGATATTACAAAGATGGACAGGGCATGTTCCCTGCCCTGGGAAGAGTTCATGGTAAAAATGGGTAGATAAAAGTGCAACACGCAAGGGAATGAGCACTACAGAAGCAAATGGAACTGATGGTTATAGGGTAACAAGGCAAGAAAGAAAAGCCAATTCTGGCTACAGAAATTAGCAAGGACTTAGATGAGGTGCTATGAGCAGAGCCTTGGTGTCAACATTTCTGGTATAGAAGGAACAGTGGCATTTTCTAGACATAGTAGATGAGACCAGTGCTTCTCAAAGTGTGGTCTACAGACCAGCAGCATCAACATTACCTGTGAACTTTTGAATCCATCATTACTCTGAGGATGAGCCCAGCAATTTGTATTTACAAGCCTTCCAGTATATTTGTGATTCAAGTTTAAGACTCTACTGGGCCAGAACACAAAGGAAGAGGCAAGAGTTGGAAGGAAACTGGTATGCAATAACCTCTGATAGTAAACTGGGTAAGTTCATGGTGGACCTTGTAAGCCAGGCTAGGAAATATAACTTTTTACCTAATAGTTAACCTTTTTCTTTTTATTTTGGATGACACTGTACCAAGTTTTTGTTCAGGTCATTTCATTTACCCTTCAGAGAAACTTCTTAAAACACTCTATTGTTGCTCAGTTAACATATATGGACTTAGAAAGCACATGAAGTCTTTGCAAAAGTAATTTCCACACAGCATCACGCATTGGTGGCTTCAGCATTAACTGCTTGGCTAAAATGTCTTCTATGGGAAGAGATCCTGTGCCACAGGGCTAGAAGGTTCCAGGTAGGCCCGAGGACTTAATAGTTATTTCCAGCCCCAGCATCTACAATGATTGTTTGGGCAGCACTAGTATTTTGATGACAAGGTCAATTGCCAAAGAGCACCTCATGGAGGAGTTTGGGATATGCCACTGCTTCAGTGAACAAAAAAGCACTGAAATGAGTATTTTAATGTGTTCACACCATCCAACAGTTCACAGCATTAATGCAAGTGGATGTGAGCAGCCCTGAGACCAGAGGCTCATTAAAGTAATTATTCATTAGTGGCTTTTTTTTTCTCTCTTTTTTTTAAACTCGTACTTTAAAGGCAGGCCTTTCCTTTTCAACACCATTACTTTTCAACCCATTTAATGTTTCCTTGTAGGGTCACAATGTTAATTTTAAGGTTCTGTTCTAATGGCTTTCTAAATGACACTTTCATTGTGGTAAAATGAATGCATCAAGTCATTCTTGCAGGTAGAGATGTACTATTGACTCCTAGTTACAAAGGTATGAAAATTTCCAAACTATTAATTTCAAAATGTATTAATAACCTGCATACTTAAAGAAAGTGAATAAAAGCAGTGCTGTTTTCACTAAAGCTATTTGGTGTTGGGAAAGCTGCAAATAAATTGCTTTTTGAATCTCCTATAGACAATTGACTTTGCTCAGTTTTGAAAACCTTTAATTCTCATTGAGAGCTGAGTTCTTAAAAGGGACCATTTTTGCAGGAAGTAACAAATTTGGGAAATATTTCTCCTTCTGCTAAACTAACCAAATACTTATTCTTGGCCTGAATCAAAAGTATTTGCCTTTCTTGGTCAAAGATGCCTTCTTGGTGGCGACACGTCACCCTGCTTTGGAAGTTTCATGTCCTGGGGCAGTTTTCAATTAGGCGTAAAGGCAAGTAAAGAAAATGCACCTGTGAATTCACTTCTATGAGTAGTGAATTCATGGTTCCACAACCAATGGACTGATTTTAAGGACTATCAAAATAGCCATGCACGAAAATGTCAGTCAAAATGAGAACGGTCTAGAGCTATAACCAGGTACATAAGCTGATCTTAGACACTTAATAAACCCAGTGTGCCAGGGACATGTGACTGCTGAAAATTTTCCTTCACTGCACAACTGAAATTTAGTTTCTTAAAAATTTTTCTAATTGAAGTACAGTTGATTTACAATGTTGTGTTACAACTGAAATTTAAAATGATAATCCTCAGGGTTTTCTTTGAGGTAGTTTTTAAGGTAAAATAAAATGGATATGGTTTAGCTTCGAAATTAAACCAACACAAAGTTATAATTTGCAAATACATCCCAAGCAATTCTGTATGGTGATATTGTTCCGGGTGTATTTGTTTTTATTAATAATTATTACACTGTCAGCATTCTTACTATTAGATATGAATGTTTCTTTTTGTTTGCATTTTTCTACTTTATACTTCTTCCTCATCTCAAATGGGTAAAGAGGGATGAGCAATCGGGGAAATACACATCATGTNTGTATGGTGATATTGTTCCCGGTGTATTTGTTTTTATTAATAATTATTACACTGTCAGCATTCTTACTATTAGATATGAATGTTTCTTTTTGTTTGCATTTTTCTACTTTATACTTCTTCCTCATCTCAAATGGGTAAAGAGGGATGAGCAATCGAGGAAATACACATCGTGTGCTTTTTTCTGATTTCATTTATATCGTGTAACATAAAGATGAAATTAACATCAAGAATATTTAAAGGGAGGAAAGAAGTCACAAAAGTGCAAGCTGAGGCAAACATATGACAACAAGGACAGCCTAACCAGCTGCCAAGAAAAAGAGAAGAAGGAAGACGTAGGATCGGGTTTGTGCCCGCTGGTAGAGACTCCTCCTTCTTTCCCAGCGGCAGCCGCCCAGAAATACGCCTGATCATCTATTTATAACGCTCGCCTCCCCAAACCCACGCTTACATCCTCACATCTATGTCCTGGTTTGCCATATTTTAGGACTGGCTCAAGTTCTATATCTATATTCGTTAGAATTCTCAGCTGCTCTGGATATGTGTATGGCATTTTGGAGAATGCTTCAAATCCGATTAACTATGGCACCTGATATCTTCGAGTCACGAGAAGTCTGGGGGCGGGAAACACACAGGTCAAGACAAAAGTACACATTCCCTGCTTGTGCACATACTTTCAACTAGAAATGCATTTGATCCCATGAACTTGTCACGTAGGGGCTGAGAGAGGAATCTGGAGACAGATTGCCTGATTAAAGCCTCCTCTGTCCCTTCTTAGCAGTGTGATGTGGGACAAGTGATTTACCTTCTACAGAGCCATTTCAGTAGAATTAGTAATTCTTACTTGAAGAAATCTGGAATTATTTAGAAATTGTATATAAAAAGACCTAGGGGTAGTGCCTAGTACAGAATTGGTATCAAATCCAAATTAATCATCACCCAATAGTACCAAGCAAGCTGCATTCTGAATACTCTAGTCATTGACAATAGTTCTGTACACATTTATATACACATGTCTATATGGATAATTAAAGTTATGAGTCAGCTTAAGAAAAATCAGAGGACATGGCCACTAACTCCAAGAAAAATACAGGGAAAATAATCATACAAAAGTATCTTGTTAAATAGGCTCTATGGCTCTCTGTAAGAGTCAAACAGATTTAGGGTCTCCTGTCACCTACACAGCATGACAGGCACCAACTCTGCTCACACTCCCTCCTGACTGGGTCTGGACCGAATCTCAGATGTTCAGTTCTCTCTGGAACAGGCCATGCCTACACCCATACTTTGGGTTTGCAGCACACATCAGAGTCTGTGACTGTGAATTTATCTTACTGATGACTGACTCCCTCTGCAAGCTGTAACTCTGTGAGGGTGATGGTCATGAAATCCCTCTTCTTTCAATCCATATTTGCCTTTGGCATCTCACTGCCACATACTCCTCCCCAGGTCCATTCATCACAGCTCTACCAACATCTTGCAACAGTGGTTCTCACACTTTAGGGCACATCAGAATCACCCAGAGGCTTATTTAAATACAGATGGCTGGGGGCTTCCCTGGTGACTCAGGGGTAAAGAATCCATCTGCCAGTGCAGGGGACACGTGTTCAACCCTTGATCCAGGTGGATCCCACAGGCCAAGGAGCAACTAAGCCTGTGTGCCACAACTACTGAGACTGTGCTGTAGAGCCCTGGAGCCACAACTACTGAACCCACATGCCCTAGAACCTGGACACTGCCACAAGACAGGCCTCCGCAATGAGAAGCCCACGGACTGCAACTAGAGAGCAGCCCCTGCTTGCAGCTATGAGAGAAAAGCCAGCGTAGCAACGAAGACCCAGCACAGCCAAAAATAAATAAATAAAATTATAAATACAGGTGGCCAGACTCCACCCTGAAGTTTCTGATCAACCCAAGGAGAACCCGCATTTCTAATCAGTTCCTAAGCGATGCTGCCATTGCTGTCTCAGGAGCCACTCTGGACATTGTCCTGAAAGCTGATTGGATGCCTCGTCCTACTGTGAGGAAACACCATACATTTTTCAAAGCAGCACCAAAGAGTTTTAACCAAATGCAGATGCTTGTGATAAAATCACATCATTTGAAGCACTAATCACTACAAGATGATTTTTCTTTTTTTTTTTTTCACATTTAACCATCTTCCATTCTAAAAATAATGAAAATAATAACACTAGAAATTGCATGCATAGCTGATGGAGAAACCAGCTGTCATTTACTGAACACTGGCTACTGCCAGACATTGCCCAGGCCCTTGACATTGGTGACTCTCATATGCAGATGTTCACGCACTGCCACTATTAGAAGCTCCCCAGGACAGGAAACGGAATCTTTATAACCCTCACAGCATCTAGCACAGTGCTTTGCTCATAACAGATGTTCAGGGAAGTTTTACCAAAGGAAGGAAAAAACAGCATATCGGAAAGTAAAAATAAAGATCTGATGCCCAATTCTACAAGCCACACGTGATCATTAATGTGGGAGGCAACGATACCGGGGAGGTGTGTGTGTGCTGGATGCCTATCCTAGGCAAGGCTTTATATAAAGTCATGTTTATATCCATTTTGACTTGCAATTTAGGAGGGGGAGTAAGGTGAATACATAAATAATTACATCCCAAGATGCGCATAAAACAGAGCTATACAGACAAATTGCTATGGGAGTCACAGCTTAATATTAGGGAGATGGACTCAGGACAGTACATTGCAACATCTTTCTGTCCTTTTGAAAACATCTATGGGTTTTGCTTTTATCTTAGAATCCTAACATTTTAAAGATGGGAAGTATCCAACAAATAACCTGTTATCTAACCCTTTGGCTTACAGATGAGGAATCTGAGGTCATGAGAAAAGTTGAGCCCAAGATGACACAGTTAGTCTTGGAAAACCCACATTGCTTCACTCCCAGACAGGTGGTGTTCTTAGCCAGACAAAAGCGATAGCATCTGAAGCTATTTTCCATACAGAGACCATTGGTCCACATTACACACGAAGGCCTGGAAATACATATTTACAATAATTAAAAAAAAAAAAACTTTTACTAATTCTGGGCTCAAATCAGATTTATTTGAAATTACATGATCTAACTAATCTACCTGTCTCAACAGAATTTGAAAATTCACTACTGATGAGTTAAAAGTTCTGGAAGGTGACTCTAGCTTTAACCTGCTCTAGGTATAATTTTTCTTTTTCTGTACTTTTGGTAGAATCATTTCCTTTTTGCATATACCTATGTATACCTTTAACAGGAAGCAGAATTAAAAATTCATTTATCTTCTTTTGAGGAAGAAAATAGTACACAAGGAGATTAAAAATGCAATATTTTTGGAGCTTCGGTTCAGTTCAGTTCAGTCACTCAGTCATATTCAACTCTTTATGACCCCATGAATCGCAGCATGCCAGGCCTCCCTGTCCATCACCAACTCTCGGAGTTCACTCAGACTCACGTCCATCGAGTCAGTGATGCTATCCAGCCATCTCATCCTCTGTCGTCCCCTTCTCCTCCTGCCCCTAATCCCTCCCAGCATCAGAGTCTTTTCCAATGAGCCAGCTCTTTGCATGAGGTGAAATAAATATAATTTTAGAGTAGACTATGAGGCATCCTTTTAAAGTGGGTTTTCCCATACATGTCCAGGTGTACCCAGGTGTATATACTTGAGAGATGCACAGGAAAGTGATCTCAGGGGTCCATTTATTCTGAATTCCTCCCTTATGAGTTACATCACTGGTTTATTGCAACTCAAAATGGGCTTTAAGATCATGGGTTAGCAAGACAGAAGCAAGAACAACCAGAATCTGGCCTGTTTCTAGAAAGAATCCCATAGGAACAAAAGCCTCAACTCAAAAGATAAGAATTTTCTTTGAAGTAGATGAACATATGATTCTGCAGATAATAATTAAATGATTCCTTTTTCACTTCTTCCTCAGGTATTACTTTGCATATCAATACAAGTTTCTGCTAATTTGTTGAGGAACATTTTAGGCACAGCCTGCAGTTTTATACATCCAGGTCAGAAACGCCACCTGAGGGTTCATGGAACCGTGTACAACGAGACCCACCTTTTAGGATGAGAACTGGCTCTGGGAATCGGCATATCTTGATGATTTGAGGGGCACACAAAGTCCTTGATTTCCTCCAAATGTATTACTTTCATTTAGCTACACTGTTGACCTCCAAATCTACATAGCTTCCTAATTCTTGCCATTAGTCATTCCATTGAGTTAGGTATTAACCATCAAAGGTCGCCATTAAAGTGTATACATGCTATGCTGAAGGGGAGTGTGGACCATTAACATCCATTTACACATTTGCCAGGATTTATTAGGCTCATAAGCTGTCACTTGAGAGCATTGCCTGTAAGGACCAGAATGTGTGGAACAGGTCAATCATCTTGGGGAGGTGAGAGTGAGACAGAGAGTGGGAAGAAATGGAAAGGACGATGCAGTTAATGGAATACACGCAACTATTCAATGGGGCAGCCTGAAAGCTGGCCGCTGTAAACCCTAGCAGAAAATAGTTAGGAAAAAGTTGCCAAATAAAAGTCAATAGGCTTAGCATAACACTCAAGCACATGAATCTTGAAAGATTCACTTTGTTTTACTTGTTACTTATAATTAGCAAGGCACTTACATAAATTGGGACCTCAGGGCTCAAAAATTGAAAATCCTAGGGATGCTTTACCACAGTTTGGGTTTCAGCCATAGATTTATTTACCAAATAAGGTGCATGGAAAGTATCCATGAGGTTGAACAGAAGACCATGGGAAGAAATCTGAAATCAAGTAATCTAATCTCTCTGCCTCATTTTATCCACCTGGAAATAAAATATAACTACAGCTATTTCCTACCAATTCTCACAGGGTTGGTAGAAGATTTAAATGAGCTTCACAATCTTTTTTGAGATTCTCAAGAAGCTGCTTGCAATATATCAAAGTATTTAAACTGTGTTCCCCATTGTATAAATTCAAAGTACTTGTCAGCACCCCATGAATGTTTTACTAAGGTCACCTGAAGGAAACACACTTATTCCAGGTTGCTATTTTCCACTCTAATCTATATAGAGCAAAGTTTTTGATCCTATCAGCTGTTTGATCTTGGCAGTTATAATCAAGGAGTTTCCTATAAAAAGAAAGAAAGAGTTATATATTCCTGGAGACTTTCAAAAGCACACTGCACTAAGCAAGTGGAAACCAAGGGGTTAGTCTCTCACTTTTCTATTGCCTGGGGCCACTGAGAAAGACCCAAGACTCTTTTCCCTGAGAGATGGCGGGGCGGGGTACATAATCTGGACCCTGCCTGACTCCCTCATCCTGCCAGGTCCTACCGTCTTGCTCACTCATGGTGCCCTGGCCCTGCAGGCTTTCTTTCTGTTCCTCAAACGCTCTTGCTCCTTTTAGCTTAAAGTCTCCGCTCGCTCTCTGTACTGCCTGGTGTTCCTTCTGTCATTTCCTCTGTCAGATCTTGGCCCCAAAGGCTCTTTCTTCTCATTCAAGTCTCAGCTAAAAAGTCCTCTTTTTTGAGGCAATTCTCCTGACCGGCTGCCCCAGTACCCTGTTTGGGTTTCCCGTCACCATGCCTGAGCCTCTTGTTGTTTCCATAATCTTCAGCTGCCAGCTAATAGTACCCTCCTTATTCACTCACGTATTACCCACCTCCTGCTGGAAGGTGGTCTCCATGAAAGCACGGGCCTTGTCTGCAATGTTTTCTTTCTTTTAAATTGGAGCGGAGTTGCTTTGCAATGTCGTGTTAGTTTCTGCTGCACAATAAAATGAATCAGCAATATGTAGGCATGCATCCCTTCCCTCTGGAGCCTCCAGCCTCCCCCATCCCACCCCGCTGGCCATCTCAGAGCGCCCAGCCAAGCTCACTGCACGGTCCAGCAGTTTCCCACCAGCTGTCCTGCACATGGCAGTTTATGCATGTCAATGCCATGCGCCCAGTTCATCCCGACCCCCCTCCTTGCCATCCCGCATGTACACACATCTGTTTTCCATGTCTGAGTCTCTATTCCTACCCTGTAAATAGATTCACTTGCACCAGTTGTTAAAAGTTGGAAGTATAACACTAAATAAAAAACAATGCAAGAAAAGGTGATCTGGACATGCAGTCGTTCTAGGCAAATATGATAAATAAATGAATGAAGTATCTCAGCCTTGGGAACTCTGTGACATGGTTTTCTTTGCAGCCATACTCTTAACTGGATCAGTGATCTTTGTCCAGTCCATTAATATTACAGGCTTGGAATCTCTATCCTAGGTATGGATATATGAAGCATATGTGTTTCTGCTCCACCCTGCTGCACCCATGATGGGCATCTTTAGTTGATCTTGTCACTTTTCCACCCAGCCATATGGGGCTCATATTCTTTGTCAACACAGCACTCCAAGCAGCCACTATTAAGATTTTGCTGATAGCATTTGAGATACAAACTTTTCTGACACCATGCTATTAAGTGATTTCTAATGATCCTTTCAGGCTCTGCTCAAATATTTATGATTTAAGAAAAGAGTCAAAGAAAATCATAATCTTATCAAAAGTTCCAAAATTTCTGTTCACACCTCAGGACCTTGCAAGACAGTGGCAAGAAGCATAGGAAGGAATCTAAGTTTACCATGTCCTAGGATGTCATGAATGTCTCAGAGAGACAACGTCTGATGACAAATTGTGCATTTTCCCTCCTGAAGATTGAGAAAGGTGAGATAAGACACTGAAACACTATGAGAAACGTAAACCTCCTTTTTGTACTTTTTTCTTCTTCAATTCAAATCCCATTCCAGGGCTCTCCCTGGTGGTCCAGTGGTTCAAACTCTGTGCTCTCAAGGGCAGGGGGCACAGGTTCGATCCCTGGTTTAGGGAACTAGGATCCCACATACCACAGTTAATCAATCAATCAATACAAATTTTCAAAATTAAAAAAAAAGTCCCATTCTGAGATAAGAGTCACTATGACTTCATTGGCATCCTGCTAGTAACCATGTCCATATCCATCTGTACCTCCTCACTGCTCTCAAGGTGATGAGTTTCATGGCTCATCATCTTTCAGTGGAGACTACCAATTTGGGTTTTCAGCCTTGTCTAGTTTGGCCTTTTCCAAGCCTTTCTTCCACACGACATGAGACCACAGTTGATCAGTGAAAATTCCTACCTCTCCATTCCTATCACTCCCTGACTGAAAATCTTCCAGTGCCTTCCTTTCTCTTTCAAGGTAGTGCCTACACTCTTTACCCTGAGCTGCAGAGTCCTTCCTGACCTGGCCATGCCATGGCATTTATTTCCCTCAACATGTTCCTTGCCAGTCTCCAAGGCTAACTTCTTTTTCTCAGTGCCCAGTGCTCCCTGTCCCAACCCAGCCAGGCTGCCTCACCTAAAATGCTACTCACACACCACCTACCCTGCAGGTCTTCTCTACTTTCAAGCCCCTTGCTCAGGTTGAGATGTGAGCTTCTCAGTAGAAACCTATTACAATGTCTACACTTATGATATCACTTGTCACTTTATTTTATAATTGCATTTCATTTTCCCTCCTCCCACAGACAGAGTTCTTGGAGCACAGAAGTACCATTGTCTCTGCCTCCTCAATGGACATCACGGTTGTCTCCATGTGTTTAATACATAGGAACTCAAAAGTGCATTTTTAAAAAGTGACCTATTTCCTGCTTTGGGAGTTTGTCTCTCTCTGATGGGTTTTTCAGGTTGTTGTAATAAGTCACCAGCACTTCGCAGAGTGCTCATGACATATCATATACTCACTCTGCATCTCGGTGGAACCTGCATCCCTCACCTTAGGCTTTCCATGGTGGCTCAGTGGCTAAAGAATCTGACTGCAATGCAGGAGACCTGGTTCAGTCCCTGGGTTGGGAAGATCCCCTGGGGGAGGAAATGGCAACCCACTCTAGTATTCTTGCCTGGAGAATTCCATGGGCAGAAGAGCCTGGAAGCCTACAGCCTATGGGGTCACAAAGAGTAAGACACAACTGAGTCAGCATTTATTTTATTTATTTTATTTTTATGCATATTAAATACTTGAATAGGTTATTTTCATGTAAAAATATAGTGACATCTGTTATGTGAAAGGCAATTTTTTACATATTTTTAAAACATTAACTAATTTTATTTGTATTTGCATTGGGTACTATTCATTTCCTCATTTATAGATAAGGAAACTGAGGCAGAGAGAAACTAAGACATTTGCACAGGGTGACAAGGTTAATGGGCAGAGGGGACAGGGAGCAGGGATGTGTGACAGGTGACTTTTGGAATGGATGTGCACATATGTGAAAACAGGGATCAGTCATGGTGGGGGTCTCTGATGGCTGCATTAAGTGGACCCTACGATGAGAACTAGGCAACCCCTTGTCAGCACTTTCTACCTTTGCAATCAAAAAGCCTAGCTTTTTTTTTTTATAATACTATCTCAAGTCCTTCTCCAGAATAAACAGTGAAGGATGAGAACTCCTTGAGAAAGGCTGAAAGGAGACAAAGCAAAATATAGAGAGCTCTGCACTGCCCTTGCTAGGCAACATCTGCTCCCTCCCTCCCCCTTCACTTGTGATATATTGGCACATAAGCACATTGATACTCATGAGAAAAATTACAGTCATCAAGGTTATCTCCCCAAGAAGCAACTCTCTTTCTTTATTAATATGCTTCAGATTGTCGCAACACTACAAAGCTCAAAATAAGTTTTCTTTGATCAATAAATTGTAGGCTGGGAAAGAAAATACTAATTTTCCATTTCTTTGAGACCCAGCACTAATACATAACAGAGCTTTCCAAAAGGGTTTTCAGAAACCTGATATAGAATTATCTGAAATTACACTCGACCATCCCAACAAGATCATTCTGTTCTCTGCCACTTTAGAGAGGTGTCTTCTGTACTTGGCAGGCATTTTTTTTTAATATAGAAATCTTCATGTATAGACACATTTTTCTATTTAAGTGTAAGCTGGGCAAAGAAAGCATTCTACATCTTTAAGTCAGTCCCTAAGAGAAAGATCATCGAACTCTCTCTACCCTGCCAATTTTGGGCTTCAAAACATGCCCCTTTCACCTCCAAGAGGAACTTAATTTTTAATCCAATATAGAAAGGAATATTAAACCTTGCCTTCCATGCAATAAAATGGTGTATGATGTCAAATAGCCTGCACACTGGAAGAACGCTAGGAATAAACAGGAATAGTCATGAAAAAATAAAAGCAACTCTACTTGGAGGCACATTGAATCACACATTGAATCAGAGGCAGTGCCCCACAGTAGAAGAACTGGATTCTTAGTCCTTGGGTTAGATCGTGACACTAGTTTTGCCAAGGGATTTGGTGACTTATTTAAACTCTCAAAGTTTGCTTGGTTGTCTAATCTCTAAAACAGTGGTTCTCAACTGTGGACAATTTTATCCCCTTGGGGACTTTTTACAATTCTAGACACATTATTTTTGTTGTTGCAACTGTGGGGTTGGGAGAGGAGTGCTACTGGCATCTAGTGGGTAGAGCCAGCGAAGTTGCTGAGCATCTTACAAGGCATCTGGCAACCCCTATCCACCCCCAACAAAGAATTATCTGGCCCATGTTGAGAAAATCTGCTCCAGAATAAAGTAGAATTGGATGATGAACACTCAAGATTCTATTATATTTTGGTGGTTTTTGTGATCCTAAGAGGTATGGTCCAAATACTAGACCCATTTCTTTCAAGGTTCCACGAGCATGACAAATTTGAGCTTTCACCATATTTTTGTTTAGGGTCCCCCATTTCTATGAAGAAAGATCACGGAGATAAAGCCAAAAAGTTTATCAGGTCAAAAAGGTTCTGTGAATCATTCTACAAATACTTATTGGGGATTTTCTATGTCCCAATAATTTTGTGAGGCTCCATAACAGTTGGACAGTGAAGAAGGCTGAGCACCAAAGAATTGATGCTTTTGAACTGTGGTGTTGGAGAAGACTCTTGAGAGTCCCTTGGACTGCAAGGAGATCAGCCCTGGGATTTCTTTGGAAGAAATGATGCTAAAGCTGAAGCTCCAGTACTTTGGCCACCTCATGCAAAGAGCTGACTCATTGGAAAAGACTCTGATGATGGGAGAGATTGGGGGCAGGAGGAGAAGGGGACGACAGAGGATGAGATGGCTGGATGGCATCACTGACTCGATGAGCGTGAGTCTGAGTGAACTCCGGGAGTTGGGGATGGACAGGGAGGCCTGGCATGCTGCAGTTCATGGGGTCACAAAGAGTCGGATACGACTGAGCAACTGAACCGAACTGATAACACAGTCATGATGAATTGATGCAGTACTTAACAGTATCCCTGACTTCTAATCTGGAGCATCTTTAACACAGATTCAGTAGACTGAATTCCTCAGGTTCCATAAACTGTGTATGGAATAGGGTCAGATTCACTATCATTCCTACTTAGAATTATCATCAAATAAACCATTCTATTAGTAAATTCTTAAATTTGAACCTTAAATTCTTAATTTCAAAGATAAGAGACTGTATTTGATTTTACAGATATATACTTTCATGTGAAATTAGCTATGGCACGGTAAGTCTTATAAAAGTCAAGCTAATTGAAAGGCCAGACCAATGGAAAGAAATTAGTGAATTATAAAATAGCTAAAGGAAGAAGGCTAGGGGTTATTTTAAACTTCTAAAACACTTTTCACTATTTTAATAAAATGTTTTCACATATAATGTCACAAATCTTTAAATTAGTGCTGAAATAAGAGTCTTATCTATTATTTTATCCATTTCATAGGTGAAGAAATTGAGGTTCAGAGGCAGGGTACCCTGAATAAAGCTACAAAAATGTTGGAGTAAATGAATATGTTAATGAATAAACTAATGACTTATAACAACTGTATCAAATCTCTAGCTCAAGTGATGGGCCATGGTGGCCACAAAAATGCACTGCCCACATCTCTTCATGTGGCTGTAAATCTCTGTTATCTGTGAGGATCCACAACCACATTCACAGAGTCCTTGTTTTTCCTGGAATGCTCTCAACCAATGATTGCACAGGCCTCCTCCTGTAGGACACAGAGCTTCACAGGATGACTTTAGCAAGAGGACTTTGCATCAAACTGCTCCTGACTTACAACTGTGCCACAGTCTAAGACTTTCTTAGTAGTTGCATCTTCCTTACATCTCTTCTTTCACAGGTGTCGGACCTACATTATGGTTTGAAAGCTTTCCCTGCTACTCCTGCTCCTTCTCCTTGTCCTTCACAGGTATTTCCCTCCATTAATCTCCTGCATGTGTAATTTCATCACAGCATCTTCTTCTCAAAGTATCTCAACTAATCCTAAGAAAGCAGGCCTTCTCTGCCTCATGTAGGAATAAGCATTATCAGAGAGACCTTCCCATGGGCCAAGTGATGTGTGAATTGCCTTATAAGTATCTCATTTCATTTTCAAACGTTAACTTAGTGTATATGTATTCCAGTTATATAATCGCAGAACGGTACCAAGATCTCTCAGCTATTTCCTGGCAAACGTAGGCTTCTATCTAGGCAGTATGACCCTATAGACCCAAGCTGTCTTAACCATGATGCTAAACTTTCTTAACCACTTTTATTTATCATAGGTAAACATTACTACTAAAGCATGTTTAATGCATTCCCTAATTAAAATTCTTTTTTCAACATTGCTTATGCTATTTTTCTTACACTATAATTTATCTTCTATTTTTAAGCTTATTTTTAGATTCCCAAATAATACAAGAACGTGTTTTTATTCTAATGGCATCTGATAAGACAGAGACAGAAATACTATTTATAACCAACTAACTATAGACCATAGCTTTTGAGGAGGTGAATTTCCATGAAAAGTCCCCTATTTGAATTATTCTTTATTCCAAGTGAGTCAAGTGTAGAGATATTTGAACCTACAATTTGAATCCTGGTTTTTAGCTCTGAATAAATGGCAGGGCCTTGAGGGACAGTGGGTGCCCTGAATTTTAAGGAGAGAATCCAGGGGGGAAATGCAGCACTTATTATTAAGAATAGATACATATAACTGCAGTGAAGAGGCTATCTTTTGAAGGAGATAAAATGTCAATGTAGGTGCCCTCAGAGTTTTTTTTTTTTTTTTTTTGAAAGCCACAGTGAGTGGAAGTCATTCACCTCTGAGAAATCATTTCACAGACTCTGAGACTATCCCAGCCTCCTGAATTAGACTCCCACAACCAGCCCAGGTAGCCTTACTCCTTCAGAGTCTCCTTCCTGTGATCTCTCCTTTATTGTGCAAATTCAACTTTGGTCACCTACACACTCTTCTTTAACAAAAGTTACTCATTTTTAAGTGTGTGATCTTGGATCTCAGCTTCAAGGTCTTGCTGGAGTTTAGCTGAGATGACTCTGTTATTTGCAAATTCAGGTTGACTCCTGTCCTCTCTCTTGATGCTAATGCCCTTACCTTCTCATTCAAAGTTTCAGAATCTCTTCTCTCAGCAAACAGAGAAGGCACGAATGAGGCCGCATTCCCTTCGCAAGAGCCACATTTCAACTTGATCTTTTCACTCTCTGTCAAATTCAAATGTCACTCCACTATTCATGTGTATGGGGAGGATTCTAATATACCCCTCTTCGGCTTCTTTCAAAATTGCTTCAATTTCTCTGAAGTCAAAAACCTTTTCAACCTTTGGAAATTATCTATGGAATCCATTAACATGGCTTATTCAGTAGACAATATAGACACTGTTGAGGGTTCCCAAGAAAAGAGAGAAGGTAAAATTTAAAAAAGAAAAAAAGAAAGCAAATAAAGTTCTAATAAAATGGCAAAAATTTATAATATTTTCTGCAAAATTTCTTTCATGAAGAATTTCAACTCATATGAGTAAGACCTCTGACCATGTATTTCTTCCTTGCAGAGATACACTCTCATAGCTATTTTTAACTGGCATCTTCTCTATCAAACACTCATAATTATTTTCCTGATACAAGTGGAAAGTTCACTCAATTTTGCCCTTATATCTTAGCAAGTAAGTTTTTAAATAGGATAATTTGTTCAATTAACTCCTGTTTTTTTCTCCAAATGTATAAAAATATGGTGAGGTCTACCTTTGCTTCTTTAAAACTGAGCTAATAATTTACAACCATGTTTTTGAGTCTTCCCATAGGAAAGAGTCTTTCCTATAATATTCAAAGTAGTAAATGAATGAAAGGGCAGAGTAAACAATGCATATATACTATCAGTTTTGCCAGTATGGAGAGATAGATGGAGAGATCTGTAGGTAGAGAGATTGAGAGATAAATCGAATATAATGGCCTTTCTTGGAACTGATGTGGGTCTTTTGGTGGTGGTTTTGGTGGGGTGGTGGCCATAATGTTTAAAGATTAGGGACCGTGGACAGAGGAGCCAGGCGGGCTACAGTCCAAGGGGTCACAAAGAGTCCACAGGAGTTAGTGACTCAGTACGCACGCCCTGTTTGTTTGGAGCTAACAAAGGCTGCAGATCATTGCGTCTTTTCTGGCCACTTCCCTGAGAGAAGCAGAATGGGGACAGCAAGCTTGCTCAGAGGTATCCTTTGTCCATACTCATTCTCAGTCTTATCGATGCCTCATAAAGCTGCTGAATAAAACTGACACTTGTCAATGAGTTTTATCCTGTCATTTCCGTACTCATTCCCATTCTTCTAGGACCAAGAGTAAGACAGTTAACCGCAGTTATCTTTGGATGGGGACAGGGAAATTATTCTCTTTTAGTTTTAGAAATTTTCCACAGGTATGTATTGCTTTTACAATTAAAATGTCATAGGTAAAAGATTACATGAATTTTACATAAGGTTCTGGGAGTTAGACACTTCCTATGTGTTTTACATCTTAAAAAAGTGAATCCTTGGAGCCTTCAGGACAATCCTTAGAGCAAGTCATGAAGTAACACACCTGCAACCCCATGTACCCATGGCCCTTTGTGACTCATACAATTTCTCTTCTCCAAAATAACTGGAGAAGTTCTCATCTTCACTAATTCTCCATCCTCAGTTACTCTGAAGGCCCCTGATTAAGAATTTATCTTCCGGGAAATGACTTTATCCCTTCTTTGGTTCCCACTCCCCTCGACCCCCATGTACCCTTACCTAAAATCCTGTACATTTCAGTAACTCAGCTAATGGTCCTTCCAACTCCCCCATGTGAACATCTTTCCCAGGATATGGATTGAAGACCATGGAATTAAAAATTTTAATTTATACTGTTTTCCAAAGAGCAGCATCTCTCTCTCTCCCTCTCTTATTACCATGTGTTAATTTGACTAGGATGTATTTGGAAAGAGGCCATTGTCATGATGCTATCTCTGTTTGGCCCATCTCTCTTGATGCCACACCTCTGCTCTAATTGCTCCATTCATACTGTGAATTTCCCAATCTTCCCTTAGGAAAGCTCCTTGGAATTTCAGAAGAGCAGCATGATGCCAGATTGTATAGATTGGAACATGTTCAATTCGTGAGATTCAACTGGCAATATTAAAGAATTAATTATAATGAAAATGCAAAGAAACAGAATCTTCAGTGAATTCCATCTGGGAACAGTCTTTTCTTAGGCCTCATGTGGTTTTTTTAATCCAACTTAGCCTCCTATTTTCTCGTTTCTTCATGTAACGTGAAATAATCGAACACTCTGAGATATTAGACCTAAATTTTTGATAGAGGCTATCATCAGATTTCAAATTGCTCGCAAAACAATTTATTACCCCCCAAAGTGGCTACATATCCAGCCTGTATTCCAAATGTACATGAATTTTTTTCCCCAAGGACCTGACTTATATTCTAACTACTCTGAGATGTTATTGCATACATATAAAAGGACTGACTCAATAGGAAACTGCTGAAGATTTACACATCTTTTATTTAGTCAAAACAGCTATTAATCTAGGTGGAAAGAATCTATTTCCATTTTCCACAGTGAAGAGAGAAGAAGAAAGACTATGGCATTCATGCCCTGCCAAACAAAATTCTTTGCTGTTTACCTGAATGATTTTTTAGGTACATTGACTCATCTCTCATGTTTAGAAACAATGATGAAGTTGTTGCCAGGAAAACAGCTTCTGTGTGTCATATATGGATTAGCCTCCTCCTTGCCCTGCAAGTTCACTGTCAATCATTTTAATGTCCCAGTCTAACATACATTTTGCAGTGTGTACTTTGGTGTCAACTCACAATATGGCAGAATAAAGAAAAAAGTGACAAGGGAATTGATATCCAGTTCACATCAGGCATACAAACATATGGTCAAGTGAACAAATTAATAAATCTAATGCAAAAATAAGGGAACACATTACTTACATTAGTAATTTGGATACGGCATACAAGAGAATAGAAACAACAGCTAAAAAACAACTGGTTAAGGTAATAATTTCATTGTCTTGCCTGGCAAGTCCCATGGACAGAGGAGCCTGGTGGGCTGCCATCCATGGGGTTGGAAAGAGTCAGACACGACAGCGACTTCCCTTTCACGTTTCACTTTCATGCACTGGAGAAGGAAATGGCTACCCACTCCAGTGTTCTTGCCTGGAGAATCCCAGGGGCGGCGGAGCCTGGTGGGCTGCCATCTATGGGGTTGCACAGAGCCGGACACGACTGAAATGACTTAGCAGCAGCAGCAGCAGTATATGAAACAGTAGTCTCATAAAATTATCACATCTCTTCTACTATGAAGAAAATTATATTTCAGAATAGAAGATTTGCTCAGAATGTATCGGCTTTATAGTTTTGGTGATTTAAGAAAAGAAAGGAGTGGAAATGAAGTACCAAAAATCTGCATTTGTTGTTTGGAATGCAGACTGGGTATATATTTTCATACAAACAGCAATAAATGTGGACACCAAATATAGGATAGATGTCAAATGTGACCCTGGAGAGGGGACTTGGGTCATCCCTTATCTGCAGTATATGTCAATGAATTCCTTCTGGTTTTGCTAGTTCAATAAGCCCTCCTTCCCTACAACACTGATTCCTGATTGAATTGGTTCCATAGGATGCCACTTTGGTTTCTTTCTCTGTAGCTTAATGAATGCACTAGGTTTTAATTTTATAATAATAATGATCATTATTATTATCATTGTCATTGAACAAGAGCTATACCCTAGCACAGATTAAAATTCAAATACTTAAATGCATGAATAGTTAAAAGTGGCAGCACTAAGATCTTACTTAAGGTCCCATATGTAATATTTTTCTCTCCAGATTATCAAAGAACTACAACAGACAAATTATTGATATTATTCATAAATGAGAATAGTACATAACAGCTATATCTAGATAAGCCAAAATATATGGGGGAGTGTTAAAGAAACATTCCTGAAACATTATTTAAAATAATATAACATATTTAAACAATCTAAGAAAACATAAATTCAGCAGTTTTTGTCATCCAAAATTCTTTGTTTCTTTGCATCTCTCCAAATGAAGCCTATTCTAGGAGTTACATCTTTGTAGAGAGACAGAGAATGGAGAAGAATCAATGCTATGCAAGAAAACCAAGCAATGGCAAGAACGTATTTGCCTGCTATATTTCTGTGTTTTCTGCCATATTTCTTTTTTCACAATTAAAGTACATATCTTCAATATAAGAAAACATGCAGATGAGAAATGATTGTACACAAATTTTCCGTTATGGAGAGATCCTGTGTCTTTCTGAGCTTCAAAAAATGTTTTGATTATTAAGAAAAAAAAAAGTCTAGTCTCAGCTCACGAGAACATGGATTTAAACAGGGAAGATTTGAAGTCAAAGAAAAAATGTTAAGGGATTTGGGATGGACATGTACATACTGCTATATTTAAAATGGATCACCAACAAGGACCTACGGTATAGCACAGGGAACTCTGCTCAATGCTGTGTGGCAGCCTGGATGGAAGGGAAGTTTGGGGAAGAAAGGACACATGCATATGTGTGGCTCAGTCTCTTCGCTGTTTACCTGAAACTACCACAGCATTGTTAATCGTCTATAACCCAAAACAAAATAAAAAGCTTAAAGTTTGGAGGGAAAAAGTTAAAGAATCATCAAGGTAATAATGCTGGCAGAGGTGGCATTCAGATATTCTTATTTCCAATTTATTCTGGAAAATTCTTTGATATGATGCTCTTAAATGACAATCAATAAGCCAGAACATCTCAAAATATATGGGCTGAATGCCTCCAATATGTATGTTAGGTCTCGATATATTGAGATTAAATGAGCTCTAGTGTTCTTGCCTGGAGAATCCCAGGGACCAGGGAGCCTGGTGGGCTGCTGTCTATGGGGTCGCACAGAATCGGACATGATTGAAGTGACTTAGCAGCAGCAGTATTACCCTATTCTTGGCCTGGAAAATTCCATGGACAAAGGAGCCTGGTGAACTACCATCCATGATAAGATGAGCAGTTAATTTGGAGGAAGGGATGACTTTTCAAACATTGGTTCATTCTTTATTTACTACTATGGATCCTCTCAAGATGGGATGGCTTTAACTGCTTAGACACTTACATATGTCTCCAGTGGTCTTTATATTGTCAACAGATGGAACTACACTTTTTGTCAAAGGAACATGTCTCTAGTTCTTTAACATTGCTATACCCCAGTAAACAAGGTGAGAGACGGCAAAGCAAAATAAAAACTGTTTTACTTATCTGTTATATCAAATCTAAAATTTAAGATGCCTGAGATTTGTTAGCAGATTTAGTGATGGATAACACAACATGTAAAAAGATTACCAACAGGACAGACTGGATGACAAATTATATCTTTGGAGGGGAGATCATCAGCCTCCTAACCCCCAACACTGCTCTGCCATAAGGTAGCTAGTTATCTTGGTAATGGCAAAAGAAATTAGTGGGAGATAACTTAGAAACTTTCATCTAATTCTGGAGCTTATTAAATTTATTTACATTGGTCTGAAAGGCAAGAAATAAGACCCTAATTTCATGGCATGAGGGTATACCATATGGCCAATAAAATTTTCTAATAATCTGCCAGCCAAAAGACTTCTGTCTTTATTTCTATCACTCGAAGGCCCTAAGGACCACATGTGTGGTAAGAAATAGGGAACATTACCGTTGCTAACATTCCTAGGGCAAAGCTTGTAAAATGCTGGTACCAACACTAAATATTGAAAAACCAAAGAATGGATGTTCCAATCATTTTAGTCATTAAGGTTAAAGTGAGCAATAAACTGTATTTAAAGAATTTAGAGAATTTGGAATCAAGAAACCAACATTCATAAGTTATATCTTTCTTTTTTTGTTCAGTGCTCAGTACTGGTCTTTATAGTTTTCTTACAAAATATCTACTTTGTGTTATATGAGAAATTGGTCAATGTATACTAATATGATGAAACAAATAATAGTTTCAAGAAACTTTTAAGCTGAGTCAAAATTCGTGTTTCTTAGTGAACATTCCATTACTCCTCATCCATTTTATCAAATAAGACCTGTTCAGTTATAATTAGTTCTTGGGTGCTCTGTCCTCTTTACTTTAAAAAAAAAATTTAAAAGCCCTTAAAAGTGTGCTATTTGCCCATAAGGTCTAGCTGGCTTAAACAGATAGTGCCTTACTATTTTCCAATATACAGTAAAAATACCATAAAGTTTTGCAATTAGTGAAAAAAGTAAAAAACTCAGCAAGAAGTCCAGTTTTTCCTCTCAACTATCCATTAATGAAGGTTTCAACGTTAATTGCCTTTCATTAAAAATTCTTTAAAACCCTTTCTTAACATTCCATACAAAATCAAATTAGCCTCTAAGCTTTGGAACAATCTCTATAATTCTGTTGTGGACTCCTTTGTTCATTATTTGGATGTGAGATTAAGTAATGAACGCCTGCCTTTCAGATACTCGAGAATACTAACTTTAAATTTAGGGGCATTATTACTGAATTCTTTTATTCAAGTCTTCTCTGAAATGGGTCATATTAGACAGAATCCTATTACCATGAGCACTGATTAAAAGAAAAAAAAAAAAAAACCTCTGCCATATAACAGAACTAACGTTCATGCCCCCAAAGTCTTACCTATGAAAACAGTGCTTTTGTTCATACTTGTTCCTGCAAGGATGAGGTCCTACTGTGTGCAAGGCATTTAGTCACTTAGTACTCTTCTTGCTCTGGACAAGGGTTCATAGCCTCACCTATGACTTAACTCTTCCTGAGTCCTTGGGTAAGTTACTGATTGAGTTATGTACTTCTCCCCCTAAAAGTGGAGAAAATGACAGAGTAATCTCATTCAATTATAAATGAGGCAAGGCAAGCAAAGTATTTAACACAGTGAAAGGCCCTCTCCTACCTATTGTGGGAAAGGCAAGATAATGTTTAGATTCCAAATGGCTACTGTCAAGTAGGAGAGAAATAATGTGTATCAGCGTCTAAAATGAACGTAGCATCACTGTGGGTCTTAAATAATGTCCAGAAGGGGTGCCAGAAGAGTTAAAACAGAAGGAAGGATATGAGGGAAAAAGAATAGGAATAAATATCTATTGTCCGCTTTCTGCTGGATAGTTGCTGTCAACTACAAATTTGCCACTTGCCTTTGGCCCTTGCTATCTACCTCTGCAAGGATTACATCAGGTGCTGCTGCAACTGCTGATTTTCAACACCCCTGAAAGAAGTTCAGGATGGAGAGCAGAAATGAGGCACTCTGTGCTGGAGGGCAAAACGGGCCGAACAGGTCTTCAGATAGATATTTTCAGGAGCCGCTGTTATCAACCCAATTCTCATATTTCCCCTCATCTAGAAAAGCACTAAAATCCTTCATGGTGATGACTGCTCCTCGTGACTAGCAGAAAGCTTCACAAGACTAAAAGAAACCTTCTGCAATTTTGACACTTGCCCCTACCTCTGTGGAGCAGTTTCTCAGAGCTATCTGAAATGCTGTCTCCTGGGTGATAGTCCCCATTTTGTCCCAACTAAAGCTTGGCTCACAACTCTCCTGCTGTGCAATTTTTAAGTCAACGGAATAATTTCACATCAAGGAAGAGGCTAGGCTTTCCATGAAAGTCCAACAACTGTTGCCATTGAGAAGTGGATGAGTTGAAGTTCAATCAGATTTGAACTTTTCCTTATGGGATGTAGTTTAAGAGAATAGACTTTGAGATAAACAAGGATTTGAATTCCTGTTCTCTCATTTCAGTTCAGTCACTCAGTCGTGTCTGACTCTTTGCAACCCTACGGACCGCAACACACCAGGTTTCCCTGTCCATTACCAACTCCAACTCCTTTTCTCTGCTGGGTTATTAATTTAATCTCTCTAAACTTCGGTCATATATGGATGTGAGAGTTGGACTATGAAGAAGGCTGAGCGCCAAAAAATTGATGCTTTTGAACTGTGGTGTTGGAGAAGATTCTTGAGAGTCCCTTGGACTGCAAGGAGATCCAACCAGTCCATTCTGATCAGCCCTGGGATTTCTTTGGAAGGAATGATGCTAAAGCTGAAACTCCAGTACTTTGGCCACCTCATGAGAAGAGCTGACTCATTGGAAAAGACTCTGATGCTGGGAGGGATTGGGGACAGGAGGAGAAGGGGACGACAGAGGATGAGATGGCTGAGTGGCATCACTGACTCGACGGATGTGAGTCTGAGTGAACTCTGGGAGTTGGTGATGGACAGGGAGGCCTGGCATGCTGCGATTCATGGGGTCGCAGAGTCTGACACGACTGAGTGACTGAACTGAACTGACTTGACCTCAGTTTTCTCATTGGGAAATGGAAACATTAATATCAGTTCCTCCGGATTTCTCCAAGTTTTGAATTAACTAAGATAATTCATGTACATTTTAACCTTGGGCCTGGAACATTCTTGTTATCTAGTAGAAGTGAGAAGAACACAAAAGAGTTAGACTTCCGTACTTGTCAAACTTCATTTTGATATATTATTTTGACTATTAACTAAAATTTTTCTGAGAATATAACAAAATACTATGTTTCAAAAAAAAAAAAAACCCAAATGAGAATTTAACATATGTTACGGTATTAAGTAAAGCACAAGTTTTCTTCAAATTCCATAAAATTTTATGCTAGTGTCCATTATTTGTCTTCATGCCTTATTCAAGATTCCACATTGTATTTAATTGTATTGAGCAGCTTCAGCTGCATGTTATAAATTCTGGTAAATTCTCTTCTCATTTTTATTCTATTACAAATATTTTCTAATTTTCCTTGTTATGGCTTCTTAATACATCATCATTTAAAGTGGACATTTAACTTCCAAATACATGGAGTTTTTAAGTATCTTTGATATTAATTTCTCATTTAAATGCTTTCTTCTCTGCAATTACCTTTTGTTGTTTTTTCATTCTTCTAACTTTATTCAGGCTTTCAATGGCTAAATCAAAGATCTCTTTTGGTAAATGTCACACCACATTTGAAAATATGTGGGTTATTTTCAAATATCTTGTGTTATTGATCTCTAATATAATCACACAGTGATAAGATAACAGACTTGGCATGATTTCAATACATAAAGACCATGAAAATTTTTTACTTGATCTTATGTGCCTGGACATGCTTCAGTGTCTCCTGGTTTATAGTCTACGGGAACTGAATAGAATGTGTATTCTGCTGTTGTTTAAAAATTGTATAAATCTTAATTGTGTTGAATTGGTTCACAGAATTTTTCAGGTCTACTATATCCTTCTACTTCTCTGTATATTCATTCTATTAATTTTTGAGAGCTTGATTTTGAAACTCCAACTAAAAATCAATTTATTTACTTAAAAAAATTGCAATATATAGTGGAACTACATGTACATTTTTTTTTTACTTTCTAAGTGTTATCATATTTTCATAATTAAAAAAAAAGATAAAAAATCTGTCTTATAAAGGTCTTTCATTCATATATCACCAATCACAAAAACAAATATAATAAGACTCCTTCAGATTTTTATTCCTTTCCCCAGCCTCTCTCTTGGACTCAGTGAAAGTGAAGTTGCTCAGTCGTGTCTGACTCTTTGTGACCCCATAGACTGTAGCCCACCAGGCTCCTCCATCCATGGGATTCTCCAGGCAAGAATACTGGAGTGGGTTGCCATTTCCTTCTCCAGGGGATCTTCCCGACCCAGGGATCAAACCCTGATTGCAGGCAGGTGCTTTAACCTCTGAGCCACCAGGGAAGCCTTCCTGGACTAAGGATCCATATTAATAACACATCTGTCCATTTATCTTGCAGTTATATTACTTATGTTCAAAACCAAATAACTCTGGGACTTCCACGGTGGTCCAGTGGTTAAGATCACCTTTTAATGCAGGCAGCACATGTTTGCCCACATGCTCCAACTAGAGAATCCATGTACCACCAAGGAAAGAACGATCCCACATGCCAGCAACTAAGGCTGAACACAGCCAAATAAATAAATATCTTAAAAAAAAAAAAAAAAACTATACACAAGTTTTTTAAAAAAGGTCTCCTTTACCATCGTCAACTATTTGCTTTCTGCATTTTCTGTCTATATTAATGGCTTCATTTCCTTATGCAACTTTGCAGTTATTCCCAAATTCACCTAACCTTCCCTACCATGTATGACCTCTCACTGATGAGACCTGAGAAATGTCTTTGAAATTCCTCTCCTATCTCATTTGTCTCTCTTTCCATAGCTCTAGTTTTCACAGTCTCTCACCAGGAGTACAGCAGCGATACACTGATACACACCCTTCCTGTAGGTTTCTTCCCTGCTCGAATCCCCATCACCTAAACTAGTTCTCTAAAATACAAGTTGAGTCATCTGCTTCCAGTCCCTCTAGAATTAAATGAAAATTTCTCAGTACATACGGTATTTTATGATTCCAGATTACCTTTCTAGCTTCATTTCCTGATAAATGAAGCCCTCCTCCTTGGCAACACAGTTATTAACAATACACTCAACAAGCCACCTACATTGATCATTACCATGCAGTTTTTATTTCCTCTTCATGTTTCAGGATATAGTTCAAACGTTACATTCTCCCTAGACAATCCTTCTCACCCAGCATTAGAGATGAATTCTTCCTTTGGGTCCATCACTACGTGACCCTCTGAATTTTAGTTAACTCTTCCATAAAATGGAAATGATACTTGTTCAGAAAGAGGACAGTATGATAACCAAATGGAACAACATTTATTCAATACTGGAATATTATAAATCAATATAGAACTAGTGCTAGGCAAGGAGCCAAGAACTCTATAGACATTATCTCATTCAATCCTTAAATATTAAGCAGATACCACAGGTGAAGGAGTATGTTCCTATTAGAAAAAAAAAAGAATAGGAGGAAAAAGACCAAAAAAACCTTTCCCATTCACATCATCTTTCATTTCTATTATAACACTTTACTCTTCTCAAAATTGTTGCCACATATATCACTCTTTTGATCCCTTTTCTAAAAAGTACACTTTATCCTAACTTAACAACACTTAATTACTCAACATCAGCTTGTCCACTATATAGCATTAGAGGCTGTTAACCAGAGATCTAAAATGATGTAAAACAAGGTGGGGTGTTGGAGTCACATTTGAAGGGTTAAACTGCATTAATTAATTATGTAAGCTAAACTTCCTCAGGAGCCTTGGAGCAAGGGATCAATTCACAGAGCACAATTCACAGAGTACGGGGAAAATGAAAAAAAAATGAAAAGAACCTAATTAATCATAATTAACTCTTTCAGTGATCTGATGATAGCATGGTATAATAAAAGTGTTATGAATATGCTCAAAGACCATCAGGGTATCACTTGAACGCTTTCAAGAATATATCCACAGAGAACTATATTTAACATCCTATCCTATGATAAACCATAATGGAAAATAATATTTTAAAATAATGTGTATACATACATAGCTATATATATATATATATATATATATATCAATAACACAATACCATAAATCAACTACACATGAATTTTAAAATATTGGGAAAAAACACAAAAAATAATAAAATAAAATACTGAAGGAAAACAAAAGAATGCGTTTAACACTGGACTGAGAAGTTAGCTTCTTAGGTCCAAAATTACAGACTCATTTAAACTGCATCAATATACTATAAGCATTTACTGACCCTCCTCAACGGAGTCTACTATTTTCCTAATTAAATGTATTTTATCTGTATACCTTGAAATACAGTCTCTGACAAAACACATTTTCTCCCTAGTTTTTGATAGACAGCAAATCTAAAATAATTCAAAGGAAAAATGTGCTTTGTAGAAGTAGCTTATTTCATCTTGGAGACTAAATGCATTTGCAGAAAGGATTACATTTTGTTTGGCAATTTATTTTATTGACAAAACATATTTCATCACATATTCCATCACATTCAGTAGACAAATGCATGTTGTCAAATACCCTATTTCCTCCTTTTGATGAAAAACACATATTTTTCAGATTCCACTTTTTTTTTTAAATGGTGGAGTCCTACAGACAAGCTCCATTTGCTCTAATTTGGCCAGAGGTGCCTAGCTTTGGATTTTATCCAAGGTATACGGTTTCTTCTTCTAATATATTATAAATTAACCTCATAGGGATATTAATGTCCATCTTCACTCATAAAAGCATCAAAATTCAGTTTACATTGTAATCATTATGATAGGATTCTATTGTCTAAACATAAAAGTCAAATGGTTCCCATACACTCACCAGCTGCTAAAATGCAATTACCCTTTACAAGGTAACACACATGCAAAGTAAATATTTAATCTAACCTATTTGTATATCTGTTTAATGTTGGTAATTCAATTATTGCCTGTCCTTTCCATATTTGCCCTCATGCCTGATATACGTATTAAATTATAAATAAGTTCTTTGAGGTCAAGAAGCAGATCTGTGTAATTTGTTCTGAGAGCACTCGGCACAGTGCTTCATGAAAACACATACTGGATAAATTCAGCGTTGGGGCACAATAGTAATGACCTTTCCCAGCCAAAAATCTTTTTTTGCCAAAAAATTTTGCCTTTTTTAATGTCAACAGTATGTATGGTCAGTACTGTAAAAATGTTAAAGGATGCAGAGACCAACAGTCATGACACATGTCCTCTAGTTTACAATTTAATAGGAAGAGTAGGCATGAAGATAAATAATTGCAATACAGACTGATCCAGGAAAAATGGCATTTTTGCTGGGTCCACACCCAATACAAAGGCAAGAAGGACTGATACTGGCACACTGGAGGCAAATGGGATGTTTGAGAAATTGACATGAGTAGGGTGTTAATATTAAATGTCAGTTTGCAAGTGAATGCAAAAGAGAAAGGGATTCCAGGAAAGGAAAAATGTGCAATGATACAGATGAAGAAGTGTGTGAATAAGCCCATTATTCTGTCAACAGAGTAGACAGGGTAAAGAATGAAGGTAGGGTAAAGTACCCTGCCTTTACACTGGGGTAAAGTATGAGGTAGTGTTCTTGCCTGGAGAATCCCAGGGACAGGGGAGCCCGGTGGGCTGCCGTCTATGGGGTCACACAGAGTCGGACATGACTGAAGTGACAGCAGCAGCAGCAGACCTACAGGAGTTGGAACTGAAGGTTGACAGGACTCTGAGTGGATTTATATGCCAAAGAGCTTGAAAAAGTCATAATAAGTCTTGAGGAAACCACTGACTGTTCAAACTGGTCAGATTTGCATGAAGAGTGGTTGACCTAAGAGTGTAGAGGTAATAAAGAACAACAACAAATTAGAAGCCTGTTGAATTGCTCCAGGAAATATGGAGAGAGTGTAAACAAAGGTAGTAGTAATATGATTAAAGAGAATGCAAGGATTCTAGAGATAACTGGGTGGAAAATAAATGGGACAGCATACAAATGGCTCCCATCAATTCAAGGCAAATAGAAGGTGAAGAAGTGGAAGCAGTGACAGATTTTATCTTCTAGGGCTTCAAAATCACTGCGGAAAGTGACTGCAGCCATGAAATTAGAAGATGCTTGTTCCCTGGATGGAAAATTATAACAAAACTAGACAGTGTATTAAAAAACAGAGATATCACTTTGCCGAGAAAAGTACATATAGTCAAAGTCATGATTTTTCCAGTAGTCATGTACAGATGTAAGAGTTGGACTATAAAGAAGGCTGAGTGCTGAAGAATTGATGCTTGCAAACTGTGGTGCTAGAAAAGACTCTTGAGAGTCCCTTGGACTGCAAGGAGGTCAAACCAATCAATCCTAAAGGAAATCAACTGTGAATATTTGTTGGAAGGAATGATGCTGAAGCAGAAGTTCCAATACTTTGGCCACCTGATTCGAAGAGATGACTCATTGGAAAAGACCCTGATGCTGAGAAAGACTGAAGACAAAAGGAGAAGGGGGCAGCAGAGGATGAGATGGTTACATAGCATCACCAACTCAGTGGACATAAACTCTGGAATATAATGAAGGACAGGGGAGCCTGGTGTGCTGCAGTCCATAGGGTTGCAAAGAATTGGGTACCATTTAGTGACTTCCCTGGTGGCTCAGATGGTAAAGCATCTGCCTACAATGTGGGAGACCCAGGTTCAATCCCTGGGTTGGGAAGATCCTTTGGAGAAGGAAATGGCAACCCATTCCAGTACTCTTGCCTGGAAAATCCCATGGACAGAGGAGTGTGGTAGGCTACAGTCCTTGGAGTCACAAAGAGTTGGACACAACTGAGTGACTTCACTTTCACTTTAGTGACTGGAAAACAACAACAAAAAATAAAGTGTTGAAACTAAAGTGATTCCTAGGCTTCTGCTCTGATTAAACAAAATTTGAAAACTAGATATTTATAACTTTTTAAATTCCCTGAATACAATCCATAGACAGAGTGAGTTCAAGAACACTTCTCAAGTCTTATTCAAAATTTCACTTACCCAGTAACCCAAGTTCACATATATAATAAGGGCTTATGTGCAAGGCTGGTCGTCTAAGCCAGAAACTATAATATTGTAAATGTATGGATTACTGAGAATATTTGTGTTCCTCAGCTTCTGAGAATGAAAAAAAAAATTATCTATCCAAGTTCAAGATCTATTAAAAAATGTTTTATAAATAGAAATAGCAGTGGATTGTGAGTTAAAGGGCTTAGACCCATGATGAGCTCTTATCTATCATAGGATCTTGAACTAAGAATTCAAGCTCTAGATAATTCACTTACATTCTTGGGATATGGGACAGCCATTTGTTTCTCAGACCTAACTCACTGTCATAATGAGCATCAAATATCATAGTTGTTTATCAAATACAGAAAAGTGAAACCTTTCAGATACAAGGCAATAAAATCATAACATATTACACTATTATCATTGTGTAAGCTTTGTCAACTTTTTCAGTACCTGAGTCTTGCAATTCTAATGCTAATGACTTTATTGGCCTTCTGTAGCAGTAATTATTTCTGGCAGTACTTGATGGAAGAGATTTTTATCACACTTCAGACTTCATTGGCTAGAAACCATTTCAGCACTTCCGACTCTTTCAACCCTATATTCAATCTATTACTAAACTCTGTCATTTATTTCTTAGAGATTTCTCTAGATTTATCCTTCATTTTATCATTGTGTCACCTGCCTATTACCCTCTTAATCTAACTAAATAACATCTCAGCTCTTCACTTTTCTAGTAGTTGCCCACTCCCCTCAGGTTGGTCCAGTCACCATATTGTTGCTAGAATAACCTTCCAATGAGGTATTAATGAAGACATTTTCCTCCCAGAGATCTCTAAGCCTATCCAACACCCTCCCCCATCCAACACCTTGCAACATTCTCTTCCTCAGCTTTTCTTCTAACTGGTTTGTTCTCCATCCACACACTCATGAATTCTTTTCGTAGTTGTCTCTGTTCCCTTGCTTGCTTCCACATTCAATATCTGCCCCTCCTCTTCTGTGCTGCTTATCTAAATCTCACATACCCGACCAGGCTTATTATAAAATTTATCTCCCCACTAAACCTTAGAAAGTCTAAAACCACCGCACTTCAGAGTGATACTGTCTGAACTCACATGCCAAAGCTAGACTGAACCATATAGCCCTTAGATACATCATTTATCCAAGCAGTTAAGCATAGGAGCTCCACATCTTCTTCCTTCACTTACTATATAAATGTATTATTTCACCCTCTTTGCTTTAGTCCCCTCATCAACAAAGTCAGAAGCACAATGGTGCCAAACTTGGGGTCCTGGTGAGGGTTATATAAACATTAGGTCACAAAATGTGGCACACAGCAAGCAATAAATGGGAACTTTTATCAGTTGATTATTATTATGAGTCACATAAATAGCATCTCTTTTACTGATCTCTGTTTTGCTCAAAACTTTATCATAAAATGTTAGCAAGAGTGAACCAACATTTAGTGGTATAAAATATCATATTCTTTGGGTCAAGATTTTGAACAGGGCATGGGGTTTGGATTGCCTCTTTTCCATGATGTCTGGGGTCTCCACTGGGAAAACCGTGGTCTGGAGTCTGAAATTACCTTCACTTAAGTCTTACTCTTGGATTCAAATGACCTAACGGTTGAAGTCAGAGCATCCACACAGGGCCACTTCACGCGGCCTGAGGTCTCACAGCATGGCAACTGGGTTCTAAGAGTGCAAGTTTCCAAAAGTCCTAGGTGAAAGATCCAGGTGAAATCTACCTGACCTTTGCTGACCCAGCCTCAGAAGTCCACTGCTTACAAGTGAGTCATTAAGACCTTCCCTAATTCAGGGGATGGGAAATAGACTTGACTTTTTCCTGAAGAAGTGGCAAGGCCACACTGCAGAAGAGAATGTGGGATAGGGGATATCCCTCCTGCCTCTGTCTTTGGAAAATGCAANTCCAGGTGAAATCTACCTGACCTTTGCTGACCCAGCCTCAGAAGTCCACTGCTTACAAGTGAGTCATTAAGACCTTCCCTAATTCAGGGGATGGGAAATAGACTTGACTTTTTCCTGAAGAAGTGGCAAGGCCACACTGCAGAAGAGAATGTGGGATAGGGGATATCCCTCCTGCCTCTGTCTTTGGAAAATGCAATCTCTCAGCAAAGGATACTATGTAAAACTCACTACTTATTTAACACTCAGTCTGGTCATGCATAAATAATAGTACAATCCTGTCTGGAACATAGTTGGAATTCCATAATTAATTACTGAACAGGCAAATAAACAAGTCCACATTAGTTTTATGTTAGTCTTCTTCCTTGAATTAGACCAGAGGCACCTTGAAGGCAGGAATTACACCATATATTGTTTCTACACACCATACAAAGCCAAAAAAGTTACTAGAATTAAGGTAGAATAATTATTCTATTATGATTACTGTAAAGAATATAATATAAATCCTGAATTCATTAACATTAAATTTTAGAAGGTTATCTAAAAATTTAAGCAAGTAGAAATAATCTCTGTAGTTTGGTTACAGGGTCGATAAATTTCAGTTATTTTTATTTTCCTGGGATCATATATTTAAAAAATGATNCATAGCTTCACTGGTACATATCAAGAATATTTCATTTTGCAGAAAAATTTCATTTTTCTCCTTAGAAATACAGAGGCTTACCTAATTTTAAATCCTAGAAGCTGAGGTTTACAAGGGCTGTCCTAGCCTGTTGATTAGATTTGGCTTCCTGACTCAAAGTGATAAGAAAACCAACCAGTAGTGAATTTACCCAGCTCTTCTCCTGGCAACCCATTCAAGTAGCACAATCTTTAATGGAACTATTTCAAAACGATCTGTTTTGAAGAAATTTTGTGATTCACTCTCAATGAACTGTATCAACGTAACTAAAAACCTAGCGACAAGTGATGAAGCCTCATGTTTGATGTCTTTGGTTGGAATTATAAAGAGCAATGAAAAAGTTTTAAGTTACTGATTCACACAACATCATGGGTGAATCTCCTCTCACTGAATGAAGGAAACCAGGTCCCACACACCCCACTGTATTGACTGATTCCATTCATACAAAATTCTAGAAAATTTAAACATATACAGTGACAGTGTTTCCTGGAAATGGGGGTGGAGGTAGGGTGGATTACAAAGAGGCACAAGAAAAGCTTTAAGGTGATGGAATTAATTGTGATGATGGCTTATTGAGAGTATACCTATGTTAAAACCCTTCAAATTGTACACTCTCATAGGTGCAGTTTGCGTGTCAATTGTACCCCAATAAAGTTGTAATATATAAAATAGGAAGTCTTCATTTTGGATGATGTTAAAAACTTTAAACATGTCATTAAATTAGTAGCATTTTTATTTTTGTAATTACTAGTGCACTATTAGCTTGCCATAGCACACTGCCTCCTCCCTGCCACGTGCTCATTCTTATTCGCCCTCTGAAGCTCAGCTCGTGTCACTATTCCCTACTCTTGAGAACATATCAGAGAGCACTTCTCATCATCCACTGGGTCAGTGAGCAATCTCTTGGCTGTGCTTTCCAAAGATATCACAGCACTTTGGTAACTCTGAGTCATCAAAAAACTATTGTATGAAAATCTTTTCATTTGAGTCCTTCACCAAATATAGTGATATTCTCTTATATTTGGTCTATACAGTATTCAGAACTTCTTTCTCTCCCTCTGGAAGCTGAAGAAGTCCACATGCTCCTTCCTACCTACATCTGGTGCATGAGATAAGACTAAGACTTGGGCCATTGACTCTTCCTATTTGTAACTGTGAATTTTTATGAAAGACACAACGGTGAAGGGACAGATTCAAAGCTGATCCAAGTAGCAGCATTCAGAAGCATGTCCCATTCAGCCCAACTCTTCAATTGTGTCTATACTGTGTCTCTTGTTGCCAGATCATCTGTTTGTGTCTCCTTTCTCAATTTTGCACTCCAGGATTCCTTATAATTCTTCAAGCTACCTGACTTTCTTCCAGTAAATTTCTTCTCGGCTTCAAGTGAACGTGAAAGTCACTCAGTTGTGTCCAACTCTTTCCAACCCCATGGACTATACAGTCCATGGAATTCTCCAAGCCAGAATATTGGAGTAGGTAGCCTTTCCCTTCTCCAGGAGATCTTCCCAACCTAGGAATCGAACCCAGGTCTCCTGCATTGCAGGTGGATTCTTAACCAGGTAACCCATAAGGGAAGGTTGCTTAAAAATTAGATTCCTAGCTCATAAAAAGACAATCTGGCACAAAACACAGTGTTAGAGAAAAAGAGTAAGTTAAGAAGTGGTATAAGACCTTTAGAATCACCCCATGAGCATTTGAGTCTGTGGAATCCTAGGTTATTAAAGAGAATTCAGGTTAAATGGTTTTCCTAACACCACAGAATTGAGTCAAGACCTTCCTGGAGCATTCTTTCTCCTTGTCATAACAACTTTTTTTTTCTCCCAGTGAATTCTCTTTCATAGAGAATACACTAGAGGAATTTACTTCTCCCATATTTTCTAGCTAGCATGATTAAGCTTTAGGCAGTGGAAACACCTGGGTAGGGAGCCGAAGGCCATGTTTCTTAAACTCTGGACACCCCACTAAATTATCTACCAGTTTGAGGGGGAAAGAAATCCAAACCTAATACTCCAAGTCAGAAAACAAGAAAAGGCTTCAGTAATTCCTCTCATCTTCACCCCCAAATTAATAGCTGTGTAGGAAAGAAGGCATTTGTATTTCTTCCCTGAGAACATGTCTACTCATTTCATTTGCTTTTCTAGTGAACCGTTTGTCTTTTTCTCTTTGATTTGGAAGGGCTCATACTCAGAAACGACGATACTGCAGTTGTTAAAATACAGGGTTTTGCCCTCAAACAAATCTAGTTGTAGACCTTAGCTTCACTACTTTTATTTTTGTTATCTTCGGCAAATCTTTTCCTATAGAAAGAAAACAAATCTTGTGTTTTCTCATCTCTAAAATGGGAAAAATTCCAGTGTTTACCTCCTAGAGTTGTTATAGAAATTCAAAGGAATCAGACACACAAAGTATTTAGCACAAATCCCTGACACAAGAAGATTCTTTTTACATGTTAGCTGCATGTATTAATTATTGAAAATGTTGTGTGTCACATTTTAAAATATTCTCCCTGACACCATAACCTAAATGCAAAGTGAGTGTCAAAAAACTTTTGCAGAAAGGGGCAGATAGTATTTCAGTCCTTCTGGGCCAGACCATCTTTGTCATAAACTTCTCAGCTCTGACACTGTAGCATGAAGCAGCCACAGACCATATGTAAATCAATGGGTGTGCTATACTCCAATAAAATCTTATTTCTAAACAGTGACATTTTAATTTATATAATTTTCATATTACAAAATATTTTCCTTTAAAATTTTGCAATTATTTAGAAATGTAAAAATAATTCTTAGTTCACATACCATTTCAGAACAGGCAGTGGGGCCATTTCATCCACAGGCCACAGTTCCCCAATCCATTATTTAGAGAAAGAGACAAATTCCATATGTGGCCCTTGTTTGAGACAATATTCATTTCAAGTCCTGCACCTGCTGTTAAGTGACATGCTGATAGACAATATGGTAAAACTTGATCAACAAAGCCAGGACTGTAACTTTGAGATCCTCCAGACTATGTTACATCAAGTGCCAAAATTTTCTCAACACTGAATTTTTTAAACTTTCGATAAAAAGTCACCAACAGCTATTCAAGTCTATTTCTACTCAGTTGTTAGAAAAATTCCTTCTACTTTCATTCTATTAGAGGCATCTTGAAAGGAAATTAACAGTTTGTCACTTTAACAGTGCAAAATTATGCAGACAAAAATTGTAATTTATAAAAGATAATGTCTTTTATTCATTTATATTCATAAGCATATACTAGAAATATCTGTATTGAGAGGATTTTTTAAAAGAAAATACTTCAAAAATTATCTCTTCACCAAAAAGATTTACCTAATTATGCCTATATTTTTATTTCAAGATCTCATCTAATTTCTAACCATCAATGCCTTAATTACCTGTAGGATGTATAATGTACATATTCTTAGATTGTGACATGAACCAAATGTCACTGTGAGTTCAAAACATGTTTCAGTTCCTTTATTTTTTATCCATACTAGGTGTACTACAACATGTCATAACAAAAGCAAAATTCTTATTTGAATTTCTGCTAAAATTGATATACATTGAATATTCATAGTATTTGCCTTGATATTTATCCATGCATATGTAAATTTTATAAACACCCTAATTTTGAAACTAGATTCAGCATTTTTTTACACTTCCTCTTTGTAATCACCTCCCTACCCCCTTTAAAAAAACTAAAATAGGCCTATGGGGCCAATAATGCAGTGAGCTATTTCACATCTGGTTATCGGAAGCATATTTCCTGATTTTAAAAAATTATAAAAAGCTGATTTTATATGCTTGGTTTTTTCCTTCTGTTATTGCCCATTTAACAGTAGTTTCACATACATCCAGGCATGTGCCAAACATAGGACCAATAATAAAAAATACTGACTTAATATAATTTGCTTCCTTGGCTGCTGGGAAAGCAGAAAGCATTGAAAAACTGTTTTGTGTTTATTAGTGAAGCTATTGTAGAGGGTGATTGGGGTTTCATTATAAGCGGCCTGCAAACAGTTTTAGCACAAATGCCAATATACATTTTAGAATAGAGTGCAATTTTAAGTATTTTCACTCAAATGGTTTTGCAGAATCTACAACTCAAATAAGAAGTATATTGTGTTTTAACACCACCAACAACTACTATACTGTTTGTCGCATTGATCTCCATTGTGAATGCTGCAAACCTTTCTACTTTCATGAAATATAATGGGCAAATATATTCCCTGGAATCCCAAGGTATGATTAGTTACTAAGCAATCAGAAAAATCACAGCAAGGCATACTTCTGAAAGAAATTAGAAAGAGTAAAGATCATTTCTCTATTTGTGTTACATAGTGAATCACACAATACCTCATCGATGGTACTGTATATATTAGCTAACCACCATGGGCTAGCTAGAAGCTCATACATCAATGAAAAGATCTTTGTCAATTGCTGCATGCCTCATTATCTCACTAAGATTTCTTGGCAACAATTAACAGTTACCCAATTCATAGAAATTGCCTTTATTATTTTTGAAGCAGCTACTTTCGTTGGCTTTAATGACTAAGAGAATAGAGACAGATGTCTCTGTTGCTAGGGAGACTGAATTAAAAAAAAAAAAACCTTTGAAACGAAGTAAATAAGCAACTACCAGCTTTTTTTAAAAAGGAGAATTCTGTTAGTTTTGAATTAACTATTTGTTTTAAAAACAAACCAGCAGTAGCTCCACTTTTTGAAGGAAATACACTGGAATGGTTTATTATCATTCTTCTCTGACAGTAATAAATCATTAAAAAAGAAAAAAAGAAAAGAGAAATAGGCCCACCTGTGCACTCAATATCAATTGAGGCTGATTATCAGAAACTGGTACTGTTTTTGTACTGGTACTTGAATTCAACAGGAATTACCTTTTTATATAATCTGTCAATCCTCTGTAACTAAAGAGAACAGCCTCTCCCCTGTAGCACCTAAGCCTTGCAGACGAGCCTTGCCTGCTGAGTTCTAAGCCCTCTCGTCACCCAGCTCATGTCTTTCTGGCAGCCCTCTACTTCGGACCCTGGACAACAAGTAAAGTGATTTAAGCTCAGAGCAGCTTGGTGATAGGACCTAATCCAAACAGTATCTCTTCTTTCAAATTTCTCCCTACAGTCAGCATCCCCATCCTCTGTCTTTAATTCCTGATTCTCACTAAAACACCTAATAAACTTGCATTTTCATCTGACTTAGACCTGCAGATCCTGTTCAAACTCCCCCATCATCCTATTCCTGTATCAATATGCTTTAAGAGGAATGATAAGAAAAAAAAATCAAGCTTGAAATGAAATCACATATAGTAAAAACAATTAAGATTCACCTAAATTATTTCAAAGAGTCTCTTGTCTCCTTTGACATCTGTACAAAATCACCCATACATCTTTTTCACCTATTCTAATTAAATCGTTACTAGGTATCAGCATTCAATTTAAGTATAAACCAAAACTGAATGGGCATTTTGGTGGCCTATTTTGCTCAAATATTTTTACAGTGTATTAAAACATGGACAAATTATTGTGTGTTTCTAAATGTCACATGCTATTGCCATAATTAAAATCAGGATGTAAAACAACATGTAAAATAAAATTACTTTCTTTTTCTTGTCCAAGAAGATGTTTAGAATTATGTTTGGCTTCTGTGGCCTGGTATCCATAATATTCTTCCTTTGTGAAGACATATTTCAAGCTCCAAATGATGGACCTTAAAAGTTCCTAAGAAATTATTATTTGAAGACTTTCTGTACTTTTTATTAAAATTCTGATCGGGTGAGATGTAATTAGTATGAAAGACAATCAAAAGGCTCGTGTCTGATGAGACTGGATCCAAATCAAGCAGTGCAGTATTTTGGGTGAATGCGGTAGCTTTGGGCTTCACAACTCTAGGCTCAAATCGCATTTCAGTCATTAACTTGGGATGGGACTTCAGTGGATTGCTTGATCTCTGATCTCCATTTAGTCGATGGAAAGCTGTGGATAGTAATCACCTCATAAGTTTACTATGAGGGTTAAAACAATATAATAAATATATGATAGTCACTGTTGTTATTATCTGATTAGTTTTTTGAGAATATTAATTGAAATTGAGTTTTTATAGGCGTTGGGGAATACCGTATTTTCTCCATGACAGTCATGTTCATATTATTTAGAGGTATTTGCTTTAGATGCCATTTGTGATCTATTTCCAAATACTGTTTTCACTTTGAATGATTTCATTATATCATGAGATGGGCTTAATTTTAGTCGTAGTGCATTCATCCCAGCCAAGATAACTAGCTTGTGCTACTCTGACCGTGACTTGAACGTGAAAGTGTCAGTCACTCAGTCGTGTCAGACTCTTTGTGACTCCATGGACTGTAGCCAGCCAGGCTCCTCTGTCAATGGGATTCTCCAGGCAAGAATATTGGAGTAGGTAGCCATTCCCTTCTTCATGAGATCTGCCTGACCCAGGGATCGAATCTAGTCTCTAGCATTTCAGGTGGATTCTTTACCATCTGAGCCACCAGGGAAGGCTGCTCTTAAGGGATATTGCTCCCCTCACAAAGATCATCTTCCCAGCATCCTGTTAGAGATCACCTCTGTTTATTTGAATCTATTCAGAACCTTACTTTGGATATTCAAGTTTCCTGATGAATTTCAATTACCTTATATTACTGCTTTACAGCAGAGATTTTCAGCTTTGTGTATCACACACAGAACAGAAATTTAACAAATGTTTGTTGGGCACCAACTGTATGCAAGTTGTTATTCTAGGTACCAGAAATACAAGGCTGAACAAGCCAGAGAAAGTTCCTACTCTCTTGGCTATTGCCTTTAAGTGACAGAAGATTAAAAAAATAAATACACAGAACAATAAACAAATTGGTCTCAGTCAGTAACATGGAAAAGGATTAAAAAAAATGAAGTAGCTGACTTGAGAGCAACTGGAGAGAGTGCTGATCATCAGGAAAGGCAGCCTCCAAGTGTATGGCCTCTCTTGAAATGCACTTCACAACCCCAGAAGGTGCTGCTTATACATATTCCAGTAAGAGAGTCTGTGAGCTAAGAGCTAAATGATACAAGAGGAGTGGCTATGCAGAGATCTAGGTAAAGAGCATTTCTGTAGAAGGGACAAGAAAGACCAAAGACCTGAGAGAAGTACCCAGAGGAAAGGTTGGAAAGGTGGGCATTACAATTCCCAGCGTCAAATACATATTATTTAATTAGTTTTTTGCAAAATATGGATATATGGGCCCCACCCCAGGTGAACTAAATCACATTCACTACAGGTAGAGTCCAGAATCTGTATATGTGTATGTGTGTGTTTTAAAATTTCCTAAATTATATTAAAATGCAGCCAGCATTAAAACCCATTGATAAAGAGTTTTGTAGTCCGTGACAAGGAGTTATGATTACTGTGTGGTGTTTTCCATGAATGTTCCTGGTTAATTTTCAGTATCTCAGTCATCCATGAGAAGTTTGTGTTGCAGGCATTCCTGATCATCATGTCGTTGCAAAACGCCAGCTAGAGACCTGTGCCCACAATAGTTGTATTGTTGTGCAAGATGCACAATACAAGGCTGTGGTTGTCTTCTGTGCACTAAATCTGGTTTGAGTGTACTACAGAACAGACTCAGGCTTCCAGGCATATTCCCAATTACATTTTAGAAAATAAACAAACAGGTGCATGCAAACATCGGCACTTAGCAGCTGGCTCTCATGCATTTCCTCCAGGGAAATGAAGTTACTGGAGAGGAATTCTCCAAAGTATTTGAAAAAGAGACAAAGGAAGGTTCTTTTGCTTTGGGGCTAGGAGGTAAACAACACTAGAACCTCTGGACTCGGAGCAAGAGGGTCAGTACTCCCAAATACTGATAAACATTCACCAAGATATTCAACTTGTCAGACTTCCAGAGAGCTAAGAGAAAAGAATTGCTCTTCCCAGTTTTAAAAGTCAGAAATCACATATACAGGGGAAAGAGCTACCTGATGAAGTTCACATGAAAAGCAAGGAGAACATGAGCAAAAAAAAAAAAAAAAAATGCAGTGTTTGAAAACGACTGTTGGCACATGTAGAACTGCAAAGAGCCACTCCAGGATTGTCTGAGGGAGTTTGAGCTGGGACATCTGTCACCACAATGGTAGCCAGGTTGAGTTTGACAAATCTCAGTTTCACATGCTCAGTTTACGAGAAGGCCCTTCCCAACTGGAAGAGAATCGTTCTTCAAATGTAGTTGATAGGAATTTCCAGAAGTCCAAAGAGGCTTCTGGGAAACAGAGGATNCCAGGATTGTCTGAGGGAGTTTGAGCTGGGACATCTGTCACCACAATGGTAGCCAGGTTGAGTTTGACAAATCTCAGTTTCACATGCTCAGTTTACGAGAAGGCCCTTCCCAACTGGAAGAGAATCGTTCTTCAAATGTAGTTGATAGGAATTTCCAGAAGTCCAAAGAGGCTTCTGGGAAACAGAGGATTGGGAAAAAGTTATATCTTTGGTGACGTATGCCTGAAATTCTGATAACTGAGCACAAAAGTAGCAGTGCGCCCTCCAGAATTGTTTCAAAGGCTTTCCGTCCTGTATTGTCCCAAATCTGACCTGTAGGTATGGCTAATCTTAAACACGACTTTCAACATCCTATAATACTTATGCATGCTTTGATATTCTGACTCGAGTTATTTACAATAGGGTTTTTGTATTTGAATCTGGGTTTGACTCTTACATCTGGCACTTACTGTGTGACAAACACACACCACTGGCATACACGCTTCATGAGGATGGGGCTTTTTAACCTGATTTTTTAAAAAACTATGGCACTGCAAAAATGAAAATCAAATCCAAAAAACATTTAAAAGAACTTCAAAGCCTTTGTCTCCTTTGCCTTAGTTTTTGCATCTTTAAAATGGGAATGATTATACTATCTCTCTCATAGATGAAATGAAATAAAGTGTGCACAACACTTTGTGTATTGCACAGGAATAGTAAACATTCAATAATATTAGTTGAGAAATCACTGAGAATATAATGCCTTTTAGCAGACTATTGACAATGATAAAGATAACTGTAATTATCTATAAATATTTTGACAATAGAAAGATGATCTCTCAGGCTACTTAACAATCATTATCTTGAATATACAAATCCATATATAGGCTCCAAACTTCAAACTAAGCACCATATTTTAGTGATAGAAATTATATCCAGATCTTTAATTCACTTATTTCAGCATCTTTACTTTGAAAACACCTCCCCTCTCATTTCGAACTCAGTCTAGGAAAGAATAAAATCACCATGGTGACAGCTGCCCTCTCTTTAGAGCACATTCAAATTTATGTTGAGCTTTTTTGAAGGCTGCTGTATCTTGTCTCTGAATTGTCTCTTGGAGTCACTCCAAGGTCAGGGGAATTTCTTTATCACTTAAGGTGGCCTTCAAGGATACAAAAGAGCAATTTGGAATTCATGATCTGATAAATTTGAAAATAAATAATTCTATCATATTTGAATCAGGTGAATAATTTATGATGGCCCCCGTGTTAAAGAACTTGTGACTAAGAGTCTAGTACAACAAAAATGTATGTATAATATCTGTTTTTCCCCTAGAATGTCTGATCAAGACATTCACTAAGTATTACTTTACTCAGAAAGCTGTCATTCATAAAGTATAATATCAGCCTGAACTCTGATACTGACATGATACAGTAAACAAATTTGGGACTTTTTGTTTTATATTAAACAAAGATGCCTTGAATTATACTGTGAAAAAACTGTCCTTCCAATGTTTATCCAGCTTAGCAAGGAGAGAGTAGCTGAAAAACAATATGCAGGTAGAGCCGGGTGGTGAACAGAAGGTTTAGGGAGTACAGAAGTTATGAGTCTGGATGTCCCATGGAGCACTGTGGGAATCAAATGGGATAATGTATGTATGTTTAGTCCTTAGCTAGAGTCAACCCATGATATGATGTGATCTCCAAATGTTAGCTATTATTAAGTTCCAGAATTTACTATTATTGCTGTTGTTATTGAATTTCAACATTTGGTCTGAAATATCTCTACATTTTGGGAAAATTCTCAATCTGTTTCATATACATAAAAAACTAAAATGGCTCTCTAAAGCAATCTCATAATACAGAGTTTATGGGTAATTAGAGGCAAAATCCTGGATATCATATAGATATGTCTTCAAAATATTAGTCAGTACAGGTAGAGGGGTTTTGCTTGACAAAACAGTTGGAACTCATTGTTTTGGAATAAATTTAGGAAAACATGATATGGCATATCTAATTACAAAATATCTGTAACCTTTATTCCCGTACCCCCACAAAAAATCACTACCATTTCTTATACATGAGTGAGAAAGCACACCAAAAGCAGAATTATCCTACAAATGGCTAATTTCACATACCCTTATTTAAAACAATGATTTTCAATATTCAATTGAGGGAAGGAGGAATCTTTAGAGGGATAGACTAGGCAACTTTGCTGAAAGCAGTGCTCTCAACACCCTCAACTTGCACACACAAATACACACATACATATGCACACAGAATATAGTGGAGAATTATTTGTTTCATNCTTATTTAAAACAGTGATTTTCAATATTCAATTGAGGCAAGGAGGAATCTTTAGAGGGATAGACTAGGCAACTTTGCTGAAAGCAGTGCTCTCAACACCCTCAACTTGCACACACAAATACACACATACATATGCACACAGAATATAGTGGAGAATTATTTGTTTCATGAATCACCCTGCTTCACATCCTGTTAAAATAGCGATGTCATTGTGCGAAAGCATCATCTCTTTGCTTTCCATTGTCCCACCAATGGGCTTTTCCACCCCAATGCTAGCAATCTATGAAGACTCCTGACAAATACACTTGAATTAGTCATGTTACTCTTGCCTGGAAAATCCCATGGATAGATGAGCCTGGTAGGCTGCAGTCCATGGAGTCGCTAAGAGTCAGACACGACTGAGCGACTTCACTTTCACTTTTCACTTTCATGCACTGGAGAAGGAAATGGCAGCCCACTCCAGTATTCTTGCCTGGAGAATCCCAGGGGTGGGGAGCCTGATGGGCTGTCTGCCATCTTTGGGGTCGCACAGAGTCGGACACGACTGAAGTGACTTAGTAGTAGCAGTATTGTATAAATTCATCACATTTTCTTTATACATTCCTCTGTTGATGGATGTTTAATGTAAACAGTGCTGCTATGAACATTCGGGTGCATGTATCTTTTTGAATTATGGTTTTTTGGGGTTATATACAGAGGAGTGGGATTACTGGGTCATACAGTAGAAACCAGCACAACATTGTAAAGCAACTATACTTCAATAAAATATTAATTAAAAAAAAAAGTCCTGAATGGATCCTTTAAGGAAACTGAATGGTTAGTAACATTTCTTTTCTGAAGCCCCTATAGTCATATCCTTATCTCAGGAGGGACATCTGCATGCACTTTGAGGCTCTTGAATGAATTTAATATCACAGTTTGTGGTACCTGAAAGCAGTGGGTCTCCAAAATACTTCTACAGTGAGACTGGTGACCTCACTAAAGCTCACATATCTACTACCTTTCAATTAATTCACTTATTCTCTCTATGCCAATCCCATCAAAGGTTTTGGATGTACTCACACAAATGTAAAATGAACTCAGTAAAGGACACTCAGTGGACAGAATTCACTCACTCATTCGGAAACTTATTTTTTGAGTACCAATAATGTCCCAAGCAATTGGTTAAGCTTTTAAGATTTAGTAAGAAGGAAGCCAGAAGTTAGTTTCCTAAGGTGAAAAGCCTGAATCATACTGGTTATTCCAAAATGGCTTCCTGAATGTAAACTACAAAAGAAGTGGCTATAAATAGCCCTGGCCTGAATGCTGTGGTTTAGAATGAAAGTTCACTAATAATTGTCTATAGACCAGTACTGCCTCCCCAACCCACAGTTTACCACCTCATGGTGAAATGAGAAAAAAGAAAGCTTCCTCAACCTTATATTCCATTAATTATTTCCATAAACCTTCTGTTCTGGTCATAATGGTACCACTGTGGAGTTTGTTCACTTCATTTTTTTTTGTTTGTTTTGTTTTTTTGCCAGCTTCTTTTTTAATTTTTAAAATTTATTTATTTGGCTATGTTGGGTCTCAGTTGCAGCATGGGACCTTTAGCTGTGGCATGTGGGATCTAGGTACCTGATCAAGGATCCAACTTGGGCCCCCTGTATTGGGAACATGGAGTCTTCACCACTGGACCACCAAGGAGTCCCTTGCCAGCTTCTTACACTGTAATATTCCCCAACCATATTTCCATCACTACCTTCCCAATGACGATTCTTATTTCTTACCATTTTTTCTTATCTTGAATAAGTACTTATGGTTTTTTTGTTTTTTAAGTACACATTTTAAAAGTTAATAATAGACTTAAACATAAGAGCCGAATTTCCAATGAATAGAAGGTAGCTGTAAAAATAAATTTAATTTTTAAAACACACCTAATTTCAAACTAGATATAGTTAGCTACGAAAACTCTGAATATGAGCCTGTCATCTTTTTTCCTAAAATAGGGAAAAGAAGGGAATTGTTAAAATCATAGTAGATATAAACTGAAATGCTCTTCCTGACGTAATGGATATATCAGGGCAATTTGAAATGGGAATAACTTCTTCATTGTTCTGTTTCCCTGCTTCACTGTCTTAGTAATCATTTAAATGTCCTGTACCACCAGTGATACTCATTTTGCTTTTCTGGTATTAATAATAGTGTTATAATAATAACAAAATAATTATGCTGTTGCTACTATTAATGACAACAATAATAACAACAATAATTAAAATAAAAAACATCAAAATTTAAAGTTGTTCCTTCCAGCCCAGCTCTGTTGTAAACACTTTAACACAGAATAACTAACTGACTCTTCCAAATAGCCCATGAGGGAAACACTTTTACACATGGAAACCTGCAGCCCTAAGGAGTCTAGTAACATGCTCAAGCTCAAAGCCTTGTCAAGTTGAAGGGCAGTTACTGATCAAACTTCAGCTCTAAGTCAGATAGACCTTGTGTTTGCCCTCGTCATTTACTTGGCAACCCTGGGCAAGCCACTTTGATGTCACTCTGCCGAAGGAATTGAAACTTTTCGTTCAGTTGCTCAGTCGTGTCCGACTCTTTGCAACCCTATGGACTGCAGAGGTGACAATTAAACTATATTTTTCTACCATTACTTTGACTAGAATTCACCTTCTTAGTTTCTGCTGACATGACTTTTCTCACTTCATATAATTATTTTCCTTTAGGTTGTTGTGTGTGTTTTCCTTTTTTCTTTTTTCAATACAGGCCCTTTTTAAAGTCTTTATTGTATTTGTTACAATATTGCTTCTGCTTTATGTTTTGGTTTTTTGGCCACAAGTCACCTGGATCTTAGCTTCCTCAGCCAAGGATCGAACCCGTACCCTCTGAACTAGGTGAGGTCTTGTCTACTGGATCACCAGAGAAGTCCTTTTAATTGAAAAAAATGAATACACTAAATGTTTTGTGTGTGTATCTTAAGAGAGCATCGTATGTTAAATGTGGTAAAAAGAAGTTTGTCTTTTTTTTTTTTTTTTTGGCTTTCTAAAAGGTTCAGTTACATCTGAAGTATATGTTAGTGCTTCAAAAGAATGAAAGAAGTGATATGAAATTCAGAGGAAAGAGTTATCATTGTAGTTATCATCGTGGGCAGACGCGTAAGGAAAGCACCAGAGAGTGGATGGCACAGAATGAGCCGTGAATAATGGCTGGGGTTTTGATAAGCGCACTGCAGAATAATAACAAGGCTGCTTATTGAGAGCCTATTACATACCAACTACAGTGCTAGATTTTCACTGCAGCCACTTCAAAACATTTACCACAGCCTTATCCAGGAGTTGATATCATCTCATTCTACAAATGAAGAAAGTGAGACTTAGGTATTAAACCTTGGATATTAACCTTCTCAAGGTTAAACAGTTGACATGTGACAGGAGAAGGGTTCAAATACCACCCTCTTCTTCCTCTTTGTCCTCTTTTTTATTGACTTCTGGTGGCTGTTTTTGCATTGAGCTTTCAGGCTTTATCTGAGCAATTCCTTTTCCACACAGGGTTCAGAACTGAGGGAGCTGGACTGAGTCTGACTTAAAAACCAGACTGGGGCTAGTTGAAGTCAGACGGGGTCCAGGGTGAGGCTTCTGGTGAATAAAATTTTGTTTTCTTTGAACTTTTTATTTTGTATTCGGATTGGAGCAGAATGGATATATGTGTATGTATGACTGAGTCCCTTTGCTGTTCACCTGAAATTAACACAATGCTGTTAATTGACTATATCTCAATATAATTTTGTTTTAAGGCTGAACAAGCAGTCAATTTACCAAAGGTAATCTTGAAAGACAGTGACTACAACAGCAAACTTTCAACCATTTTTGCTAAGCTTATCTACTTATGAGGCACCCAAGAGGAAAAGGGGTCTTGGGCAGACATCACTAAAAGGGTAGAGGGAAAATTACTCCTTCCTCTATAGTTTCTGATGACCAGGATAAGACCTACTGGGACACCACACTCATTCTAGAACACAGATGGGCTCCTGGGGAAGCTGACAAGAAGAAGCTGGCAAGGGGTGAGAATTCTCTCCAAAGTCAGCTCTCCCAGAACTCTATCTTTCATGTCTGGTCAAGACAGGAAGGTAAAATTTCATGTAGTTTCTTCCTTTCCAAGATCAGGTTATCAGGAAAAAACAAACAACAGCAGCAACAAAAAACACATTGATTATTGATCCCATCTCTTCCAAGGATACCTATTGGTGTTTTTTTCTTTCATTTTGTGTCCAGAGAATTGGACTTGGCAATGGACAGTCTGGGAGCTGCCTGAATATGGCCAGGCAGAAATGTGGGCTCTGTGGCGAGGGTTCTACCGAATGTTGCCAGTTCTCAGGGGAATTATCTGAGGTCCTCTTCCTAATCGCTATCTTCTAGAGTAACTCTGGGTCTTGGCATCTTCTCTGGGGACTCCTCTTGGGTTCATGTGTGTGCACATGCTCAGTCGTGTCTAACTCCTGTGACTCCATGGAGTATAGAGCCTGCAAGGCTTCTCTGTCCATGGGATTTCCCAGGCAAGAGTACTGGAGTCGGTTGTCATTATTATTATTTTTTTTTTTGGTAAGTGGCCTTATGGTCAGAAGTTGGCCAAATTGGAAGTTGATATTCAGAGCCATATAGGAACTTTCCTTTCAGGCCTTCTTCCCAAAGCTAAAATGAAACAATGTATCCACAGGGAAAGAAAAACATTCTAAAGCCTTTGTGGAAGGATTTGCTCAAACATTCCAAAGACACCTAGTTCTAAATCTAGAACATAGGAATCTTCTGATATTCATCTTAGCTGAGGATCTTCTTCCTGATATAAAGAAGCAAACTGAGGATAATGTAGTTGGATGGCTAGGTCAGTTTCTGGATACCAACTAGGTTATAACTCAACTTTATGAGAAATTAAAAAGTTTTATTTGTATTTGTCTTATAAATCTACTCTTATTAGAACAGAAATGTGACTATAGAAAAGATTCAAAGCCCACTGATCCTTTTTACCAATCCCCAAGCCTCCTCCATTCATCTGGAAGGTTTACAGATATTATTAAAAATCTGGATTTAGGAAACAAAATCTCTTTTCTGAGAAACTTAAAACCTTTCTCTGTGCCTCTGAGATAGAAATGTTCTGCCTGCTCTTCTCTAGGAAACCAGAGCCATCTCTTGAAATGCAAACTTCAGGAAGGTAATTCTTATTAGGAAAAAAAAGAAACGGAATAAGCTATTTGGATATTGTTGTTTAGTCACCCAGTCATGTCTTGTGACTCTTTGTGACCCCACAGACTGTATCATGCCAGCCCTCCTTCTCCCTCACCATCTTCCGAAGTTTGCCCAAGTTCTTGTCCATTGCATCAGTTCTGCCATATAGCCATCTCATCCTTTGATGCCCTCCTCTCCTTCTGCTCTCATTCTTTCCCAGTATCAGGGAGTTTTCCAATGAGGAAATTCTTAAAGCCATAGCCACCTTAGTAGATAACTTACTTTACATGCCACAAACATAATTTGGATTCAACTGTTCTTTTATAAGCTAGTAAGTTTCGCATTATTTTAATTGTCTCATGGCTAAAATTTTAAAACAAAAGCTGTAAGATCTGTGAGTCTGTAAGTTTATATGCATCCACGTATGCATGTTATGGGCTTCCCAGGTGTGCTAGTGGTAAAGAACCCACCTGCCAGTGCAGGAGACAGAAAGATGGCAATTCGATCCCTGGGTCGGAAAGATCCCCTGGAGGAGGCCACAGCAATCCACTCCAGTATTCTTGCCTGGAGAACCCCATGGAGAGAAGAGCTTGGCGGGCTACAGTCCATAGGGTCACAAACAGTTGGAAATGACTGAAGCGACTTAGCGCATGTATGTTATAGATCTGTGATATTTTTATACTTTCAGATGATATTGCCAAATATAACTTGTAAATATTTCTATTTAATGTCTCAGAGACATACAATTGTTTATAAAATCAAGTATACTCTGAGAAATAGACTCTATAATGTTTTTCAAGTTTACATGATCTAGGATAATCATCAGTAAATGAAAGCTAGTTTAAGTTTGTTGGTTTGATTGAAACAGGCATGTTTTTAGTATTATCATTAAACATACTACTTTTATTTACCTTGATTTACTAACATTCAAATAAGCTCATGTTATTTCTGTTATAGAATTTATCAGCAGAAAAATAAGATGATGGTCACTGTTAAATATCTTGTGAAATTTTCATGAGTAATCTGAACATAATTGATAAAAATAAGAAAATTAAGTAGATGTAAGTAAGATAAAAGTTTATAAATGAACTTTCAACAATAATTATGCTTTATGGCATGTCAACTTATAAGTTTCCAAAATATTTTTGGTCACTTGAAACCTTAATGCTATACAGATCTTCCTGTCTTAAGATGGGGCAATGTTCCAATAACCCATTGAAAGCTGAAAATATAAATTGAAAATGCATTTAATACCCCTAACCTTCCAAATAACATAGTTTAGCTTAGACTATCTTAAATGCGTTCAGAACACTTGCCTATAATTGGGTGAAATCATCTAACACAAAGCTTATTTTATAATAAAGAGTCGAGTATCTCATGTAATTTATTGACTAGAATACTGAAAGTGAAAAACAAACAGTTGTGTGGGTACAAAACGGTTGTAAGTGTATTGGCTGTTGACCCTCAGGACTGCATGGCTGACTGGGGACTGGGGGCTACGGTTCACTGCTACTGCTCAGCAACACGAAAAAGTATAGTACCACATATGCTAGCCTGAACAAAAGATCAAAATTCAAATTCGACATATGGTTTCATCTGAAAGTGATTCTCTTTTGTACTGTCATAGTTTAAAAATCTTAGCCCACCATAAGTCAAGAACTGTCTGTTCTGAGAGAAGGCAAATGATGACTATTCATCGAATATCTAGATCATTTCCAAATAAAACAAAATACTGAAACATTAATTACTGAACATAGGGTTATCCCCTTTTGGTTTCTCATAGAGAAACTAAAGACATTTGCCACTCAAAAATCAAGACTCCTGGCACACAGCAGTAAAAACCATGGATCACCTGATGTCCACGTTCCCAGCTAAAACGGAACCAGGCAACTGCCTATGGTGTCAGTGCTCAAAAGGTCTTTTCCATTGTCTCCCTAGTGCCACGTGTTTACAGTTTTGTGCATTTTGTTGGTGATTCTGTTATTTTAAATGACTGCTAAGCATTGCAGTATAGTGTTGTCTAGTGATTTTAAGTGCAAAAAGGCTGTGAAGCGCCTTATAGAGAAAATGCATGCGCTAGATAAGCTTTGTTCAGGGGAGAGTTATGGTGCTGTCGTCTGTGAGCTCACTGTTAACAGTCAACGATATATAGTAAATAAGAAGTCTTTAAACAGAAACACACATAAAACAAGGTTACATATTGATCTGTTGATTGGTTGATAAAAATGTTGCAACCACAGGGCTGCACTGACTTAATGCTTGATTCCTCCGAGGAGCAGCGGTTTAGCATTTACTAATTCAGTGTTACAGGCAACTTTATAGAACATGACTACCACAAATAAGGAGAATCAACTGTATTTACTTATATTCCCTCTGCTCTTGATACTTAATTCTTTGTATGACTATGACCTTATATTCGTACATTCTTTATTAAGATGCCTACTTTCGTTACTTATTTTCTATGGACCTGGGTGTGATACACATGAACAAAACACACACACATACACAAACACACACAAATAACCATTTAAAGACCTTAACTATAATTTTCTTCCTTATTTACAACTTACATATGATGGTATTTAATTTATATTAAACTAAACTTTTAACAACATAGAGTTATGTTTTAGTTTTTCAGTTAAATTGGATTCATTTATTTTCCTTTATTTCTTCAACAATTATTAAAATGCTTGGTTTTACCCCAATCCTGTTCTATTTGTTTATCTTGTTTTGCATAGTTCCAATGATATAATAAACATCTATAGAATACTTTTCTTCTTTTTAAAACTGTTTTGTAATAGAAAGCAAAGTCATTCAAAGGTATTTAATCTCAATGTACCAAACGAATTACTTAAAAGTTTAAATAGCATTTAAAAATTTTATTGGTTCATGTTACAAACACCTCTTTGATACATATTGATATATTCATGGACTGAAAACTTAAATCTGCATCCAGTGAGAGTTGGCAAAAATGCAAACTACACTAGTCCCATTTCAGCATTAAAAATTAAATGACAAGAGCAGGAATTTAAACAAAATAATCCATAATTTAGAAAGTTATACAATTAATTAACTAGATCATAGCTTATCAGATCATATTCTTTACAGTAAAACATGGTTTTCTCTAGAATAATCCCATATTCTGGTCAAAAAATGTTCAGTTAGTGGACTGGTGTCTGGAGTAATGGATTAGACCCCAAAATTTGGTTCCCTTGAGCAAAATATTTAACCTCTTGGGACCTCAGATTTTAGGGTTAATTAAGATTTTGTTTTCATGTTAAATGAAAGAATTTATGTTAAAGAGAAAACATTTTTAAATGTGATACATGTTATGCATTTAATAACTTCCTTTTACTTTTTATCTATTCATAATTACTATATTAAAACACCATAAACATTATATATTAGTTCTGGTCATATAAGTTCTATGTTATTCTTAAATTTTCAAGAAAATATTTTGTGAAATATGTAACACTGCATGACTATATGTGAGAGAATGTGAAATATTTAAAGAAAACCTGTTGTAAATCTCACAATGTTAAGAAGCAACTCAAGCATGTAATGTAGGGGGGAAAAAGTCTTAAAATGCACTCATCTTAAAGGTTAGACATTGAGTATTAAAGGGTGCTTTTCTGCTGGCAAGAAAGGAAAAGGAAAGGGAAAAAAAGAGCTCAGTGTAATATTTTCAAAATGGTGCTAATCATTTCAGTTCTTGCATAGAAGTATATCTGAAACTAGAGAGAAAAATGTGCTAATCTTATTTTTTAAAGAGATTTGGTCACTTATATATTCAGTACATACTGATTATTATGAACTATTTAAATGGGAAAGAAAGTGAAAAATGTCACTTCCCTTCTACTGATGGGAAATTAAATCCACACATCACCCACTGCAGGATGTGTAGCTGAAAACACAGCCTTCATGTAGGTCTGTTGATTTTCCCTAAATTTCTACCTAAAGTAGCTTTTCATTCCAATAACATCAGAAATCAAGAAACACCGGTTCTGTTTAGCCCTTATCTAAGGCAATCTTTCAAAGTATCACAGGTTTTTTTCTATAAAGTTGCTTCCTCTTTCATTTTCTTTTTTTTTAAGCAAAAAATAGCCAAAAGGCATATTTCTAGTGATGACAAAATCACATCTTGCATTTCATCCTAGTCTAGTTGAAGGGAGATATGACTATCCTAGAACTATGAAAACCTCCATTTAAATCCAATGTATTTTATGAATCCACCATGGAGTAAAAACCATGTTATACACTACCAGTGAAGCAAAAGGAGCCACAAAGAAGCCTTTAAGGTAGATCCCTGGCCAGTAAAGCTGTATATTTTATACTGCTTCTTAGGAGGAAAAAGAATAGCATTTAAAACTTCAGGTATAAGCCAAAGGAAAAAAAAAACATTGGTGATCTGGGAGGAAAGTGAATACCTGAGGAAACACCAGCTTGTATTTATAAAGCCTCCTGTTGCCTGGGGAAGCTACTCTCATCCATTCTATTAGGGCTACAAATGACATTGAATGAACAGCAGAGGGCAGAGCCTTGTAGAGTCCATTTCCAAGTAGGTAGGTATTAGTAATTGAGAACAGGTTTAACAGAATATAAAATATGATGCTAGAGAGTTACCGTGAAGAATTTTTTCTCAAAGTTAATATTAATAGCAATTTTCTGAAAACGAAGCCTGGCCTCATTGAGGGGCTTATTATTCAGTCAAAATTCAAGACATTTTTGCTTGCAGTAGTCAATTATCAAAGTATTACCCTATCTAAATAAAGCAAAATCAAATGAGAATATTGAGAAAAATGTAACGGTTTTGCAGGCCAGCACACTAGGCAGACCACTGAAATTTGGAGACCTGCTTTCATTATCAGGGGAGTTCCTAAGACCATGCAGGCATTTCTCCTTCTTCCCCCATTTACAGGCTGCTTCTCATTATCCTCTGCCTGTTTCCCTGAACACGACGTACCAAAGATCCATTTTCTCCAGAAATCTTAATCAAAAGATTAGATGATAAGGTTGGGAGGGTGAGCAAGAGAGAAACAGGGGACAACTGTTGGCTTTAACAAGGTTAGGAAAATTCTCTAAGAATCCGAACCACAGGCTTCATCCTCCTAGGTCCTGTCCCACCAAACCTACCTCCTCTAACTCTGCAGTGTTCTCTCCTGTTACTTGCTCTAGGAGAGGATGGGTGGGCTAGCATAGGCTCTACCAGAGTCTTAGGTCCGTGTCACCATAAGCCCTCCTATTTCTTCCAAAACTGTCAACTCTGTATTTATAATGGATTTCTACCACTTGGTGATGGTTCCTTAAGAACAGAAACAAAAATGGACCCAAGCTTCCAAGACAGAAAATGGAATCAGGAGATGATTCTGGGATAGGATGGTATCTGATCTGTGGGGACGCAACAATGAAGTCAGAGATATGTTCTAATAAAATGAACTTTCCTTGTACAACCCAGTTTGGATCTGACCTCCAAAGACACTAGGAATAAGGATGCTTCAGAGAAGCTTAAGGTGTGTTGAAATTTATTAAAGTGGATGCCTTTCTTAGAATCAAAGCACAATAAAATCCAAAAAGAAACACTTAATACTCTAACAGAAGATTTCCCCCCCATCAGACTACACACCCAAGAAAACACATGAGGATGGTGAGAAAACATGGAAAACCTGTGGTAGCATAAAGGTCTGTTTCAAGCCAGCTGCTTGGACTTTAGTTTCTTTGCCAGCAAAATGGAGTTAGAACTGCTGATGACACTCATTTACCCCGACTGTGTTGTTCATCTACCAGGGTAAGTACCTGATTGTATCATCTACTTTAACTGTTACTACAGCCTCATGAGATTTCCATTTAGGTGTTTTATATTATCTGCTCCATAAGTATGTTCTAAATTGACTGTTTGAACTAAGGCTGTCTGATGGCTGTATTTCAAATGACTCCTTCAAGAGTACCCATACATGGGTAATGACATACCCATCATTACCCTCCCCTATTCCCACACCCACTCCCTTAGCCACATAAGACCTATTCTTTACTCACTGCCTCATTTTCACTGAAAAAACTTCTACAAGCAATAAAGAAAAACAAAAAAGGATTTAATCCAGATACCTCTTACATTTATCCATTGACTTATGTATTTATCTCTACTAGACCTCCTCTCACGCCTTGTTCTTAAACACAAAGTTTCTATACAAACTCAAATCACTGAAATTAATCTGCAAACTGATGCTTTAGCTTAGTAAGACACCCCATCTCCAAATCAGAATTGCACAACATATTGATTGTTCCCAGAGAACCCTTTAATTGTCCCACCCAAAGGTAAGCCATCTTGGTACAAGGATTTAACTTGTAAAAATATAAAAGCAAGACTGAAAAGAGCAAAACGTTATAAAAATGGATGTAGAAACCCAAGAAAGCCTGAGGAAGACATTTGATATATGATGCTGGATTCTGTAGAAATATATTGAGAATGCCAGTTCAGGGACAATAAAAGCAGAAGAAACATTTTCCAGCTCCCTTTTCTCTTTCTGCCTGCACAGATTAACAATATTAAATAGCTCTGATAAAGGGGGCCAAGTTTTTCCATCCAAAAGGTCTTTATACATGAGAATGTGATGCTATGTGAGCCAGCTAATCACAACCACCACCTTTTATTTCCAAGTGTACATAGCGAATACCAAAAGTGTGATGGCCAAATTATTCTTAGAGGTCAGGGAATGGGAACTTGAGAGCTGGGGAGAGGTCCATTCAGATAGATAAGAAACAGATGTATGACTGAAGAATGGTAAAGTCATTCTCTCGGGTTGGGAAGGAGAGAGAATTGCAGATTTCAGAGAGAGAAAATGACAGTACAAATTACTTTTGTCCATAAGGGAAAAAGAAAAAAAAGTTAAAAAAAAAAAAAAAAAAAGCCAGCTTTCTTACACAGAGCTGGAAAAGCCCTATTTTGCTCTCTATATGAAAGCACTTTGGTCAACAATGCAAACACAACTTGAGCAGAGCAAAACACAAAATTGTAGCTATGATTCCACTCACCAAACGGGTGGATCTTCAATATGCAATTCAGTAAGCTCTACAGGAGTGCTCCACAGCAAAGCCAAGTGACGAAGCAAGCCCCAGAATGCTTAGGCAATAAACAGCTGGATGTAACTGCTAAAAAAAAAGAAAAAGAAAGAAAGAAAACAGATAAGATTTAAATGAGCACATAAAACAAAAAAAGAATAAAAATGCAAATAAACACCATATATCTTCAAAATGTAGGCAAGTTGGAATCAAGAGCTAAGTTTGTTTAATTGCACACCTTGCCCTTTCAAATATCTTTCAACAGAAGAATGTAAAATATGGTATAAAACATACTAGCTAGTTCACATAATTTGACTATGGCACACTATTCTCATTAAGATACAATAGCGTACCCATTTGTTATCCTTCAAATGTGATGCTGCTTATTATATACACACTGAAATGCACAGTATTAGAATGGGAGAACAGTTTAAATGCATCTTTCTAGGAATATACAGCTTTTAAGGCTGCTCTTCACATTTACAAATGATTTGTTTCATCTTAAAATGTACCGTTTGTTCATCCATACCATTTAAGCATTATTTTGCCAGCTTTTGCAATCAAATACTTGCTAGTTGGCACCACAGGCAAACAGGAGACAGGACATCCCCTGACTCCAACACAACTTGCTTTGGACAAATAAGCTAAGCTTTCCTTAAATAAAAATTAAGGTACAACAGCACTTATCTCACAGAAATGTTGTGAAGATTAAAGATAAAAATCCACTCAGTTCACTGCCTTTCACATGGTGTCACTACCACACTTATCATCTGTGATCCTTGTCATAGTTGTTATCACCATGCTGAGGCCACAGGTTCAAAATCATCAAGGGAGATTTTGTGCTCATTTCCTAACAATTAGGAAATCTTTTTTAAAAATTCATGCACATACCTCTGCCCCTTTAAAAAAAAAAAAAAAAAGTCCACACATCAACAGAATTCGCAGAAGACATTCACTCTACATTTAGGTTCCCTTCTCTCCTGGCAGTGGAATTGGGGCACTGGCGGAGATGCAGGGAGATTTCTTAAGTTTGCAAAGGGATTTCACAAATAACCCAAACATGAAAAGAGATCCACTAACAGAGAGAAGCAATAGTTGAAAACCAATGGTTTTGACTTCCCAGCTCTGTTTTAGTCATTCTCATTCCAGATCTCTACACGTCAAAAAGAGCACCCTGCAACCACCACCACCACCAATCAGCATTTCCCAGGCAGCCTGGAGAACAGGAGAGCCGCCCGTCTAGCTGACCCCATCTCCAGTGCTCAGATGTAGCCACAGTTGGGTACCACACTCCTGATCACTCTCCCGCCAAGGGCAAATGGTGTTTTCAGACTGATGGCTCTATCTTTCTTAACCACTCTGAAAAACCTTCTGACCCTCCACAAAGGCTTCTGGTTGTATGGAATAAAGAATGGATGTTATCTTCCTGATCTTCCAGACAGGAAGAGTGCTTGCCACAGAGAAGGGGAGGGTATAAAATTTAAACCACGACTGACAAATTTGAACTGTCTATCACTAACAAATCCAAGCTCATACAAGGTTCCTTAGATCCTCTGAGCTTCAATCTACTTATCTGTAAAGTGGGAGCAGGATCAAAACTCCTGACTCAAAATTGAGAAAGAGGGAAACAAAATGTTTCTGGAACACAGTAGGCATACAACACACATTCATCACAGTTTCTGCTTTTCTTGCTCTGCTGTTTTATCTTGGTACATTGATCATCTGATTATAAGGAAATGACAGAAGTAGAACTGTCTGATCAAGACTATGTGTCTTTAAAAGACAAATTGACAGGACCAGACAGAATGATAAGACCTTGTGTCAACTTGCTCCAATTTTGTTCAGTTTTATTTTTTTTCAGGTTTTCAACTTGGCAATCAGAGCCCAGCAAAGCAATATGGTTCTTTGATTTCCTCTTTAGAAACTCTGCAGCCTTTATTGTCTTTATATCGCACAACTTTAGCGCTTAATTATATCCTACCTTGTAATAATTAGGTGTCCTTATAATCAAATCTGTTTACTCACTTGTACAGTTCTGATCCTTTAATCTCTCTTGAATATTAGTTTTTAATGCTAATAAGAGCCACAATTTAACAATTTTATTACTAAATAAAATGCAAGAATATTTTGAAGATTCACTAATGGGTGGACTCTAAAAATTAATTTTGTAATTAGGAATAGTACCAAACCATAAAAGTAAGCCTCAACAGTAGAAACACATGGAGTTTGTCCATCTTCCCATAGACTAACTGTACAGCCTTGGGCATGTCACTGACCCCTATCTTTGGTCCTGCAGATAACCCTGTACTTGAGTCAAATATTTGTTTCAGCTAGATCACAAATTTATTTCAAAAGTTACTATAAGACAGTTGCTAATTTTAGGCAAGAGACATGTTACTCGTTTTGTTATTTCAGATCATGTTAATTATAAATTTGAAAGCCTATTGCCAGAACGTAAAATAAAAACAAGCATGGTCAGTGTATATCCTACATTTGATACAGCACAATGATTAGTAAATCACTATGCTCTACAGTCGGAGAAGGCAATGGCACCCCACTCCAGTACTCTTGCCTGGAAAATCCCATAGATGGAGGAGCCTGGTGGGCTGCAGTCCATGGGGTCGCTAAGAGTCAGACATGACTGAGTGACTTCACTTTCACTTCTCACTTTCATGCATTGGAGAAGGAAATGGCAACACACTCCAGTGTTCTTGCCTGGAGAATTCCAGGGACAGGGGAGCCTGGTGGGCTGCCGTCTATGGGGTCGCACAGAGTCGGACACGACTGAAGCAACTTAGCAGCAGCAGCAGCATGCTCTACAGTTAAACTGTTTGTGTTTAGCATATGACAAAAACACAACAGCCATGGATTCCAAGACAAATTTAGAAGGCCTGTGTCCCTTAGACTCCTTCTGGGTGAAAGAGGGATAATAGCAATATTTAACTAATAGGGTTTTTATAAAGATTAAAATGATAATTCACTTATTAACTATATGTGTAAATGTAAACTATTATATTTTTATTAGTGAAGTAGTATTATATAAAATACTGGTTTCTAAAGTATCAAACTTACCTCATATTTTATTATATGCATCATGAATATATTTGTCAAATGGATAAATGGAAATGACTTTTTGATCAGTATATTTCACTTAGTAAATATTTAGAAATAAATATTGCCTTTAAGTATGGGAATATATTTACCAAATGTCATTATTTATTAGATAAATAACATTGATATGTAGGATAGTATACCTATAGATTGCAATTAAACATCTTATTAATTAAACTATAATACAACTGACCCAACCCAAACTTTATTTTTTTTCTAAAATATAAGTTTCTATTAGATTTTATGTATGGGAATTTATGCAACTACAATGAAATCATGTTCAAATTTACTTTTGAATATTCTTTTAGAGTACAATTGTAAAAAAGAAGGTAGAGTAAAATAAAAACAAAGACATTTAAAGTCATTCTAAAGCATATCAGACAGTGATAATGGCTGCTTAATGTTTTTGAGTACCCTTCCAGACTTCTCTCTGTAAATAAATACACATGGAATATTTTTTTTAAAAATGCACAAATAGAACTATGCCATCCATCTATTTATTATAACAAATGCTTTTCTCTAACAGAAATGCATTTTCTAGGTTACTGATGGTAGTTAACCTGGGTCCACTGTTGATTCAATCAAAATATTTTAACTTTTCATTTAATGTATGTAGGAAATTTGAGAAATCTAAATACTGTTGTTAAAAGTATTATAAAATGAGCAACTTAAATTAAATATTGTTGACATTTGAGGAATAATTTAAGAATGTCTCAATTTGCATCTTTCAGATAGACTTTTATGCCACTAAGCATATCAGGAAAATTAAACAAATACCAGACTACCTATCTTACACAAATGCTATAAATGAAATGATACAGAAAAACCTATAAAAGCCCAAACAATAGGAGTAAAACTTGCAAGATGTTGTTATCTTCATTCAAACTACTAGTTCCCTTAATGGAAATTAAGTTTATAGGCTTAAAAGAAAAATTGTTTTCTTTTCCTTTGAGATATGAAAAGAATGATATTACAACGTGAGGAATGGAAGATTAGTAAATGCAAATTAATTGACTTCTTCCTAATGAATAAAAGTAAAGATTTCATAGACATAAAAATATGAGCATATGAATTTCCTTCCACATGGCAGAAGAAAATGAAATGATGTGTTCAAATGAATGAAATCCAGAATACTCAAGCCGTTTGCACACTACAATTCACGTAAATATTTAGAAACCGTAGCCTTATTCAAAAAATGAATATTGTAATCCAAATAGAAGATCTATTTCTCAATAAGGAAATTTGATAATGAGGAATTTAGACCTGCAATGAAATAATTTTATAAGGTAGTACATTATTAATTGATCTGGATACACTAGAATCAGTCAATTAGTACCATTAACTCAAACATCTGACAAATACGTAATAGATTATGTATCAGATATTACATCAAGCTCTAGATCTATGCTGTCCAACAGCCACTTATGGCTATTTATTGGCTATTAAACACTTAAAATGTGGCTAGTCTGTGAGGGCATGTAATGTAAATGGAAAACACATGTGACTTCACAGATTTAGTATAAAAATATAAACTAACTCACTCAATTTTTATATTGGTTATACATTTAAAAGATAACATTGGATATTTTGAGTTAAATAAAATATACTAACATAATTAATTTTACCAGCTTCTTTTAACTACTTTTACTGCGCCTATTGGAGCACTAAAAATAACATATGGGGTTTGCATTATACTTCTATTTGACAGCCCTTCCCTTGATGACAGTAGTTAACAAGGAAATCTGATCTTTGTATTCACATGTGCACAGTTATTGTCAGGCACCTAAGGCTGTTTAAGGACCTGTGTCAGACACAGAGAAAAAGGTGGATTAAAGTGTGAGATGCAAGCCACCCCCTGAAATCCTGCCATTTAGTCATATGCATCAAAAGGACACATCAAAAGTCACATAAATAGCAAAGCTATTAAATGTGAATAACCTAAAACATAACACTGCTTTGTGTAAAGAAGTCTCTAATACAGTCATAATGAATCTTGCTTCTCTTATCATGAGGGGGTTGTTAGGCCACTCCGTGGTGCTGGGGGTGGGTGAGATCATATTTTCTTTGCTTTTAATGGCAAATTTGTACAGTGGAGTAAGAGAGAGGCCTCATCACAAATGCTATTTGAAATTCACTGATATCCCCAAGCTAGCTAAGTTGGATCTGAAGAGGAGAGAGCCCAAGAAAACATTTCAAAACATCCGGAGATCCCTGAAGCCTCCCTAGGGACCTTAAGGTTGTGGCAAATAGATTACAGAATTATCAAGTATATGTTAGAGGTTAATTAACAAAGCACAGTTGCTGGTGGCTTGGACCAATATCACACATAATAACAACACGGTACGCTTAGAATAATATCTATTTTTTATAATGTGCTTTATTTCTTCCCAAACCACTTCTGACCAAAAAAAGTCTCCTTTTCTCCCCATGTGGAATCTTTGAAATGTTCATGCTTTAGGATAACATTTCAATTAATTTAAATTATCTTCTCTCCCACATAGAGGTTTCCACAATAATCTGTTAAATACTAGCAAAATTTTACTCAGAATATGTGCTTCCTGTTGTATTGGGTTTGGTGCATATATATTGGTTTGTGCATAGAGATACACCAATCAAATCACAATCAAAACAAAATCATATTTTCAACTCTCAAATGCAGAAACTGTGATCCAAAGCTTCTGCTCAAAGGCTTCAATAAAAGGGAAAAAAATTGACAGAAGTTTGAAAAGATACCCCATGTAATACCAATTCATTAAGCAATTTTGAAAGAGTCAGATTTTAGTTTGCTTAAGGGTTTTTTGATAGATACATTACTGGAGTTTTATAAAATATTCACTTTTTTCCTACTCATTTTTTGAGAGAATAAATATGAGGCCAATTTTATACAGAATCACTTCAACTTAAACTAATAATTGTGTATTGCAGCCTAGAATAATGTTTGTTTCAGAGGGATACATATAAAAGGAACAGCAAAAGAAAAACATTAAATCAGGCACTAATTATAATTAATTCATAGATAGCTGAGGTTCATTTGCTTTTGCTAAAGTATATAAAGTAGCATTCTTACAGAGGCCCAGAATACAATCAAAAGAGGTCTTGATCATATATAAGAATGTTTTTATTTTCTGAATAGCTTTAAGATGCAATATATTGTGTTTAAAGACAAGTTTAAAGACAAGGTTCAAGCAGAAACCTGTAGGTCCCTGTGAATCCCTTGATGACAGTTTCCTTTACATAACAGAATATACATGGGTCCTTCATTGAAATTTTGAAATCTTTAAGAAAAAATAAAAACTTGACAGAAGACATTGCTTAGAGTTGATTTACACTGAAACATTCTGAAGCATTAGAGTTGTGCTGAAACATAAAAATAGATAAAGTTATCCTCATTTATTTTTAAGTAAGGATAGATGGACAGCTAACCCATGAAATAAGAATGCTTTTGAAATCAGAAAAAGAGTTTGACCTTCACGAATGGTAGCCATCTCTTTTTAACTGATGTCCCAGATCACTCAGGTGGTTTCACTAGAAAGTTATCAACAGATAGAACTCTTGTCCTACAGCAAACTATGTAATCTGTTAATCTGATCCCCTCAACTATCTCCCATAACACCCTCAATGGGTTACCTAGTTGTTCATCATATTAATTTCCTGACATGGAGACAGCTGAACATCTTTCCTGCTCATGCAGGGCCCTGCATTCTCCCTACCCGGGGTGGGTTATTCAAGTGAGCAAGGAACAAGTTATCAAGTGAGCCAACCACCTAACACTTAACATCAACACACAGTCATCCTTGGTGAGAGCCTGACCAGAATACAAAATAACTATCGAATACAAATAGTCACAGCATTCCACCAAATGCTGTAAAACTACAAAAGAAGCTGAAGGAAAAAGCTTAGGGAATTTCCTTTATAAGAGATTTGGTTTCCAAATACATGAATACTGACCAGGGCTGGTCTATAATGATATTTCACAGAAAAGACAGAGTAGGAAATTCTTCACAAAAATTAACAGAATCAATACAGCCAGCCAGTCTGTGAACAAAAACTCCTGAAGCATTGTTAAATTTGTTTCAACTGCACTCAGTTTGAAATGATCAATTTACTAAAAATCATACTCAATTCATATCTTTCCATTAAGAATAGCTTCTAATGGACTTCTGTTTATCAACACATTATCAGCCATCGCTATGCTTTATCTATACTTTGCTGAAAATAATGAAATTGTATTTTTTTTTTAAGTAATTCATGTTTTTCTCTTCTTCAGTCACACTACCCATACATGAGTATACACAACACACATACACACACATACAGGTATTTTCTCACACACACACATACACAACTCACTACAGGCCTTTTACAATTGGAAGGGATTTACTCTCTGTTCAACATTTAATAAGAGAGGGAAAAGAAGGTAGAGAAATGTGTAAATGAGATGTCTCTGCAATATTTTGAAAATTAAAAATCTCATATTCCAAATGTCATATAATTATACTTTAAGATTGTCTAAAAGTACAATCACCAAACAGATGAAGCTGTTAGAATATTAAAATGTTGTGTTCTAAATTTTTCAATACAAATAATATCTATTTTAATCACACTGCTCTCAGATTTAATGGTATCAATGAAAATGAAGGATATCCAGTCACCACTAATTTCAGAGTTTAAACATTGTATAAGGTGCTAGTGGAAACAACGCCACTCTTCCAGAAGAAGAAATAAAAATGAACTGGTTATTTACAATTTTCATCTCACCAACATGAACTGTACCCTTTAAAATATAAATTCTCCAAAAAGAATAAATATAACCACATCCCAAACAAGAAATCAGCAGGATTACTATATTAAAATATGTGTATTCCCAAAAGTCATCATATTAAGGAGCAAATAAATGCCTTCATCTCTTTGGCTCCCCTCCCCCCAATTAATTAAAGATTGGCACAATCTAAGAACTAAATTTATTTTCAATCAAAATAAGAAGCCCTTATGCCATGATAATTTTTTGTTACTATTTCTAATGTGCAAAACAAAGGTTTGCTGTTAGCATTGAACACAGTCATCAAAACAAATCCTTTAATTTTTCAGTAACTGTAAGGAGGCTTGAAGAGTTGTTCTCCTAGCAAGGTGCTACCTCAATGGTTAATCCTATTAAGAACTGAGCCGTGCACTGCTACTAAATCCTCTGGCGAATTTGAGGAATCAAAGGCTTACTGCACACTTAGAAGGCAACGACTTTTGTAAAGGGCTCTATTATATGAGGAACAAAAGAATACCACTTGTGTACTTAAATATCATCTGCTTTTCCATCCAAAATACTCCATTTTTAAGTAAAGATATGTGATTTAAATGTATTTAGAGTTTAGCTTTTGGCACCACTCTCGTTTCTGAGGAGAAGTGCCATCTGTGGGCCCCATGGCTCACACGTAATGATATGCTTACAAGCTGCTTCCCTTTTCTGCACAATGTACCCTTTTCACTTTAACATACATTTTCCATAAATTTTTGAATAACAAATTGGGCTGTGGAAGTTTGTTGAAACGGGACAAGGGAAATGCCTGTAGGCTAGAAAGCGGCTATTTTACTGAAGAAGTGGTGCAGTGGAAAACAGCCGCCCCATCCGCCTCCTCCCCATACCGTGCCCACACCTATCTTGAGCTGTGACGCTTTAAAGCTGCGAAGGGAAACTTCTCCCCTCAATAGATTAGGCCTGTACATTAACTTGGGCAGAGAGCCCACATGCCTGCCATCCATTACACCTGCTGGGTGACAAACAGATGAGAGTCATCATGCAGACTCCCAGCGTTTGATCTCCTGAAATCGCCAGATGTCCCCCATTTACATTCAAACATAACCACAGACATTAATGCAGCTCGCCCGGCTGGCACTTAATAGGGGGAAAAAGTTGAATTCTAATCTCAAATCCTAACTATCCAAAGCTTTCAGTACGTGAAGATCGACACGATTAAATGTGCTTCAGTGTGTGGAAATTTCTGGCTATTAAAATAACTGTAGGGTGGGGGCGGGGTGGCTGGGACAGACAGGCAGGTTTTGCACCTATTTCAAAACAGAAGACCTGTATCTCGCCCTTTTTGGCTTCAGAATTTTGAACTTAAACAATAAAATTTACCTTTATCTGCTATATTCTTAAGCACAATAAGGATTATCTTGACTGTTGCCTCCAATGCAAATACACCACTTACTACAAAAACAAAAACAAAAGTCAAGGAAGCTTTAGGAAAGTAAATCTTTGTTTCTACCCTGTCTCCCTCCCTAAATCTGACAGCACTCACAAAACTGCTTACCAATTGGACTCAACTAGAGAACTTAAAAGAAAATAAAGAAAAAGAAAGAAAAAAAATCAGATAGATATCATTCCAGATCCACTGAATAAGAGTCTCTAAAGGTAAGACCCAGGGATTTTAAAATTCCCTTGCTCTTTTGAAATTGACCCTAGACCTTGAAAACTCCTCCAAGTATATATTTGGTAACAATTTATGAGAATATGATTTAACAGCTTGACTTTTTGAGGTGTTCCTTCCCATTCTTTCTTAAAAAACATTTTTTTTTAAATTGGAGGATAATCACTTTACAATATTGTGTTGATTTCTGCCATACATCAACATGAATCAGCCACAGGTATATCTGTCTCTTATACACATCTCCTTCTAANGTGTTCCTTCCCATTCTTTCTTAAAAAACATTTTTTTTTAAATTGGAGGATAATCACTTTACAATATTGTGTTGATTTCTGCCATACATCAACATGAATCAGCCACAGGTATATATATATATATATATATATATATATATATATATATGTCCCCTCCTTCCTGAACCCCTCTCCCATCTCCCTCCCCATCCCACCCCTCTTTAATGCAGAAACTATTTAGAGTATCTAGTCTGTGCCTGACACTGGGCACTTGGTACACTTAGAATCTGTAAGACACAAGGTTTTGTCTCTGGAGTGTCAATGTTTGGCTCTAGGGACATAAAGCAGACTGCCTAATATTATAAGGACAGAGATTCCTACACAAGAACTAAAGTGAGTGAAAAAGCCCTGAGCGACTTTCCAGCAATTTACAATGTGTCTATCAATCTGGAAATTTCTAGATTTAGGAAGGAAGAAACTACTAGACTTACCAGAATGATCTCAACATCTGTGCTTAGAGGGGCTCTGAGTGTTTCAGGGAAGCTGGTTGAATTTAAGCACTACCGAGAAAGCTGAGAAGACTGCAGCTTCTTCTTGCCTCTTTCCCTGTTTAGACTTGAATCCATTTAGATCTCCCTTCTACCAGCTTCCTCTCCCACTGGGTTGAAAATCCTTTCTTTCCAGGGAGGCTGTTATTGAGCAGCTCTACTGGAGCCCCTGTCACTCCCCCATACTACTCTGTTCTATTTTCCTCGTCTCATTCACCACAGTGTGAAATGAATTGTGTTCATTCGTTTATCCATCTCTTACCTCTCTACTCAGAGTGCTTGGCATTCCCAGGTAGTGCTAGTGGTAAAGAACCCACCTGCCAATGCTGGACATGTGTGCAGGCAAGAATGCTGGAGTGGGTTGTCCTCTTCCCCTGGGAGAGTCCTCTGTAGCAGAACATGACAACCTTCTCCAGTATTTGCCTGGATGATCCCATGGATGGAGAAGCCCGGTGGGCTACAGTCCATGGGGTTGCAAAGAGTCAGACGCGACTGAGCGCACACACACCCCTGCCTACCTCCCAGGACCTCAAACAACCCTGGCATGAAATGGGTATCCAATACATGTTGAATGAATGAATTAATGAATCCAAAATACATTCACTGTTCCTTATTTCCTTCTATCACCTGACTAGATTTTTTTTAAAGTATGTCTTCCTGGATTTACAGCATTAATGAATTTTTCATTTGAAACCCAACCTTATTCTTTTTTTTCCCCCTGATTGTTTTGGCCTATCTGTTACCTAGCTTTTACTGACTAGGGATGCTGACACTTGGATTCAGTTCAGTAGCAATCCATGTTTATGCAAACCCAGTACATCTTCAACCCATCTCTCATTATAACTTAGAAAGTATCCTAATGCCCCTCAGCAAAGACAGAATTCCAAACCTTATTCAAATCTTACGCTAATGAACAACAAAAGCCCTAAAAAGAAAAATTCTTGAGGACTTTTATTTAAAGGTCAAGGCAATAGAGGATGGTAACAGACCATTAACTCAGAATCAGAGGAATTAAACACTGAAATCACTGATTTAAGGTTTTTGGTAATAGTGGCAAAATATTAAATCAGTCTTAAAATTACTAAGTACTATCAGGCCACTTTTATTTTAGCTTTTTTTTTCCTCCAGTAGCTTAGCACATTCCCGCAATTGGATGGCACCTTCTAATGGAATAGGAGCTCAGATTCTATTGACAGTTCCATGACAAGTCATCCTTCACCTACCATTGTCCAGTCTTCTTAGCTGTTCATTATCTTGACTGCTATACCTACTAGATAATGATACACTCTGCTTCTACCCCTGACTGTAACACATTTTTGCTCCAGGGTTCCTTTTAATTGAAACACACTGTCTGTATTACTGTTTTTGGTGCAGAAGTAAACACATTTAACACAAGAATTTGGTTCATATTTGCTCCACCAACAGGAGGTGTGTAAAAAGTCACCTGCCTCTAGAAAAGGAATTGCATGATTCTTTTGAGATATTAATATTTTCATTCCTTTCTTTCACTTTCACTGCCATTCATCACTTGTGGGGATGCGATAATCAATGATCTCTATGAGGAAAAAATGTTATGGCCATCCTGACCAATTCCCTGAGTGCACTGAACTCACTTAGGAAGTACTAAGTAACGTTTTCTCAGCCCTTAAGCACAAAATTGACTAAAAATGCTTTAACCCTAAAAAAGGGGAAAGTCTAATAAATTGTGCCTGCTATCTGTATTCTTTGTAAATCCTGCCGAGTAGCCACAAAGTGACTAGAAGAGAATCGCCCAACTTCTAGATCAGTGGCAGCGGAACATGGGCAAAATTTTGCTCTGGACTAACATTTTCAGAATTTGAAATCTTTCTATAAAAACAAGTGAATTATTTCTGCCAGCAAATATATTTCAAAAAAAAATAAATATACACATAAGTAGTGTTAGGTTTTATTTCCTCATTGACTAGAATAAAAAGATGGTGTGCTAACACACAAGAACCATGCCATGTTAAGTACTGTTTCTTATCTCGTTCATTGTTTCAATTATACCTATGATCTTAGAGCACTCATCATTCTTATTTTACAAATGAGAGCACCTAAAGCACAGAAATAGTAAACATATTATCCAAGGACACATCATAGAGCTAGGTCTCGATCCAGAATTATCTGATCTCAAAACCCAGGTTCTTTGCCAGTGCTGTGCTATGATGCCTGTTCTCTCATAATTGAATTCTTTGGAATTAAAATATAAAATCATTTCAATGAAGTTATTTAATGACTACCATGCATTTTTATATCAAAAGTATAGAATTCATATTTTGAAAATATGAAATAGACTCACAAAGTATTAAGTTATTCAAACTGTCTTAAGATCTTCAGTTCAGTTCAGTTTAGTTCAGTCCCTCAGTTGTGTCCGACCTTTGCGACCCCATGAATCGCAGCATGCCAGGCCTCCCTGTCCATCACCAAGTCCCGGAGTTCACTCAGACTCACATCCATCAAGTCAGTGATGCCATCCAGCCATCTCATCCTCTGTCGTCCCCTTCTCCTCCTGCATCAGAGTCTTTTCCAAAGAGTCAACTCTTTGCATGAGGTGGCCAAAGTACTGGAGTTTCAGCTTTAGCATCATTCCTTCCAAAGTACACCCAGGACTGATCTCCTTTAGGATGGACTGGTTGGATCTCCTTGCAGTCCAAGGGATTCTCAAGAGTCTTCTCCAACACCATAGTTCAAAAGCATCAATTCTTAGGCTTAAGTTGTTAGAATTCCTTTTATTTTATTTTATTTTAAGTGTCATATTACTTGACTTTTCTTATCAGTGTGGAAAACACATATGTATGGCATGGTTCTTGTATGTTAGTACACTATCTTTTTACTCCAGTCAATGAGGAAATAAACCCTAACACTACTTATGCATATATTTATTTTTTGAAATATATTTGCTGGCAGAAATAATTCACTTGTTTTTATAGAAAAATTTGCAATTCTGAAAATGAGGAGAGGAAACAGAAGATAGAGAATTTACTCCCTCTTCCAGGAAGATAGTAACAAATTTAGATTAATAGTACTGGGTATCTATGTGTGTGTGTGACAGGGAGACAGAAAGACACAGTGAGAGAGATGTACAGATGGTAGTAAAATAGTTTTTAAAAGTTAACATGCAGAAGAATCAGCTGCAAAATTTTCTTAGTTTCAGATCACTAACCTTGTCCTCAGAGATTTTGATTTAGTAAGTGTCTTGTAAGAATTCAGGAATCTGAATTTTTAATAAGTGACAACAGGTGCTCCTACTGTAGTCTGTAACTGTGTTGTCCCATAAGGCAGCCAATAAGTATTTAAAATGTGGCCAGTCCAAAGTGAAGTGCATTGAATGTAAAAAATACACACAACGTTTTAAAGACTCAGTAAGAAAACAACATGCTGCTAAGTCGCTTCTGTCATGTCCGACTCTATGCGACCCCAGAGACGACAGCCCCCTGTCCCTGGGATTCTCCAGGCAAGAACACTGGAGTGGGTTGTCATTTTCTTCTCCAAGAAAGCAACATATATTCATAAAATATCTTATGAATAATTTTTGTTTGCTCCATGTGGATAGTATTTTAGATATAAGGTTAATAAAACACATCACTAAAATTAATTTTTTACTGAGTTTTAATGAGAGTACTCTAAAAGTTTAAATTATGTATATATTGATAGCTCATGTTGATATGTTAATAGGACATTATATTTCCACGTCAACTTATTTTTGAGGGGAACAAAATTGGTTGACTTTCATTCCAAGACAAAGGTAATAAAATTCTAAACAAAAATCAGGACCAAAGTGTATATAATAAAAAATATGCAGCATATTTTAGAATTTTCTAAAGATCTGAAAAAAATATACCAAAATTTTGTTGTTTAGTTGCTAAGTCATGTCTGAGTCCTTTGTGACCCCCTGTACTGCAGCCTTCCAGGCTCCTCTGTCCATCAGATTTCCCAGACAAGAATACTGGAGTGGGTTGCCATTTCCTTCTGCAGGGGATCTTCCTGGCCCAGGGATCAAACCCACATCTCCTGCATTGGCAGGTAGATCCTTTACCACTGAGCCACCAGGGAAGCCCATATGAAAATATTTATTATTAAAGAAAAAAAAAAAAAAAACTCGAAGCATTAACTAACTATCCTTAACTATCATTCAATGATTATCAAATCTCATGTGTGAATTGATAATCACAAATCACAAAATGGTGTTTCCCCTTCAATTATGAATTCCCTTGGTGTGTGATCTATATATGTGAAAGTGAAAGTGAAGTCGCTCAGTCATGTCTAACTCTTTGCGACCCCTGGACTGTAGCCTACCAGGCTCCTCCATCCATGGGATGTTCCAGGCAAGAGTACTGGAGTGGGTTGCTATCTCTTCTCCAGGGTATCTGCCTGACCCAGGGCTCAAACCCGGGTCTCCCTCATTGTCCGCAAACGCTTGTACTGTCTGAGCCATTGGGGAAGTCTTCTATATAATATGTATGTATGTATGTGTATATGGACACTGTTTAGAAAAGTCACCACAAAGTAGGATCTTTTACTCTGTGTCCTGTCCACAGAACAGTAGAAACATTTGGCAAATAAACAGGTGATATAGCTTAGTACTGTTGTAATTGGCATTAACTATGTAATGAGATAACTAGATTTATATAGGTGTTAGGTAGGCACATAATTACCCTTGTTAATATCCTCTCTATTGGCCTATATACATCCTTGACACCTGAACAAATGGATTTGGACTGTGTGGTTTCACATATATGCAGATTTTCCCAATAAATACATACTATAGTGCTAAACAATTTGCAGTTGGTTGAATCAACAGATGTACAGTTGGAAGGCCCACTGTAAAGTTATATACATATTCCCCACTATGCAGAGGATTAGTGCTCCTAATCCTCTCACTGTTCAAGAGTCAATTATACTATAAATTCTAAAAATTCTAAAGAGCTGACATAAATCGTACCTTTGGAAACCAACATATCAGGAATTAGTACTTATATTGCGAATTAGTATTATTACTCTGTTAAGTGAGATTCATATATTTATTTTCATATCACTTTATATGTTTTAATGATGAGTGAATTTCAGTCTTAACTTTCGTCATGTATGCCATATACTCATATTGTATTCTTTTTTTTGTTCCTACTTTCACCATACACTCATGTTTTGATCATGGGTTTTATTAGAGGTCCCCAAACATTCTCAGTTCATGGCACCGTTAGGATCTCAGTAATATTGTCAGGATGCCCTTAGGGAAAATAATTACATAATAGTTTGTTATTAAGTAATTAAGCCCAAACAATGTAACAATATTATTTTAGGCACTTGTTGCTGTCTTTAAATATTTTCAATATCTCATAGGTCCCACGTGAGAAGACTAAAGTTCGTACAGTTGCCTTAGCCCAGCTTGAGAACTGTAGGACTACAAAGATTGAAATATTTTAGGAAAAAGGTGACATTCTGTAACTTTTAAGGGAAAGAATACTTGTAATAACAATAACTATTTAAGACTGTTACTTCTGATACATTTTCATTGTCAGAATTCATAAACATCATCATATATTGTACCACTGCAATATTTATCTCAGACAGACATTTAGTATAGATTATACCAATCAGTCAGCTAGTGAACAACTATTTGGAGAATACATTTGTAGAATGTCTATTAAATATCCAAGCCTCTAGTCTCAAATAACAAATATCTTATTGTCTATTTACAAATACATCTCGAGGTCAAGAATTCCTATCATGTTTTTTTAAAAGAAACGATCATGATTCAAATAGGGAGCTCAAATGATTATTGTAATCTAAAGTCTTCTGTTCTTGTTTTGTTGTTTTCATTAATTCACGATTAAAGATTCTTATGAAATTTGGTAAACTGTTTTTAACCAAAATGGCGCTGTCATTTTTTAAGAACACAGATAGAGGTAGAGGCTCAAACAATGAAAGTTTCAACAAAAATTAAAAACGAACTTTCAAATTCTGGTTCCTATCTTGCATGTAAGTTGCTCAGATGTTGCCACTCTGTTTTAAGAAGTAAAAAGCTGAACAAACTGAAAAATCATAACTCTTGTTTGATGTGACAGGGAAGTGACATCAAAGGCAAACCACTGCCCTCAAAAATTAGAGACAGATAGATACAGAGAATCACAAATTACCAGAGCAGAAATCCACAATAAGAAACCTCCATGGGAATCAGTGCCAGGGTAAGAAGATTTGAACTATAATTAACAAATTGCTGGAGGCTCAATCTGGACAAGTCTGAGAGTTAAAAACTCTAGGGACACCTAGTCCTAGTGATTCTCCCAAACTTGTGTAAATTGAAAGGGTAGCATTGAAACATACATATTACTATATGTAAAATATATAGCCAGTGGAAATTTGCTGTATGACGTAGAGAGCTCTACCTGGTGCTCTGTGACAAACAAGAGGGATGGGCTGGGGTGAGAAGTAGGAGGGAGTTTCAAGAGGGAGGGAACACATGTATTCCTATGGCTGATTCATGTTAACATATGGCAGAAACCAACACTACATTGTAAAGCAATTATCCTCCAATTAAAAAATAAATAAATTTTTAAAAAGAAGTTCTATTAGGTTCTCACAGAGAATACAGTAGAAAAATTTGCCTGTGCTTCTGGCAAGGGAGAGGAAAAGACATCCTTTTTAAATACACTAGAGCATTCTATACTTCTTAACAAGGACTGATCTCAGGAGAAATTATATTACCTGAGCTTAGGTTGTCAGGGATTCATCAGAGACTGACCCATCTGTGGAAAGGGAAATGCCCAATTCTAGTTCCCTTTAGCCTTTCATGTAGAGGAAGAGAAATACCCAAATCATACCGTCTCAGGCTTTCATGAGGGGAAAGAAAAGAGACAGCTTCAGTCCTCTCCTCCACCCTGTTCCATCTAAGCAGATGAAAGCACTGGTAAAGTTCACAATCAAGTTTATTAAGACCTAATGAAAAGATTATAGAACATTTACCCTCCATCCACATCTTACCCACACACTACTGAAGATCTATTTATCACAATTTCTTCTACCCAGTATTAGATGTCTGCCTTTCAACAATAACAACAAAAATTAAAGTTATACTAAAAAGGCAAGACACATAGCTTGAAAGGACTTAAGAAGTATCAGAACAAGAGTCATAAATAGCAGGAATATTAGAATTATTGGAATATAATATTTTTTACACTATGAATAATACACTGAAGGTTCTAATGGAGAATTTGGACAGCATACAAGAATAGATGGATAATCTAAGTAGAGACATGGAAATTCTGAGAAAGAATCAAAGGGAAATGTTAAATCAAAATCATTAATATAAATGAAGAATGCTTTTGATAGGCTGATTAGTGGACTGCACAAGACCAAGGAGAGAATCTCTAAACAAAAGGATATGCCAGTAGAAACTTCTATACTGATAAGAAAGAGAAAAAAAGTTCTGGGAAAAAATATATAAAAAATATTTAAGAAAGGTGAGGCAACTACAAAAGTATAACATGAGTAATAAGAGTAACAGAGAAGGAAGAAAGAATGGAACAAAAACAATACTTAAAGCAACAATAACTCAGAATTTCCTCAAAATTAATGTCAATAACAAACCACAGATCCAGCAAAAGCAGAGAACACCTAAGAAACTAAGATTAACATACGTTCAAATTTTAGGAAACAAAGATAAAATGTCTTGAAAGTAGCTAGAGGAAAAAGAAACACACATAGAGGAGCAAAATAAGAATTATATTTAAATTCTCTGCAGAAATCATGCAAGCATGAAGAAAAAAAGTGAAACACTCAATGTTTTTGGAGGAAAAAACCCTACCAACCTAGAGTTTTATGTCCTGCAAAATTGACCTTTAAAAGTGTAAGAGAAATAAAGACCTTAATAGACAAGTAAAATGCACAGAGTATGTTGCCAGTAGACCTAGTCTGAAAGAAAATATTAAACTTTTTCAGAGAGAATGAAAATGATATACGTTAAAATCTTAGATCTACATGAACAAGAGGACAAAAGAATGAATAAATAAAATTAAAATAGAACTTTAATTTTTCTTAATTAATCTAAGAACAATTTGTTCAATATAATAATAATAGCAATGTATTTGGTTATCAATTATTTGGTGCTCATCTATTTCTGCTTCATTGACTATGCCAAAGCCTTTGACTATGTGGATCACAATAAACTGTGGGAAATTCTTAAAGAGATGCGAATACCAGACCACCTGACCTACCTCCTGAGAACCTGTATGCAGGTCAAGAAGCAACAGGTAGAACTGTACATGGAACAATGGATTGGTTCCAAATTGGGAAAGAAGTACATCAAGGCTGTATTTTGTCACCTGGCTTATTTAACTTCTATACAGAGTACATCATGCAAAATGCCAGGCTGAATGAAGCACCAGCTGGAATCAAGATTGCTGGGAGAAATATAAAAAACCTCAGATATGCAGATGATACCACGCTTATGGCAGAAAGTGAAGAGGAACTAAAGAGTTTCTTGAAAGTGGAAAAGGAGAGTGAAAAAAACCTGGTTTAAAAGTGAACATTCAAAAAACAAAGATCATGGCATCCAGTCCCATCGCTCCATGGCAAATAGATGGAGAAATAGTGGAAACAGTGACAGACTTTATTTTCTTGGGCTCCAAAATTACTGCAGATGATGACTGCTGCCATGAAATTAAGACACTTTCTCCTTGGAAGCATATTAAAAAGCAGAGACATTATTTTGCTGACAAAAGTCCATCTTGTCAAAGCTATAGTTTTTCCAGTATTCATGTATGGATGTGAGAGTTGGTCTATAAAGAAAGCTGAATGCCAAAGAACTGATGTGTTTGAACTGCGGTGTTGGAGAAGACTCGAGAGTCCCTTGGACTGCAAGGAAATCAAACCAGTCAATCCGAAAAGAAATCATTCCTGAATATTCATTGGAATGACTGATGCTAAAGATGAAGCTCCAATACTTTTGCTACCTGATGTGAAAAACTGACTCACTGGAAAATATCCTGATACTGGGAAAGAAAGATTGAAGGCAGGAGAAGAAGGTGACAGAAGATGAGATGGTTGGATGGCATCACCGACTTGATGAACATGAGTCTGAGCAAGCTCCAAGAGTTGGTGATGCACAGGGAAGCCTGGCGTGCTCCAGTCCATGGGGTCACAAAGAGTTGGACATGACTGAGTGATTGAACTGAACTGATTTGATTAGGTATGCTTTTGCGTATGTAGGTATGTAAATACCTTAGGTAAGCTTATATATTAGTGAAATATATATAAGTGAATGAATAATAGCAATGATACAAGAAACTGAATGGAGGAATTAGGGCTATTTTATTATAAAGTTTTCACAATACCCATGAAGGGATATAGTATTATATGAATCTAAACTTGGATATTCTAAATATATACTGTAAACTCATGGCAACCAATAAAAAAGCACAATTAATATATTAACAAAGGATAGAAGACAAAATCATATAAACTATCAACTAAAATTATAAAAAAAGAACATAAAAATAGAAATAAAGTATAACAGAGAAGAGTAAGAATATAGTAAATATTAATCTTACTATATTAATAATTACTTTAAAAGTCAATGGTCTAAATCCATAAATTACAAAACAGAAATGGTCAGAGTAGATAAAAAACCAAGACCCAATTATATGGTCTTTATAACATATACATTAAAAGTAAAGATGTGGAAAGATATACTATGATAATTAGCTAACCAAAAGAAAGTAGAAATAGCTATATTAATTTCAGACAGAGAAGGAGAGGAAACTTTCAAGCTCTCATGGAACATTCACCAAGATAGACCCAATTGGGGTCATACCATTACAAATTTTAAAATATATATAAAAAATAAAATGTCTCCTTTCAAACAACAATGGAATTAAACTTGAAAGCAGTAACAGAAAGATAGTTGGAAAATCCTAAAATACATGTAGATTAAATAACACACTTCTAAGTAACACATGGTCAAAGAAGAAATCTCAAGAGAATTTTTAAAATATTTTGAATTAAATGAAAATGAAAATACAATGTATCAAAATGCATATGATACACCTAAATTTATAGCTCTGAATTTATATATTAGGAAAGAAGAAAGACCTCAAATCAATGTTTCCACCTTATAAAAACATAAAAATAAGAACAAATAAAATTATAAGTAAGCAGACAAAAACAAATGACAAAAATTAGCAGAAATCAATGATAATGAAAATAGGAAATCAAGAGAGAAAATCAACTAAACCAAAAACTTTTTCTTTGAAACAGTCAAGATCAATGAGATTCTAGCCAGGCCAACTAAGAAACAGAGAGAGAAGACATAAATTACACACATCAGAAATGAAAATAAGGACACTATACAGATTCCATGGGCACTGCTGCTGCTAAGTCACTTCAGTCGTGTCCGACTCTGTGCGACCCCATAGAAGGCAGCCCACCAGGCTCCCCTGTCCCTGGGCTTCTCCAGGCAGGAACACTGGAGTGGGTTGCCGTTTCCATCTCCAATGCATGAAAGTGAAAAGTGAAGTGAAGTCGCTCGGTCGTGTCCAACCCTCAGCGACCCCGTGGACTGCAGCCTTCCAGGCTCCTCTGTCCATGGGATTTTCCAGGCAAGATTACTGGAGTGGGGTGCCATTGCCTTCTCCACTAAAAGGATAATAATAAATATTATGGACAACACTATGCCCTTAATTTGACAACACAGATGAAATGGACCAATCCCTTCAAAGACACAATCTGTCGGAACTCACAAAAGATTAAATAGGCAATCTGGATAAGTTTATATCTATTAAAGAAATCGTCCTTAATTAATANTTACTGGAGTGGGGTGCCATTGCCTTCTCCACTAAAAGGATAATAATAAATATTATGGACAACACTATGCCCCTAATTTGACAACACAGATGAAATGGACCAATCCCTTCAAAGACACAATCTGTCGGAACTCACAAAAGATTAAATAGGCAATCTGGATAAGTTTATATCTATTAAAGAAATCGTCCTTAATTAATAACCTTCACACATACACACACAGAGACACACACAAACTTGGTCCTAATGGAATCACTGGTGAGTTCTACCAAACATTTTGGAAGAAATTATACTAGTTCTATCTAGTTCTCTACAATATCTTCCAGAGATATAAACAGATAAAATACTTTATAACTCATTCTGTGAGGCCAACACTGCCCTAATACAAAGACATTACAAGAAAATTACAAGCCAGTATCACTCATGAATATAGATACAAAAATATCTAAAAAATATTGACAAACTGAATCCAAAATGTAGAAAAAGGAATAGTACATGATAAAATGGGATTCATCCCAGGTATACATGGCTGATTTAATACTCAGAAGTCAGTTAATGTAATCCATCACATCAAAAGGTTAAAGAAGAAAAATTACATGATCATATCAATAAGTTCAGAAAAAGCCTGACAAACCGCAACACCCATTCATGATTAAAAAAAAAATAATTCTCACCAAACTAAGAATAGAGGATATTTTCTTCAACTTAATAAAGAACGTATTTTTAAAAAATACAGCTAACATTCATCTTAATGACGAGAAACTTGAAGCATTACTGTTAAGATCAGGGAACAAATAATGGTGTCCCTTCTCACTACTGCTTTGTGGCTATAAGTCTTAGATAATGAATAAGACAAGATAAGGAAATGAAAGTTATACAGATTAGAAAAGAAAATATAGTCTTTGCTTGTAAATGACATGATTATCCTATGTAGGAAACCCAAAAAGAATCAACCAAAAAATGTCCTGGAACTAATAAGCAATTATAGCAAGTTTACAGGATATAGGTTAACATACAAAAGTTAATCATTTTACTATATACCATCAATTAATAAATGAAATTTGAAATTGAAAACACAATTCTATGTATATTAATAAATATATTACTTAGAGTTAAATAAGTATCTGAGGAAAAGTTCAAAGCTCTGATAAAAGATATCAAAGAAGAACTACATGAATGAAGAGATAGTCTGTATTTATGAATAGGAGACTCAGTCTTATCAAGAGGTCAGTTCTAAATTTTATATAGAGAGTCAATGTAATCACAATCAAAATCTTATTATTAAGTTACAGTAATCAAGACACTGTATTACTATGAAAGAACAAATAAATCTATGGATAGGATATAAAACTCAGAAATAGACCCATAAATATAGTCAATTAAACTTTCATAAAGGCAAAAGGCTGTACAAGGGAGCAAAGGCAGTCTCTTCAACAACTGGTAGTAGAACAACTAGACATGGCATACAAAAAATACATCTAAACTCAGATCTTACTCCCTTCAAAGATTAAGTCAAGGTAATCATAGAAGCAACAGTTAGAACTGGACATGGAACAACAGACTGGTTCCAAATAGGAAAACAAGTACATCAAGGCTGTATATTGTCACCCTGCTTATTTAACTTATATGCAGAATAGATCATGAGAAATGCTGGACTGGAAGAAGCACAAGCTGGAATCAAGATTGCCGGGAGAANTTTTTTTTTTTTAATTCTGCTCTATGAAAGAAATGTAAAGAGAATGATAGGAGAAGTCACAGACTGAAAGAAGTTATTTGCAAAAGACACATCTGAATCTGATAAATGTGACACACTATTATCCAAAATATACAAAGAACTCTCAAAACCCAACAATAACAAAAACAACAATCCTATTTTAAACATCGGCAAAAGACCTGAACAGATACCTCAGCAAAATCTATACACAGGTGGCAAATAAGCATATGAAAAGATATTCTGTATCATATGTCATTAAGGAATTACGAATGAAAAATAATATCACTATGCACCTATTAGAATGGCCCAAATCCAGAACATTGACAATATATGCTGGTGAGAATGTGGAGCAACAGGAAATTTTAATTCATGTGCTAATGTGAATGCAAAATGATACAGCTGCTTTAGAAGAAAGTTTGTTAGTTTCTCACAAAACTAACCATAAGATATGACATTCATACTCCTTGGTATCCACCCCAACGAACTGAAAATTTATTTCTATACAAACTCTGCACATTAAAGCTTATAGCAGTTTTATCTATAAATACCAAAACTTGGAGGCAACCAAGGTGTCCTTCAGTAGGTGAGTGGATAAACTGTGGTACGTCTAGATGGTGAAATTTCACTTGGCACTAAAAAGAAATGAGTAATCAAGTCATGAAAAGGAATGGAGGATTCTTATATCCTATTACTAAGTGAAAGAAGTCAGTCTGAAAGCACTTCACACTGCATGATTCCAACTATATGACATTCTGGAAAAGGCAAAGCTATGGAGGCAGTAAAAAGGCTTGTAGTTGCCTGTGGTTAATGTGGAGGAAAAATATTAATAAGTAGAACACAGAGGATTTTTAAGGCAGTGAAACAAATCTACATGATACTATAGTGGTAGATACATGTCATTATACATTTGTTGAAATCCACTGAAGGTCTAATACCAAAAGTGAACCCTAATGTAACCTATGGACTTTTACTGGTCATGAAATGTCAATTTAGGTTCACTGCTGCTGCTGCTGCTGCTAAGTCTCTTCAGTCGTGTCCGATTCTGTGTGACCCCATAGATGGCAGCCCACCAGGCTCCTCTGTCCAGGGGATTCTCTAGGCAAGAATACTGGAGTGGGTTGCCATTTCTTTCTACGATTTAGGTTCACAGGTTGAAACAAATGCACCATTCAGGTCTGGTATGTTGACAGTGAAAGGGACTGCAAGTGCTTAAGGTTGGGGATTTATGGGAACTTTTTAAATTTTATTGGGAACTTAAAATTGCTTTTAAAAATAAAGTTTATTAAGAAAAAAAACCAACAACAACAATCTCACTCTCAAAATAGCTATACCTGGGAATACCTGTGTTAGTCATGCAACCATACAAAATGATGAAGTGGTTAACATAAAAGATAAATACTCTGTTGTATAAAGTGGATGGATAAATGGACACTTTCAACCAATTAGGAATTCCTCATGATGAAAGAGTTGGTGCATACATAAGGATAATTGTTGTTAATAGTTTAGAGTTGTAGTTTTGATACTATAATCAGTTTAAATGGAGACATTAAGTAAAATTTATTCAAAGGAAAAGAGATGTGGCCACTCAGTAGCTTTCAGCACCTACAAACATCTGCTCCGAGTGTCAGTCTATTCATTCCATAAACAACAAGGAAGTGGCTACTGTGTGGAAGACATTGTACAAGTAAGTGCTTCAGGGCACGCGTGAGATGTGAAGTCTTCTGAGAAGGATCTTGGAAGTTAACACAGAGATGTCACATATATAAGAAAAAAAATCTTTTGTAAGTCTAAATGTAAAGGAAAATAAAGAACACAGTAAAGGAAGCCAATGTTGGAGAAAAACTTTGGTCTGAAAAAGAGGTGGCATATGGGTCAAGTCTGGAAAGAGGAAAAAAAATCATCAGGTTGAAATGGGAGGAGGGGAAGAATTCTACCAGAGGAAACAGCATGAAGCAATGAGGGTGCAGAGAGGTCCTGTTCCAAGAACTGGAGTTTCCTGGGATGGGAGGGATGCAAATGAAAGGAGGGGGAAGCCAGACTGGAGAACTGTAAGTGGCAGTTTGGACTAGATTTTGTCAACACCGGGGAAGAAGACTTTGAACAATTTTAACTAGAGGAGGATAACACGATTCTCACTGAGTTTTAAAAAGATCTAATCAATAGAACTGTTGATTAGGTATGAGAAGAGGGAAGGGATGGTAGAAACTATCTCCAAGGGTACCCAGGAGAATTAAATAATGTTTACTTTAAAAAAATGTGAGAAAACTCATGTCTTAGCTTACAATATAAAAGCTGTGTGCACGGTCTGTATCGCAGTAACATCAACAGAATTGCAATTCTAAGAGGAATGAATATATTTCAACATATGATAATCCAGTAACCTCGGATATTAAATCACCTTAAGTGAATTATAAGAGTTTATTGTCTGTAACGGAAATGAAATACAATTTAAGTAATTCACTATTTTCCAAAGTGTCTTTTAAAAGCAGCATATTTGGTGTATCACATACTACAAAGCTTTTTCAAAGGATATTTTTAAAATAAAGCACCACCAACTCTTCTCTGTATGTGGAACAATGTTAAATTCCAGCTCTGCTTCGAGCATAATTAAGTACCCATAACACCATAAAACTTTTATTAAATTACGGTGTTGGGAATGAAATGTAAATTTGTCTTCCAATATGATGTTGGCATTTCAACCTTTTTTTTTTTTTTTTTGCCAGTCTGAATATCATTAATAGTAAAAGTTCAAAGAAAAAGTAAAGCTCTAGTATTGGGTAGAATTCAAGATGTCACACATTATAAATATTAGTGCAATTATATTCCTGAGCTATTCTCCACCTCTCCTATTCTGCCTATTTTCTTAAATAACTGTCATTGATACAGTTTATGATTAAAAAAGAAATAGGAAGATAGGGTTAAAATGCAAACATCATCTATAAATGAGCTTAATCTTTTGTCATAATAAACAGAGGACATGAATGGCTTCACCTGCCAATTGTTTATGCTACAAATTGTAAAACATATACATATTATAAGCAGAAGATATTCATTCAAATTCAATAGTACGAAGAAAATCCTGCAAGAGTATATGGGTCTCTCTTAACATACTGAAGGAATAATCTACTTAACCTTTAAATGAATTGAAAAAATATAAATAAATATATATTGACTTATATATACTGGTATGCTGCAGCCCATGGGGTCACAAAGTGTCAGACACAGCTTAGTGACTGAGCAACAACAATATATTGTCTTTGATCTGTAATATGGAAGATACAAAGTCACAAAATTAGGGAATTTAGATCCTTGTTTAGTTGAATATTTTATATAAAAAACCATTTTGAGAATATCCTACCCAAATAGACATTTTTTTCCCTTTAGGAAAATGTTGCTTTCATTTCAGAATATACACCTTGCCCCAGTTACCAAAAGCTGACCATGCCAATATGTTCAGAGATCATGTCTGTCTAGAGTATGTCATGAGCAAGCAGAAGTTCCTCTCACCTTCCCAATGTTTCCTGGAGATCTGACCCAAAGAGAATGCGGATAGAGTTTTCCACTTAGTTTCACATCAGACTCTCCTAAGAGCCAAAGGACTGGAAAACTATAGCTACAATATCCAAAGCATGATGCAAACTCATGTCCTAGTAAAGGAAATGTACACTCCAAGCTTTCTTTTATTCCAACTCGCCATTCCCTCCAAATGATAAAATCACAGCCTCAAGGAAAATCACACCTTAAAAAAATTGTTTGTGTTGGCTGTTCTTAGAGAAGTTGAGTTTTCCTGGAAAGTTAACATTCCTTGTCAGAGAGGAAATAAAAATAAATGCGGCACAGGCAAAGATGACATTTGAATCCAAACAAAAGTTTGCCTTTTGCTTTTTTTTCTTCTTTTCTCCTGATCATACACTGATGTGCTAAGAAAAACAGTCCCAATTTAGCTTTCCATAAGCCCTTCGGAGTGGTTCACATATATAGTCTCTCCTAGGGAGGTTCACTTGCCTTGTCAGAAAAAGGAACAAATACGCCATGTGAAAACTGAGTGGTGGTTAGAGGATCAACACAGAGGCCACGGGGGAAAATGCCAGTGGCTTATTTATTGAATGGTTCAAGGTTTCAGACAAGGGAAGACTGAAGCATGTCTCATGAGCTGAAACCGCCTTCAGGCTGACAAACTTCCACCTACAGCACTGATAAACACTAGTTTGTGATACATCGAGTTCAGGATCCAATTAGAAGCATCTTGACTATACCTGGGCCAAGTAATAGTTCAAGACTGGTTCTTCCAGTGTCATCAGTCTAACCGACCTTACATTTACATTGGACCCAGACAAACATATGACATTAACTAAGGGTGGCAGCACTCAACATTCCAGAATGAAGAACTATGCAGTCAGAATAGGGGAGGGACTTCTGATGTTCTAAGTGTTACATTCTGTTTGCATTCTTTAATGCTTATTGACCTTGGGATGAAATCCCAATGCCCCGCTTTAAGGTTGCTTGATGAACAAAGAGCCTATTCCCAAAGAGAGCCTGTCTTTGGGAATCTTTTCTTCACAAGCTTAGCCTCTCAAACTCCAAGTTCCAGACTTAAAGGCTTCAAATTTCCCATGTCATTTCTCCTTTGTCCAGGGATATTTGTACCACACTGTACACCCAGCCTGGAACATTGTTCTCCTTCATCACTAGCCCTCCTTTGCTTTTATGACTAGATGCCTTTAATTGATTACTATTATATTTAATGCTTCCTATCATTTTTATGGCCTTCCCTGGTGACTCAGTGGTAAAGAACATGCCTACTAATGCAGGAGACACAGATTCCGTCCCTGGATAGGGAAGATCCCCTGTAAGCGGAAATGGCAACCTATTCCAGCATTCTTGTCTGGAGAATTCCATGGAGAGAGGAGCCTGGCAGGCTACAGTCCATGGGGGTCACAAAAAAGTTGGATGCAACCCAGCAACTAAACAACAACAACAAAGAGAGTAATTTTTATTCACTAGATTGAAGTAAATGGTTCAATTTTCTTTCACATTATACTCAGTCACTAAAGACTACATAGTATAGTATCTGGTTCAATGGAGAGACTGAAAACAAATATTTTGAATGAATAAGTGACTGGAAAAGCAGTCATCTGTCTTCTCAGTTTTTATCAAGTTATCAAAAAAACATTCACTATGTTGAAATCCGAACTTGAGTAGACATGGTCAAATTATCATGATATCCTAGGGCTTAATATGCATTCAGTAAAGTTTAGCACTAACCCACCCATTAGTGTTTACATTACAAAGGCATTTATGATTTAGAAAATTCTTCACAACTACTATTTCTAGTGCAAAATCAGATAAAGTCAATCATTTAAAACTTGTTAAAATGTTGTTTAATATATGTGCTTTTTTTTTTTTTTTTTTTCAAAAGTGCCTTTGGGTGAAGGAAATCCATAAAGACAAGAGGACTGCCCAGTCAATAAACCATATAATTACATGCTATTGCAACAGCATCAAAAAGAATGATCAGTAAAAAGCACTCACTCTATTTACGTAGAGACCAGGGCATTTTAGGAAAAGGGTAGTGATGGAGACCCCCAAATGGTCTACAAATAAATAATTCTAGTGATATGGATGCATGTGGCTTGTGCATGCATTTCAATAAAAGTGTCTAGAGGGCACTGATTTGCCATCTTTCTATGGGCCTGTGTAGCAAGCACCACACATGTGTGGGTATTACTTGTGGATAAGCACTATTTATTCTACAAATAAATTACTATGTAGCTTACATTGTTAGGGTCGCATGATAGCCCTATAGTTTAAAAGACTGAAATAACCATGCATTTATCTTGTCACTACAGGTACTTACAGTGTAATTACAAGGTCAACAGTTACTATGTAATTACGTAGTTTCAACATTGTGGTTCTTAAAAAAAAAACTACACGATTCTCCTAGTACCTGCTGAGAACACCTATCTCTACTCCACCATCCTCACTTGCAAAAAATTCTAAATAGCTTCAAACAACATTTTCAAAGGAAAACAAATCAAGGAATCTTTATTGGAATGATAGCTAACTTAGAATTATTATACAGTGGTAGCAGTCAGACCCGAGATGTATTTTGGTTCAATGCCCTCATTTTGTTGGAAGAATTTTTTTTTAAATTTCCTACAGGATTGTACCTAATTTAGAAAGTAACTCAAGAGAGAAAGTAGCACAAATAGGTGTTTTTGTTTAACAGTAACAATTTTATAAATGGCTGCTCATTTACATATAGTGATGAGATGGGTTTCCCATGTGGCTCAGTAGTAAAGAATCTGCCTGCCAAGGCAGGAGATGTGGGTTTGATTCTGGGGTGGGGAAGATTCCATGGAGAAGGGAATGGCAACCTATTCTAGTATTCTTGCCTGGGAAATCCCATAGACAGAGGAGCCTGATGGGCTACAGTCCATGGGGTCGAACAAAGAATCAGACAGGACTTAGCCACTAAAACAATTAGGTGGGGCACATTTTCTAAAGGGTGGATTTCCTGATTTAACTTAATCAGAAGAAAGAAGTATTGAAGAACTTATCATGGTGCCCAGTCTGTCAGTTGTGTCTGGCTCTTTGCAACCCCATGGACAGCAGACTGCCAGGCTCCTCTATCCATGGAATTTTCCAGGCAAGAATACTGGAGTGGGTTGTCATTTCCCACTCCAGGGGATTTTCCCAAGCCACAGATCAGACACATGTCTCTTGTGTGTCCTACACTGGCAGGAAGATTCTTTACCACTGAGCCACCTGGGAAGCCCATGATAACAGCCCTATAGTTTCATGCTTCTGAAGTTCAGATTCTAAATTCATTTACGTAGATCTGAGGAATATTGAGATCACATTGCATATAATTTTTGTGCTTGTTCCTTGGTATGTGTGCTGTGCCTAAATCTCTTATTCATTTTTTTTTTTCCAATGTATGGGTGATTCTGAAATCATGAGTGTCATCAAAGACTTATAAAACTCCTCAAATTCTTCCCACGCTCCCCCCTTGCCTTATTCAGAAAGCAGAAGGACACTGCTTTGATAGTCAATATTTGAACAACTCATTTCAAATTTATTATAAGTTACTATCATTCAGAGAATAATAAAGAATTTTTTAATTACTTTAGCTCATAAGAATGGGCTGATAGATATTCCATCAATGTTATGATTCCCTTGGATGGAGAAATGCTAAATGCTAACCCAAACAGATTTTAAAACCATAATTACTTGGTAAACAAGGGAATCATAGCCAAATAATTATTCATGAATACAGATTAAATTCATCTAGATTTTTTAAAAATTTCTTATTGAATTCTTCTATCTGTGGCAGAGCCGTGCATAGCACTATCAAAGTGGTATTGCTTCTTCAATACGTTTTACACAAAAAAAGAGCATGCTGTGTACAGGCACTTGCTATAGGGTCTTTCTTCTTTCTCTATCTAGAGAAGAAGCACAGATAAGTTATCCAACACTGGTGTGCTTGCATTATATTAAAAGAGGATGCTTGTTCCCTGATGCAGGAATTCATCAAAAAGCAAAAACCAGGTAATCACACCAGGAATGTCACCACTTAGTTCTTACAACTAAAGACTTACTATGATGAGTCATCAGCAAAGAAACCACACTCTACACAGACAAATGGACAAAAGTCTTCAAAACAGAACCTCAGGATAGGAGACTGTCAAGATCTCAAGAGAGAATACAAACCAGCATCTCTGTTATCACCTGCTAAATCAAGAAGCTTACTTAAATAGTTGGAGGACTGAACTTTTAATACCTACTCATAATTGATTTACATGTGAAGGGTTTCTTCTCAACCTTTCCAAAACTCATTTGAAATTATTTTGTAAGTTTCACATGGTAAATTATGAAAGCAAAATAAGCTATCTCTAGGACATATCAGAGGATGAAAAATGTACAGATGAACACCCACTTAATGCCATTTTGATGGTAAAAAGCAGAATGATTACCTGTGTACTAAGGTGAGCAAAGAAGCTGGGAGGGGACCTAGCTTGGGGATGAAGGTCAAAGATGGCCCTATTCTTGTCTGTGATGATTTCTTCCTATTTCTTCCTACTTACAAGAAGAATGATTAGGTATTTATAAAATAAAAATTAAAAATAATGAGAGTAAAGAAAATTGTAATAAAAGCTACATAAAGAAAAACAGAGTATTTCTCCATTAGACTAGGGCACAGTTTTCTACTTTGCTGACGACAGATTTACCAACAGTTTGCTGGAAATCAAAGGACAGGGAAAGAAGAAATTCTTCAACCTGCTCAGTACAGAGATACATGGAGTAAACTAAAAACAGAGACACTCCTATTGACCTTGGAGTTGCTAGAAGTGAGAAAAATGTGTATTATTAGCAGTGTACTGACCCATAGACTATGACCAAGAAAGGATTCACACTATTTATTCCACAGTTTTAGTAACCATGCATTTCAACATCTTTTCGCATTCCATTTGTTGGTGATAATTTTCAGTAAGTAAGAAGCACTGTACCTTTAAGTTTTAAATATAAAAAATGACACTGATTAACCTTTAAAATGGTGCCATTTAATCAAAGTGAATGAATCTTTAATGGGTTTTCAATGGACTAATAAATCAAGAGATTCTTTTTCACCATGGAAATATACAAAATATTTAGGGGGGAAACTCTTGTTATACCTCTTGGACTGTGTGTCTGAGAGAATGAGCAGGAAGAAAGGTTATTATCAATGTGACTGATTTAGAAGGGGACTTCTTTGCCTTTTCTTCCAGTGAGTTCTTGATTAGTTACCTTCTCCTCTGTGCGCTATAAGTGGCCATGTTGGCATGTTTTAAGGAACTCTGACAAATTGTGAGACAGCTCTAAAAATATTGTGAGACAGCTCTAAGAAATATTGTTGAGCATCACACTGAAGACAATTGATCTTTGCCATCCAGGAAAAACTGGTCAGAGAAGATGAGTATGGGTTACTCTATTCACCCCCTGCCATCACTCAACTCGTCTCAAGGCACAAATGAAGAGTCAAGCAACGATCATTCTTGCAAAGTGGAGACTGAACTCCTAGTGTCCAGAGCTCAGTGTTTGGGCAGATAACTATTGTTTTGCCACCAGAGGTAGCATTCTCTTTGCTGTTCCAAAATGGGCAGGTGTGTCTTAGCACTGTGATTCATTCTCTGCCCGGCTTACAGTTGATACATGCAAACAAGCTGAGTGAATGAACTGGGGGGAAAGTGACAGCTTGATAATGACAGATTAGTTGCACTTTCTCTTTGAACCAGGTACAAACTTAAATATAAGAGGAATAGGGAGGGGGTGGGCAGATGGGAGTAGTTTTAGAGACTGATGGGGAAGAAGACTCTAGGCTGGGAGAGACTGGATTTAGAGGTGAGCAGGAATAGTAAAGGAGAATGTCCCTGGATAATGTGGTCCATAGCACAGTGGGAAAGCTGCCTTTGAAAAGGAGGAGGGAGCCATCCATAATAAATGGACTTCCAACTCTAAAGAGTGACCACATAATTGGATGAGGAAGATGCCAGGGTAGAGCTGCAAGGTGAGGGAAGGAAAAGGGAGTAGAGACAAGCTATACTTGTAGAATGAAATGAAAAAAATCAGGAAGGATGAAAGGATGATGGCTCTTCAGCCATCCCTTCATGAGAGCTGCCATTTTCAAGCACTTACGTTGTCCTTAGGTACTGAACTGAGAATTGGATAAGCGTTAACTCATTTAATCCACATAATAAATGTTTAGATAATTAGTGTCATGGTTTTACAGATGAAAAAACTGAAGAAAAGAGAAATCATAAAAGTTGCCCAAGGTCAAATAGTCAGTAAGTCAGGATTGCTACTCAAAACAATGCTGTCTTGGGAGTTTTCCATGGTACTTCTTGCTCAAACAAGTCTACGTCCGCACTATCCTCCTCTGTAGTCTGAAAGTGTGCATGCTTCCTCCTCCTTGTCAAAGGCAGCTTTCCCACTGTGCTATGGATCACATTATCCAGGGACATCCTCCTGTAATAGTCCTACGCATGCCAAGTCACTTCAGCCGTGTCCGACTCTTTGCGACCCTATGGACTGTAGCTCAGCAGGCTCACTGTCCATGGGATTCTCTAGGCAAGAATACTGGAGGGGGTTGCCATTTCCTTCTCCAGGGGATCTTCCTGACTCAGGGATGGAACCCATGTCTTCTATGTCTCGTGCTTTGCAGGTGGTCTCTTTACCACTAAACCACGGGGGATGCTCCAAAGTGAAAGTTGCTCAGCCATGTCTGACTCTTTGCGACCCCATGAACTATACAGTCCATAGTATTCTACAGGCCAGAATACTGGAGTGGGTAGCCATCCCCTTCTCCAGGGGATCTCCCCAACCTAGGGATCGAACCCAGGTCTCCCATATTGCAGGTCAATTCTTTACCAGCTGAGCCACAAGGGAAGTCCCCCTCACCTCTAAATCCAGTCTCTCCCAGTCTAGATAGAGTCTCCATCCCCATCAGTCTCTAAAATCACTCCCATCTGCCTACCCCCACCCTATTCCTTGACTCCTGCATTTTTTCCTGACCATCACTACTTTGTGTTAGAACCTTTTATCTGTAAAAATTGACCCCTGAATCTCATGGACATGAGCTGCATGGGTGAGTCCACTTATAAATAGATTTCCTTTTTAATTAAATACTACAGTATTACATGATCTGTGGCTGATTGAATCCCAGGAAGTAGAACTGCAGATTTGAAGGGCCAAATATCAAGGGATATTTTGATTTTCAATTGTGAGGGAACTGACATCCTTAAAACCTCAACATTTTCCCCCAGGGTCATCTGTACTTGGTTTTGCCCATCTCCTCTCTTGTCTCTGGAACAGACTGTCCCAGCATGCCAGGAACTGCCTCTGCTTAAGTCACCAATATTCCACTAATGGACAAGTCAAATGCACTTTTCAGCACTCACCTTACTGTGACCTTAGGTTTCTGGTACATTGAAACACTCTGCCCTTATTTTCTAAAATCTCAGTCTGCTGACTCTCCACCCCTTAGTGGACTTCTATACAGTAGCTCTGCCTTTAAATATCTCAGAAATTGTGGGGTCCCTGAGAGTTTTGTGTCCTNTTTTGCCACCAGAGGTAGCATTCTCTTTGCTGTTCCAAAATGGGCAGGTGTGTCTTAGCACTGTGATTCATTCTCTGCCCGGCTTACAGTTGATACATGCAAACAAGCTGAGTGAATGAACTGGGGGGAAAGTGACAGCTTGATAATGACAGATTAGTTGCACTTTCTCTTTGAACCAGGTACAAACTTAAATATAAGAGGAATAGGGAGGGGGTGGGCAGATGGGAGTAGTTTTAGAGACTGATGGGGAAGAAGACTCTAGGCTGGGAGAGACTGGATTTAGAGGTGAGCAGGAATAGTAAAGGAGAATGTCCCTGGATAATGTGGTCCATAGCACAGTGGGAAAGCTGCCTTTGAAAAGGAGGAGGGAGCCATCCATAATAAATGGACTTCCAACTCTAAAGAGTGACCACATAATTGGATGAGGAAGATGCCAGGGTAGAGCTGCAAGGTGAGGGAAGGAAAAGGGAGTAGAGACAAGCTATACTTGTAGAATGAAATGAAAAAAATCAGGAAGGATGAAAGGATGATGGCTCTTCAGCCATCCCTTCATGAGAGCTGCCATTTTCAAGCACTTACGTTGTCCTTAGGTACTGAACTGAGAATTGGATAAGCGTTAACTCATTTAATCCACATAATAAATGTTTAGATAATTAGTGTCATGGTTTTACAGATGAAAAAACTGAAGAAAAGAGAAATCATAAAAGTTGCCCAAGGTCAAATAGTCAGTAAGTCAGGATTGCTACTCAAAACAATGCTGTCTTGGGAGTTTTCCATGGTACTTCTTGCTCAAACAAGTCTACGTCCGCACTATCCTCCTCTGTAGTCTGAAAGTGTGCATGCTTCCTCCTCCTTGTCAAAGGCAGCTTTCCCACTGTGCTATGGATCACATTATCCAGGGACATCCTCCTGTAATAGTCCTACGCATGCCAAGTCACTTCAGCCGTGTCCGACTCTTTGCGACCCTATGGACTGTAGCTCAGCAGGCTCACTGTCCATGGGATTCTCTAGGCAAGAATACTGGAGGGGGTTGCCATTTCCTTCTCCAGGGGATCTTCCTGACTCAGGGATGGAACCCATGTCTTCTATGTCTCGTGCTTTGCAGGTGGTCTCTTTACCACTAAACCACGGGGGATGCTCCAAAGTGAAAGTTGCTCAGCCATGTCTGACTCTTTGCGACCCCATGAACTATACAGTCCATAGTATTCTACAGGCCAGAATACTGGAGTGGGTAGCCATCCCCTTCTCCAGGGGATCTCCCCAACCTAGGGATCGAACCCAGGTCTCCCATATTGCAGGTCAATTCTTTACCAGCTGAGCCACAAGGGAAGTCCCCCTCACCTCTAAATCCAGTCTCTCCCAGTCTAGATAGAGTCTCCATCCCCATCAGTCTCTAAAATCACTCCCATCTGCCTACCCCCACCCTATTCCTTGACTCCTGCATTTTTTCCTGACCATCACTACTTTGTGTTAGAACCTTTTATCTGTAAAAATTGACCCCTGAATCTCATGGACATGAGCTGCATGGGTGAGTCCACTTATAAATAGATTTCCTTTTTAATTAAATACTACAGTATTACATGATCTGTGGCTGATTGAATCCCAGGAAGTAGAACTGCAGATTTGAAGGGCCAAATATCAACGGATATTTTGATTTTCAATTGTGAGGGAACTGACATCCTTAAAACCTCAACATTTTCCCCCAGGGTCATCTGTACTTGGTTTTGCCCATCTCCTCTCTTGTCTCTGGAACAGACTGTCCCAGCATGCCAGGAACTGCCTCTGCTTAAGTCACCAATATTCCACTAATGGACAAGTCAAATGCACTTTTCAGCACTCACCTTACTGTGACCTTAGGTTTCTGGTACATTGAAACACTCTGCCCTTATTTTCTAAAATCTCAGTCTGCTGACTCTCCACCCCTTAGTGGACTTCTATACAGTAGCTCTGCCTTTAAATATCTCAGAAATTGTGGGGTCCCTGAGAGTTTTGTGTCCTTTCATACTGCTACCTCTCTAAGTATTCTCTGGATGTTTATCATCTTTCACAAGCTTAAATGGCCAGTATACATTGGTGATTCCTTCACCTATACCACCAACCGAGATTTCTCACCAGAACTATACATCCCACTGGGGATTGGGCACAATGACCTCATGGATGAATGCTGTGACCTCAAGCTCAATATACTCAAAACTGAGCTTACTGTGTTCTTACCCTTCTTCCCCACCTCCAAGTCACTTTACATCATATGCCATTCACAGAAGCCCAAAGTCTGGAAGTCATACTTGATGCTCTGTCTCCATGATAGCCTTTTCCTCCTCCTTCATAATTCCTGATGCCAGCAAGTCCTCTCTAATGAATGATCATGCTTTATCACAATCCAGGCCCTTGCACTCTTGCCCGGGCCAAGGAGATGCTACACACCCTGTCTCCAGTCCCATTCCCACCTCACTGTCCTCATGATGGTAGTTCTAACCCATGAATCAGATCATGCTTTACATCTGCATGAACCTGGCTCTGGCTCTGCCAGTTTCTCTAGCCATCCTGTGGGGGATGTGGCTGCTCTCTTCCTCTCCAGCCTGATCCATCACCTACCACACGTCCCTTCATCCCCTTACCTCCCGCACAGCTGAGTGTTCTGAATATGCTGTAATTTTTCACATCTCTGGATATTTGCACATTCAACTTTTCTTCTCCATTCTGAATGGCACCCCCCACCATCTTTTTGGGGGGAGGGGCAAGAAAACACCTCTTTTCTCTTCAATACCTTGTACATTCAAGAATTATCTTCTTGAAATAGTTCTTGATCTTGCTAAGAGGTTAGATCATTCTTCCTTGAATGCATCCACGAATAGCATGAAGTTTCTAGCATTTATACTTTATACTATGTTGTAATTTGATTTTTACCTGAGTCTGTCTGCCTCACTAGATTTTGAAATCAAAAGCTACCTTTGCAGTCATTTTACTTTTTTCTAGTACCCAGCACAGGGCCTATCACTCAGGAGATGCTGTGTAAAAGCTTGTTGAGTTCCACTTGATATTTGATGGACAAAGACCTTCAGTTTCAAGCACAAGCAAATTTACAGGCAACCTCAATTATTTTGAAAACAATCAGTATACCTTAGAAGCAATTTAGCCATAGAACAAATGAAATTTATTTTGGAGATCAATAAACTGGGAGTCAAGCACATGTAGTTCCAAAGCCAGCAGTGATACCGGCCAACTGTGAATCCTTAGACAAACCCTTTATCTCTGCTTCATCCAAACGTTCCACCTGTAAAGTGAAGTAACTAGAATAATCTCAAGAATTTCTCTAGCTCTAACATATCTATTTTGTTATAAGAGGTCACAACTGATCTCACAGGCAGACATTCAAAGAAAAGGACTAAAAGAAAGAAAGAAAAAAAGGACCAAGAAAAAAACGGTTTGTTATAAATAACCAAAGGTGTGTACTGAATAAGAAGAAATAACAAATTGTTCCCAGTCACCGTCCCCAAAGTACACATATAACTGAATCTTTCATACTTAGTTTTAAAATAACCACACAAAACTGTCTTGGAAAACAGTCCTTTGGCTAGGAAATGCATGTCTTTACAGATGCATTAAAGGTGTCTTTGTATGTTTTCCCTCCCATTTTCAAATCAAGTGCACAATCCTATCATTCACGTGAATCGTATCATTCACGGCTCGAAGTCCCCCTCTACCCTGTCAAATGTCAAATTTGCTGTTGATTCCACAGATCCTGAATATTTATATGCCTTTCAAGTCGGTGTAGTTTATTGAGGAAAGAACACAGCTCAGTCACGTCTATTAAATATTAAGTATTTTGCTGCAAAAGCAGATACAGGTACACAGATGTATGATCACAGACTCTAGAGATACAAGCATGATGCTTTTCCCCCCATTTGGTTGCAAATGAGGGGGAAAAAATTGTGCTAAAAGAGCTAAAAAGAAACTTGCTGAAGTAACATGGCGAGCAATAATGCAACGTTCAAATAAAACGTGTTTGAAGTTGCACATTACGTCCAGAGGAGCACAGCCATAATTCATAGTGATTAATGCTAATGTCAAAAATATTAAAGAAAGTAATAATGATTTGTATCTTCATGTAATGGGCTACTCTTTCTTTGATCTTTTATTCCTTTTGATCAATGAAATTAACGAACAATAAATTTCAAACCAATAAAAAGGAATTCATCTTCGCCCAGCACATTGGTCAGCCTGTGGGAATAACTCCTGCACGAGGTCAGGGAGACAAATGCTAAGGCTGGTGTTAAGAAGGGATCAGATAATTTTATGACCATTAATAATGTCTGTCGAGCTGCAATCTCACGTGCCGATAAGGGTAATCCAATCATCCTTCAGGGCTCAAACTAATTACCTTCTGGGTCACAAAGACATTGTTGGACCAGCACATAGCCTGGGATACTTGTGCATGCTCAGAGAGGGACTTTGCTTCCATTTCAGTGCAGAACAAGGTCAGCTGAAGACATTGAAAACCTGAAAATATTTGGTACTTCCTCTTGCATTTGTAATTAAAAAACAACTAAATCATAAAACACATAATTTCATGTATGTCCTGAAATTAAAATGGAGTTTTTCCAGATACCTTTGACTACAAAGTTCAAGTTTGTTCTTTTTTTCTTTTTTTTTTAAGCTGATTGGTAGATATGTTTTGTTGTCCCTGATTTCTTAGGACTCTAAGCACTTTCACAACTTGCCTATTTGGTAATTAGGTACTTGGTGGGAAAAGTGAAGATCAGTTTGTTCACAGCTAAGAAAATCAGCCTATTCATGGTTTCCTTGCACAAGTCCAGAGTATCTGTATTTAAGAACTCGGCTTCTATATGCATTGGTGGTGGTTATGGAATTTGGAAATCTTTAATTAGGGTTGGGTGCATAAATTATGACCTGCTGGGGGTATCTTTGGAGAAGGCAATGGCAACCCACTTCAGTACTCTTGCCTGGAAAATCCCATGGATGGAGGAGCCTGGTAGGCTGCAGTCCATGGGGTCGCGAAGAGTCGGACAGGACTGAGTAACTTCACTTTCATTTTTTACTTTCATGCACTGGAGAAGGAAATGGCAACCCACTCCAGGGTTCTTGCCTGGAGAATCCCAGGGATGGGGGAGCCTGGTGGGCTGCCGTCTATGGGGTCGCACAGAGTCGGACACGACCGAAGCGACTTAGCAGCAGCAGCAGCAGGGAGTATCTTCCCAACCAAAGGCATTCCTTAAGACCTCCCTTATATATTATTTCCCTTATGTATTATTCCTTAAGACGACTCTTAATGAGACACATATCCACACTGATATTAATGCCCAGTGCCAGATAAATGTTGAATACCCCCAGGGAACTGCACTGAATAGAGCCTGACTTGTCACAACTTCAGTGCCAGTTGCTGAGGAGATGCATGCTAATATGGTTTACTGTCTACATGCACATAGTATTCACCTACTGTGTTCTGCTCCCCTTTCACCAAAGGCCTGAAGTGCCATGAAAAAGAAAATGCATCTGATTAGTATCTAATAACCTAAGGGTTACTGAAAACTGACCACCATGTTGCAAAATGATTGTACCCACAGCTCTCATCAGCAGGAAATCGTGATTCTCCTAATAGACTTATAATATACAGACACAATTTATGTTCATGAAACTGCAGGGGTATAGCTCTCATTGGCTTCGGTGTGAGAGCATTCATGATCACCAATAATTTATCACAAAGATTCATTAAACCTCAATGTACTTATAGCCTTCAAACTATAGTAAAGTAAGATTCGTAACTGCCAGTGAAGGAAATACTATTTGTATAATTTTCAGCATTTACTAAAACACATTGTACAGATATTATTTTTTTTACTGAATTATTTTCAGATTTCTACAAGATAAAGTGTTAGAAAAGAAGAATTTTCTAGAACCAGACACAAGGAAAATAGGCATAATTAGAGATTTAATGTCTCAAATATTAATACTTTTTAAAAGTTTCTGCTAGAATTTCTTCTCATAGGAAGTCTGGTATCTCATCTCTTTTTTGCTGATTCTTTTTCTGCCTTCTGTGTTCCTGACCTTAACTCCACAAGAAGCCTTCTGTTNGAAAAGAAGAATTTTATAGAACCAGACACAAGGAAAATAGGCATAATTAGAGATTTAATGTCTCAAATATTAATACTTTTTAAAAGTTTCTGCTAGAATTTCTTCTCATAGGAAGTCTGGTATCTCATCTCTTTTTTGCTGATTCTTTTTCTGCCTTCTGTGTTCCTGACCTTAACTCCACAAGAAGCCTTCTGTTCACTTTCTCTGTGGTTAGACTCAGACAAGGCCATGGGTCTGACCTGGGGACTTCACTTTCAGCCTTCTGCCTACATTTTAAAACTCATCTTCAAGATTCATGTCAAAATTTATCTCCTCTGGTAACCACATATGCTTCTGGGTTTTGGCAAGTGAAATGGGGCTGGGAAGATCCCCTGGAGAAGGAAACGGCAACCCATTCTGGTATTCTTGCCAGAATAATCCCATGGACAGAGGAGCCTGGCAGACTACAGTCCATGGCGTGCAAAGAGCTGGACACAACTGAGTGACTGAGTATGCATGTATGCATGTCTGGGATAGTAATATATATTGGGAATGATCTTAACACTAAGAATATTTGACATCTGCAAGGTACTGAGTTAAATAAAGTATTCTTTGAGAAGAATTAAAGGCCACAAGTTTAGAAAACTCCTGGAAAGTTCGGCTGAGAAGCAGATTAAATGTAGTGTTAGCTAGATAGGAGTGTAAGATGAAGAGACTTGAGTGTGTGTGTGTGTGTGTGTGTGTGTGTTTTAATGTAGTGAAAATAACAGCATGTTTGCTTCTTTAAAAATACTTATGGATGAATGAATGTATCCTGTAAGCCCTATTTCTGCTGCCAGAGAGAAGGCTGTCTTTATGCTGACAGATGAACTCCCATTGTAAATAGCAGAAGCAGAAGATTATTAGAGTCTCAGCTTGGAAACTAAATCCCCAAAGAGACATGTCGAACACTGCTGGGGCTTCAAACTCAACTCCCCTCAGGATGTATGTTGGTGAAGCATTCACTGAGCAGGTAAGGACTTGTACTTTTCTCTTTTTTTCTGACAATAAAAGATTAACTTTTGTATGCTGAATCTTTATTTCAGAACCTTTATTTTGATGACAGATATATTAGTACTTATAGCTTGGGAAAACTAAGATTTTAAAGGGAAACCAGTGCTGAGACTGACATAAGGCCTCACGCATTATGGATGCAGAGATGTTTCTAAGAGCACTAAATCAAAACTTGGTGAGGCTTTCACCTTCTATTTTTGTAATTAATACTGCATCTGTCTTTTGTTTTGTTTCTGTTTGCAGCTACTACAACCAGAAAGGAAAACAAGATCCAGCTACACGACTGCAGGATGGGCAGTGGTCATACTGGGCGTGGTGGCACAAGGATCCGAGTGCAGGAGCTACACGAACCTCAGGTGCAGATTACAGTGGAAACTGCAGAGCTGTGATGGTCTGGGTTCTTGGGCAGTGCCTCTTTAAGGACATGCTAACCACACCCGAAACCTCAGCACGGGCAAGGGATCTTATGCTGTGAAATCCAAGAATGTCCCCAGTGCAGGGTCCTCTATGGCATCCCGTGTGTTCAGTCAGTCAGTCTCCACTTCCAAATATCTAGAGACAGCAGCTTACTCTGCTAGGTATAACTGGTTCCAGGATTTAAAAAGAGCTCTGGACATTTTGAAGTTGTAAGTTGGTTATTATCTACTCTTCCTCCCTAGAATGCTTCAAGTTAGATTCTATGGAGGCATATGGAATTAAATAGTCCTTTGTTCATGATATAAGAAGATGGGTGCCAGACTCTTCATTTTTCACATGCTAAATATGCCCCTCGCCCTTCTATCTGTTCTTCACGTGGCAAGGACCTCAGACCCCTCATCATCCTGTCACCTTCTCCTGATGCTAACTTTTCCCACTGAATTTCTCCATAGCCAGATTTGGGCTTCATTTCTGTAGATCAAAGAGACAAAGTGTAGATATCAAATAAAGACTGAGGATGCTGACATCAAGGAGTTTCTGAGCTGTTACACTGAAATGAAGTCTCATCACTTAGTATATTTATATATTTATATTCTTAGTAATCTCTAAAAGCAAAAAGGTAAAGGTTAGGTTGAAAGCATAGAGCTACACAAGGCACAAGGCAAAAAATTAGGCCTGACCATGAACTTCATTCAAGCCCATTCCTTCTCTCTCTCCTTTAAGAACAATCTAGCCTGATACCATGACTTTTCTAATTATCTGAGGCAATAAAAGTCTTAAGCAACTTTTAGTTACTTAAAATGCTTTTCAATTAAAACAAACAAACAAAAAAATCCTTCTACAGTTAAGATGTCCAGTCCTGGGTACTAGTTAAAACTTCAAAGTTCATTTAAATTTAAATGATTCCCTCTCTCCTCCTTGAGTCCTATTTTGAGCCTAAACTCTATGCTCATGGAAAAGGGCCATCACAGTCCCCTTTGTTTCTGTTTACTGCTTTGAGTTTCTCCTCTTTCCCAATTCCTAGTTTGTCTGCCTTAAATTCTGATCCATTCAAACTTGGAGCAGGGAAGCAGAGAAAGGATAAAAGGTGCAGGGAACATAGTAATTGACGTGATCAGCACTGATGTAACCTGGCCTTGGAGTTACTTGGTCATGAAAAATGTTTAATGCCTGGCTGCTCGAGGCTTGCTCCCCCCCACCCACTATCACAAGGACATCTCTATCACAGATCCTCCACAGGAGGCCAATGTCNCAGAGAAAGGATAAAAGGTGCAGGGAACATAGTAATTGACGTGATCAGCACTGATGTAACCTGGCCTTGGAGTTACTTGGTCATGAAAAATGTTTAATGCCTGGCTGCTCGAGGCTTGCTCCCCCCCACCCACTATCACAAGGACATCTCTATCACAGATCCTCCACAGGAGGCCAATGTCTCCATTGGTTGCCCCAAAGAATGCCCTGTCACTCTCCGTTTCTTCACCTGTGCTTGTTCTGCCTTTTACGAGTCCTCCTCTAGGAAAATGTCTCCCCCAAAGCCCACAGGATACACTAACACATCTTTTTCTTTAACAGAACCCAGGAATACAGGCCATTCCCAAAGCAGGCCCTCTCCTAGCTCCCTCATCAAGGCTCTCATCTCATCTCCCTTTCTCCAGGAATGGTCCCAGCACCATACCCTATGCCAAAGAGACAGCAAGGGACCTGGCTGCATCAATCTCTGGAGACTTGCTTGGTGGGCCTGAGAGGTCCACTCCTTGCCCATCTCAAGACCCTATAGAAATCTCACCCTCCATTTCCAGTTCCCCTCTGAAGCTCCTCCAGCTGCTTAACAGGAAGGTGGTTGTGATATGAAGGTGGCAAAACCAGTCAGTCCTCAGGCATTTAGGCAGTTAGAATGAGAGTAATCAGGGCCTAAGATGGAAAACAAAGACTGCCCTAATGTGACTTTCTGCTACCAACTGGAAACAACTGGCAATGAATTTGTAAAACATTGTCTGACTTTTGAAAATGTTTGAACCAGGGTCTAAATGAACACATTAAAAACAAAAAACGCTAAATCATAGAACTGAGTAAAAACAGCAGTAATAAATACAAGTGATGTCTAGGACCTGAGATCAACCAAGAAAATGTTTCTTCTGATATGATCATCAAAGTGCCTCAAGAAATCAAATGATCATAACATAACTTAAAGCTTGTACAGTGACAATATTGAAGGGTTGTTTTTCTAATGGGGGATGAGGTTGGGTGTGGGGTGGGGGTGAATGACAAAATCTGTGGAGTAGTTTGCTAAAATCTTCCTCAAAATCCAATGCAAAATGTCCCTGGCAGGACTGAAGAAACCAATAAATCTTTAAATATAGCATTATTCACCTTTTTTTTTTTAATAGACACTAAGGTTTTACACAATGTACTTTCCAAACCTGGTTTAGATTAAAAGAGGAGTATTTTGTTGAAAACAGAATAGAGGATCCCAAAGCAAAATAAAATGTAAATGGCAATGCATATTCAATGTTGGAGGGTCTGCCTGGTCTTACTTAACATCTTTATTAATGGACCAGAGAAATAAACAAGTTAATTAAACCTACAGGTAGTATTAAATCGGTTATGAGGGACAAGGACTGGTGAGAGATAATAAGAAGGCTTCCAAGGTTAGGAATACAGCAGCAAATTAAAAACAATTTGAGAAAGTGCATATAGTTAACAGGATAAGGCCCTTGGAAAACAGGATGGCTCAAAACACATTCAACTGATCATGCAGACAATTAAATAAATCCTGCATTCAGTGCCTCGGGAAAATAATCACCAGCATCATTTCACCTTCTCACTCATTGGTGTAAAATAATAATAATAGGTAGGGGGAGAAAAACTTCATGAAACATACCTCAATTCGGGGAGGGGGGCATGTTTATGTCTGTAAGAACTCAAAGCAAAGACTTTTACTGATATAATTTGAAAACCCATAATATAATTAAAATATGAGCCTTCCTTGGTGGCTCAGATGGTAATGAATCTGCCTGCAATGCAGGAGACCTGGCTTGGAACCCTGGGTTGGGAAGATCCGCCTGGAGAAGGGAGTGGCAACTCACTCCAGTATTCTTGCCTGGAGAATTCCATGGACAGAGGAGTCTGGCAAGCTATAGTCCTAGGGGACGCAGAGTCGGACATGACTGAGCGACTAACATACACACACACACATAGCCTGAAATAGTTTGATCCCCTTACCTGTTGAGTGTCATCTTTTTCCAGCTTTATTTGTGTGATGTACATATTGCCAGACTTTAAAACCATCCTTCCACCTTGGTCTCCCTATGGTACCCTTGCAATAGTTTTTCCCTCATCCTAGAAGAGAGGTTCCTAACCTCCAGGTCACAGACCACTACTTGTCCATGTCCTGTTAGGAACTGGATCGCACATCAGGAGGTTAGTGGTAGGTAAGCAAGAGACCCTTCCTCTGTTTACAGCAGCTCCCCAATATTCGAATTACCACTTGAGCTCTGCCTCCTGTCAGATTAGCGTCAGCATTATAAATGTAAGGGGCTTATGCTGTTACAGAGCACTGGCTTTGAGTACCCTTTGTCATATAGCAAATTCCCACTGGCTATCTGTTTTACATGTAGTAATGTATATGTTTCAATGCTGTCCTTTCAAATCATCCCACCCTCTCCTTTCCCCACTGTGTCCAAAAATCTGTCCTTTATGTCTGTGTCTCCTTTGCTGCCCTGGGAACAGGATTATCAGTACCATCTTTCTAGATTCCATATATATGTGTTAATATATGATATGTGTCTTTCTCTTTCTCACTTCACTCTGTATAATAGGCTCTCGGTTCATCCATGTTGATGTACGGCAGAAACCATCACAATATTGTAAAGCAATCCTCCTCCAATTAAAAATAAAATAAAATATAAAAAATTTTTTTGATAAAATATGAAAAAAAATGTAATGGGCTTGAATCATCCTAAAATCAACCCCACCCCCACCCCAACCCACTCCAGTCCATGGAAAAACTGTTCCACAAAACCGGTCCCTGGCACCAAAATGGTTGGTGTCCTCAGTCCTAGAGCACTCCTCCTCCCAGATCTTGTCCAGGCCAGAGTCACAGCAGATGTCCCCCTCTCAGAGAGCCTTCTCTGACCAGCATACTTAAAGGTGACCTTCCTACCAAGGCAATATCTTATTTTCACCCTGTTTAATTTTCTTTGCAGGATCTCCCACTATCTAAAACCACCCTACAGTCAATTATTTGTTTCCTGGCTTCTTGCAGTCTCCCCACAACTCTCCCCTCAAACATAAGCCCTGTGAGAGCAGTCTCCTCACTTCCGTCACCACTGTGCTGTTAGCCTCGATAATAGTTCTCTTCTTATATGATCACTGAATAAATGAGTACAGGTAACCTGGCTGATAGTTAAGAGATTGTGAAAATACTACCAAGAGTAGAAGAAAGTCAACGGAACAAAGAAAATGGTGGTGGATGATATCATTATCAACGTCTAACAGCAAAGAATGTAGATTTAGACGGAAGTTTTAAATCAGCAGACACATGAACACAATTTCTTCAGAGCTGTTAAACTGTCAACTCTATAATTACACACTTGGTCATATTAGGACTCAAATAATGAACTTTTGAGGATCACTCATCTAATGACATCAAGCCAGCGCCTATATTTACTCATGAAAATTCATATGAAGTTAACTACCATGTAGTTGCTTTCAGTTTTCTTTTTCCAAAAGAGTAGAGTTAATGCAGGCAACCTAATGAAATATGCCGCAATTAAACAGCTACTATGCATAGTAATATCTCTGTGTGTATATGTTTCAAATAAAGTAGAGTCTGTGGTGACATTTTAGGAATGGAAAGAATGAAAAGCAAAATTAAATTGCTATTTGATTTCAAACTGCATCTGGGCACCTGAATGCAAAGTCAGCCTATGAAAAACTGATGGCTTAATATGCTCCCAACCATCCTAAAACAACATAATATGCACATCAGTTTGTTGTACTATTTATTACAAAATATAGCATGGTCCACAAACCAAGAAATATGAAAACACTTTCACTTAAAATAGAAAATCACCAACATAAAGGCTTTTAACCTACACCAGAAGAATATTTTTTCTTTTGAGGAGGAATGTTGGAGCCTTAGAAGACAGAGTTAATTTCTATGGCAGCTAAGGGTCCCTGTGACCCTAAGATGTAACCAGAATGGTCAACCTGAAATCAAGTGAAACATAAACAAGCCAACCATGACTTTCAGCCTCAAAGAAACTCAGAAAGTATCAATACAGTTCGAGTTGCTTGGAACAATTATGGAAGAATATAATAATCATAAGTCATTTCATTCTCCTGAACCACTACTTTAAAATAATTTCACATTGACACTTGCCTCTCTCTTTGCTGTCTTTTCCTCCTTAAAGTCAGAAGAAGGATTTCAGAGCCAGGATATCAATTTGGGACAATCAATTGCTTTATCCCCTAATTCTAACATATAAGGGAAGTGAAACTCTGAATAGATGAATTAGTTTTTGCTGCTGAATTCTCTAGACTGCATTAAGCAGCAAGACTCATCAGTGTTTTGGGGATCATTTGGGCTGGTCTGGAAAGTAGGGAAGCACACTGAAATTTCTAGTGTCATTGTCCTATTCCTAACGTCTCCTCTAGGTTTTCTTCATGGAGTTCAGATGAAGATGCTCTCACTTTCCTGCTCTGACCACCCTGCCTCTTAAGAGGCATGAAGTGCCCAAATTCTGATACAGCACTTTATCACTGGGGCTTTTGGACATAGGCAAATACCTACTTTTATAATTATCTTAAGGATTTAGGAAAGTCAAGGTGCATGTATAGTCAGAAAGATATAAATATTGATTTACCAAATATTTATAAAAATGGGTCATCCCAAATATTTTTCTCTTGTTGAATTTTTATTTAAAGTGGGAAAAATTATTTTTTAAAAAGACAGATCCTGCAATAAATATAAGAATTTTATTTTGTAGTACCACTTGTCATTGAAAAAACCCTGATTTATCATTGAAAAGACCCTGATGCTGGGAAATACTTAAGGCAGGAGGAGAAGCGAACAACAGAGGATGAGATGGTTGGATGACATCACTGACTCAATGGACATGAGTTTGAGTAAACTCTGGGAGTTGGTGATGGACAGGGAGGCCTGGCGTGCTGCAGTCCATGGAGTTGCAAAGAGTTGGACATGACTGAGCAACTGAACTGAATTTATCATTTACCATGTCCAAAAAAAATCTAAAAATTATATTCCGCCTTCTTGGAAATTCTATTGAGTTACAAATGTTGAATGATGGTTTGGTGTTTGGCGTGTGTTTACTTACATTTGCTAAAAATAAAAAGGTTTGCCCTAGGAACTTCCCTGGGCGTCCAGTGGTTGGGACTTTGTCTTCCAATGCAGGGGCTGCAAATTTGATACCTTGTCATGGAGTTAAGATCCCACATGCCTCACAGCCAAAAAGCCAAAACACAAAACAGCAATACCATAACAAATTTAATAAAGACTTAGAGAATCGTCCACATCAAAAAATCTTTAAAAAAAATGCTTCTCTTAAGCAATCTCAAAGTTATTCAGAATAATATAGTTAAGGTACTTATTAAATCCATATGGCCTTCTTTCAAAAGTTTCATTGTCATCTCTTTATAGGATTAGGTACAAAATGTCCATTATATATTTTCTTAAAAAGGACAGGGAAGAGAAACTACAAAATCCATATAAAATAAACTGAAACTGACTAGCTAGTTTTCACTTTTCAAACGGCACCTTCGACAAAAAGAAATATCCAGTAAAACTGCAAACACATCTCTTGAAGGCTACTCATCAGGGTTAAAGGCAATAATCAACTTGTCACAATTAACTCTGTAACTAAGGGAAGTGAACATCAGCAAAAACAACACAATCTACAAATCTACAGCTTGAAAAATGGAATTCAGGTTGAATNGCACCTTCGACAAAAAGAAATATCCAGTAAAACTGCAAACACATCTCTTGAAGGCTACTCATCAGGGTTAAAGGCAATAATCAACTTGTCACAATTAACTCTGTAACTAAGGGAAGTGAACATCAGCAAAAACAACACAATCTACAAATCTACAGCTTGAAAAATGGAATTCAGGTTGAATGAAAACTGAACGTGGGCCAAACCCCTTTATTCTGTCCACCTTGTTCCATAAATCAAGTAGAAAACATTAAGAAATATTTATAAAATAGTGGGAAATACAGGTGACAAAATCCTTCAGCTAAATTATAAATAAAATATGTAAATAGCTCTGTAATCCCCACAAAGTCTATAGACATCAAATGCAAAAGGAAAAACAAGAATATAGTAACCACAGCTTCAATGAGGATGGGACTTGCTGCCCTGGGGTGAGGAAATGGGAGGGGGAGAGAAGAAGAGGAATCTGATTCAACTTTTCATTGCGTGATTCATATACATATATATCAGAATAGTTCTCTTGGCCAAGTGTTTATTAAAAATCCTCACCCAGCCTGCTTATAAACAATTTGAGAATTCATACACTACAATATTCACAGCCATGTTCAAGAAGTGACCTCTGAGCTGACTTTATTATGAGCTATAAAAAGTGTGAGCTAATAAAACACAAGGGCATTTAGTTGATTTTCAAGATTTTACTTTCTAGGCCTCTCACCCACTTCAGAAGAACTCTCCCACTAATGATCAGAACTGTTTTGTGATTCACCCTCGACAATATAGACTTCCAATAGCAAAGGCAGCAAAAATAAATATCCCACTGAAACCTAGGGACACTATTTAACCTGAATTCTAAGGCCAGACTTGCAAATTGTGCCGCTAAGCAGCTCTATTGTGGCTTATTTGTTGCTCAATTATATGCATGCAGTTTTTCTTTTTTCTTTTTTTTGGTGGTTTTACTCTTGTGTATGTATTCTACAAAAGTGAAAGTTAAATCGCTAAGTCCTATCTGACTCTTTGCGATCCCATGGACTGTAGCCTACTAGGATTCTCCGTCCATGGGGCTTTCCAGGCAAGAGTACTGGAGTAGGCTGCCATTTCCTTCTCCAGGGGATCCTCCTGACTGAGGAATTGAATCCAGGTCTCCCACATTGTAGGCAGACACTTTACAGCTCATAAATTTCTTAAAATTATTTATACCTGTAATCTTATAATATTCTCAGACTAAGAATAAAATTGTACATATTCACTTAAAATTAAAGTCCTTTTCTTGATTCTCAGTGGAATTCTGACAAAACACTGAATTTAATGTTTACATAGGTAGGTGTTTTAATCCCGCAGTTGTGGCTATCTATCTCTAACGATGGCAAAGCAAGATTGAAAAGTGGCCTGCTGCTGGCAGCGTGAACCTACCAAGCGAACCTGTACAAAGGTCACTTCAGGAAGAAGGAGAAATGAAAAACTCACAAGGCTTTTGAAGAATTCAAAATATAAAACAGGATAAAATGAAATGCATGGAGGAAAACCTTTTTTTAGTCCTAACAAGCTGTTCATTTTATTCCATTATAAGCTTAATTATGTATATGTATACCTATGGAATCAACTACCACCTCAAGAACTCTGATGACTGCAAATTTACTAACTTAAGTCATATTATGTGGGCATGCAGGGTTGTCATTTCTGAAGAAAAGGCCCCAAATCTAATCTGTTTCTAATGTGAACTTTTCAACATTAAAATTCTTTTTACTTTTGGCTCAAATGAAAGCTGGTCTAAATTGGGTATTAAACTGGAAAACGAATACCCTCTGGTACTTGTGGTGAATGTTGACATGAAGGTGGTGTCTTGGAACCTGCACATAAACACCAGTCCATCTGTAGAAGGAGTCTCTTAGACTTGCCCCTGTCCAGGTCTTAGATTTCCTCTATCCAAAGCGAAGCTTTCATTACTTCGTAGATATCTTTCTGGGACCAGCTCCTCAGAAGACCTCAGTCACTTCTAACCACTACTTGTTCCCTGGCCCCATTCTAGTTCTAGTGAATCAAAATTGCCAGAGGTGATGCCAAGGAAGCTCCTTAGGCAAAGCCTGCAGACGGTGAGGTACAGAACTAGACGATCATGGATTAAGGCCCTTCAGCTATATCATATTAGAATATTCCAAGGAACCCCTGTAGGCAGTGATGTCCCATGCGACAGGAACAAGGAGGCACGGAGTGGTAAATAAAGGGTGCCTGGCAGGCATCAGCAGTGTTTAAACATAAGACAGGGTTGCCACCTCTTCCTCTGTGCAGGCTCTCCATCCCTTTCCTTTTCAGGACTCTCACCCCCTGCTGGTAGTACCCAGAATTTCTCACTTCCCTACTCCGTTCCTGTTACTATGGAGACAGAAGCCAGAAGCAGCAGCAATGATGCAAACACGGAACTGATTCCTGAAAGTGAGGAAGGAAAGAGAAAGGTCAGAAGAAAGAAGCAAGCAATTGAAAGTTAGGAGGAAGAACTAAACCTTCATAGGGCAGAGTCCACAAGCAGGCAAGCAATAAAGATGAGGCTGGGGGGATGAAAGGAGAGAAAGCACTGGGGACAGGAAGGAGCAGAGCATATGACTCATCCAAGAGGGTCACCGGCCAATTGGAATTAACTGGGACTAAGAGCTCGTGGCAGTCGTATCTTTTTTCTTTTCAAGAAATGCATAAATCTAGATTTGATTTTATTTGAGATTTTTAACACCCAAGTGTTTATAACTTTTATATATATATATACACACACACATATACATATATGTATATATTTTAATTCCACCAACCAAACAGGCCCCTAGAAGGCATGTGATGCATGAATTGTGAGAAGGTGATCAGTGAAGAAGGAAAGAGCCCAGGAAGGAAAACACAATGTAGAACAACAGAAAAGGAATCAACTTGCAGTTACTACTGAACAGAGGACTAAGAAATTGCTAAAGATTAGCCAGGATGCTTGGTCAGCCCCTGACAATCATAGATTTAACTTGTTTATTTCTAAGCAATCACTGGCTATTTTTGTCTATATCTGAGGAATATCCATGTGTCTGTTAGTAATTCTGCAATGGACCACGAGGATTTGAAGCACTAGCTGGAGGGCTGCTCCCGGGACAGAGTGAGTTAGGTAATTAGTAAGGTTCAACCAGGACACTAACCAGCATCCATGTTATATTCCTTGTAATTGGAAACTGTTATATAAACTGAACAAAGTGTTTTGCTATTTTCACATGTGGAAGACGGCTGTGANGCAATGGACCACGAGGATTTGAAGCACTAGCTGGAGGGCTGCTCCCGGGACAGAGTGAGTTAGGTAATTAGTAAGGTTCAACCAGGACACTAACCAGCATCCATGTTATATTCCTTGTAATTGGAAACTGTTATATAAACTGAACAAAGTGTTTTGCTATTTTCACATGTGGAAGACGGCTGTGAAATTAATAGAGCCACATTCATTGAGGGTCAAGTATTGGGTGGGCAAGGGTTATTAGAATAACAAATCTATTCCTTAGTCCCTGGTACACAGCACTGGATAAATGTAAGCCATTACTAACATCTGGGTTATCTCTGACAACAACCTCATGAGGAAGAAACTGATGTAATCCCAATTTTAGAAACAAGGATGATTTAGAGAGCTTGCAAAGTGATATGCCCATGTACCTCCAAAGTCATGGAGTCACATTTAGAAGATTTAATCACCAGTCTACACCACTCCCTGGAGAAGCAAATGGCAACCCACCCCAGTATTCTGGGAAATCCCATAGACAGAGGAGCCTTGAGGGTTACAGTCCATTGGATCACAAAGAATCTGACATGACTTAGTGACTAAAAAACAACTACTACACTCCTAGAGCTGAGTGTGGAGAATGAAAATGTACGGGCCAGCGTTCAATAAAATGGAGATGGTTGAGTATGCTCCTTCCACTCTTCCAAGACAAACCAAAGCATTGATTATACTAGTATGTGTTGACTCGTTCAGATTGTGGTGCTGGAAAATCCCTAGTGTTAGAATTAATAAATCTAATAGTATGCATACACATTATTTATTTTGATGCATATTGTGAAATTTCCTTCACTGAATTATTAACAAATGTTTTGTGGTAACTCTTCTATGTATTCACCATCAATATGTTTTATCATAATTCTACCTTTTGCCAATCTAAGTGAAAAAAATGTATCTCTTTAGTTTTGTTATGGTAGATTACTATTCATTTTCTAACTTTCTTCTGCCAATTTCTGTAGGCAGATGTTTCATTTTTCTTATAAATGTGAATGAATTCAATATATTAGATATATCAAGTTATACACACACACACACACACACACACACACACACACACACACACACACACACATATATATATATATATATACATATAGCTTCCCAGGTGGTGCTAGTGGTAACAAACTTGCCTGACACTGAGGGAGACAGAAGAGACTCAGGGATCCCCTGGAGGAGGGCATGGTAACCCCCTTCAGTATTCTTGCCTGGAGAACCCCATGGACAGAAGAGCCTGTCAGGCTACAGTCAGTAGGGTTGCAAAGAGCTGGGCATGAGTGAAGTGACTTAGCTCACACACACACACACAACATATCTATATCTACATATATAGATATGTATGTATGTATAGTAAGTAGTCATATTTTTTGACCTTTACTTTCATTAATTTTTTCTGAAAAAAGACAAACATGATATCAAATTTAGTCAGTCCATGTATTAAAGTAACAAAAGACTAAGTTGGTTTCATCAATGAGGTAGTCAACAGGTATCCCAAACTGTCTAAGCTGATGCGGGGAAAGATTGAGGGCACGAGGAGAAGTGGGCAATAAAGGATGAAACGACGGAATAACGTCACTGACTCAGTGAACATGAGTTTGAGCAAACTCTGGGAGGTAGTGAAGGACAGGAAAGCCTGGCGCGCTGCAGTCCATGGGGTCACAAAGAGTCAAACACAACTGGGTGACTGAACAACAGTATTAGAGTGCAAAGGGGACTGTTTAAAAATTCTAGTTGTTCTTCATTAACAGTTTTATGACCTTGAGAAACTGCAAAGGTCAAGGTTCTGTACTAAAAGAGAAAATAAGAAAGGACTTCAGTTCAGCTTCCCACTATGTAAATTACAATGGAAGAAAGAGACATAATTATCGGGGAACTCATGATCACAAATATCTAGGGTATATAAGCCATACAATATATATGACTAGGCTGGCTTGGATAAAAAGACTAAAATAAAGCACAACCCTGTCTAAGTGATCACACTAGATGGCTGAGTTAAAATCTTTTTATGTCCTGTTACTAAGAAATTTAGGTTATGTTTTTCAGTTTCAGAGACAATGTAGAAAACCCCAATAAAATGTAACATAGATTCAAAGACTGTTAGACCTGAAAGAGTTCTTATAGATGGTTTCTCTCATACAACTGTCATGTAGTAAACTAGGAAATTTAGATTTAGAAAGAATGAGAATACAAACCTCAAATCACATGGACTCAGTGACACAGTTTAGACATCTTGGAATACCTACTGACCACCTCATAGATGAAATCAACTTAGTCTTTTGTTACTTTAATACATGGATCCACTAAATTGATATTGTTTTTTTTTTTTTTTTCAGGAAAATATCCATGAAAGAAAAGGTCAAAAAATATGGCCACTTAATTTATATATATATATAAGTGCATTACATAAATCTAATATACTGAGTTCTTTCAAATTTATAAGAAAAATGCAAACACTGACCTACAGAATTGGCAGAAGAAATTTTATTTTTTATTTATTTTTTTAATATAAATTTGAAAATGAATAGTAATCAAAGATAAGAAAACTAAAGAAACATGCATTTTCACTTAGATTGGCAAAGAGTGAAACTCTGATAAAATACATTATTGATGAAAACATAAGTAAATCAACACAAAATATTTGCTGATAATTCTGTTTAGGAAATTTCACAATATGCATCAAAATATATAATGTACATAAATACCCTAATACACTAGGGATTCATTTTAATAAATTAGAGAGCTGTCTAAAAGTACATGAATAAGGATGTTTATTTTAATGTGTGTAGTGAAAACCTGGAGAAAACATACATGCCATATTAGTAAAAAGACTATATTTAATCTAATAGAGTCTTATAGTATTCATGAAAAACTATATTGCTCTGTGTCCATGGGCATGATGATAAGTTCCTATTGATATTACTAAGTGGACAAAATTTAAATAAATATGCTTAAAATGTAAACACATGATCCACTTATATAAATTTCATATGGTACAAATAAAGAGATGTCTACAACAGTATGCACCAAAGTATTAACAATGATAATATTTGGATGTAAGATTTTAGATGACACTTAGATTCTTCCTTATATTTTCCTGAATCAGTTAAATCAAATGTAAATAATCATGCATTATAATCAGAGGAAAAAAATCCACAAATACATATTTTAGCTTGATTTTTTTCTGAAGTTGAAGTACCTTTTTCTTAAAAAGAAAATAGAAGCACAAGATGATCTCTAATGATAGCATTTTTTAAAATAACATCTAATATTCACCATTTTTAAAAAGCAAGCAGAATCATCTTTATGATCCTAACGTTACTCTACATCTAAAGTAAGTACCAAATATTGCTGATTCACTTTGTTGTATAGGGAAAACTAATACAACATTGTAAAGCAATTATACTCATAAATAATAAAGATAAAAATAAATAAAAATAAAGATAAAATCTACTAAATGCCAAAAAAATTACACACACAATTAGATCTGAAAAAAATAAACATTTGATTTTAGGATAAAAGTCTTATAATAATTAATTTTCTCTTAAAAGATATTATGTGAAACTGATCTGGAATAAAATTTTATGGTTTTTAAAACCATAATTAAAATGAAGTACAATATATATACATATATCAATGTTAACCTCAATAACGTTAAAAAAGTAAAAAATAAATTAAAGACAAAATAAAGAAGCATCTCCAGGTCTTTGCTGAATTAAATGACATTTGAATTCAAATAAAAACTTCACTGCTATCTAGCTAGAGGAACTGGACTCAGTCAGTGAACATTCAATAGACTTTTAACAAAGCATCACATGAGAACTTGAACTTCATGGCCTCTGAAGGCATTTCTATCTCAAATATTACCACCACCATAGAAACTCATATCACCTCCAGATGATTCCCAACCCCTATATGAATACGACTCTAGATTATGTAGGATAAAGTCATACTTTAAATGGAGGTATGGAAATGCGAAATTTTTCCAGAAGTCCTTGAAGAGGCTCTCAAAGCGACATATAAATTCCTACTTTAGTGATCTAGTTTCAGTGACAAAGTTTGAAAAATGTTATCTTTTCTTCTTCCTGAGGGTTTTGCTAGGATCTTAGATATAATCACACCATTACAAAAATGTTGACTAATCTGGAAAAAATATGTAGGGGCCCTGCCTTAAGCAGCTCATTCTCTATGTTACTGCCATTCTCAAAAAAATCCTGTTGAGAACTGATGACAACATTTAGGCCTGAAGATCACTTGGTGGTGGTGGGGGGTTTACCAAAAGTGGAAGTGTTTCGCCTACACACATTTCAGGACACCCACACATCTCACATCAAATACAGCACTCAAGTCCCATCTCTAAAAGTCTACAGGAAGCACTGGGAATCAGAAGAAAATGATCCAATGTCTGAATGTTAAAGTCTCCAGCTTCTTTTGGAGGGACAGGAAGAGTGTGAAGTTGGAAAGGCTCAGATTTAACACTGAGGCAGAGAAGTCATAAATTCATTACAGTAATTCAGACAGAGAGGTAATGGTAATATGTATAATTAAACTGCAAGTATAAGAGATGATAGGTAGCAACTGGCATTTAACTTTAGAGTCAGAAAGACAAGAAGGAATGGTGGAAAATGTGGACACCTGGAAAATACATGTTGGCTAAAGGGGAAGCTTCAGTTTCGTTCAGGAGACTGTCATTCTGTGGAAATGCAGGCCTGACTGTGCTCACACTTCTTTCTCCTTTTTTACTTTTTTCATGAGAAGCTGCAAATCTCAACTGATTGTTAAATGCAAGTAATCCATTTTTTAATTCTATATGAACCAAAATAGCACTGGGCAAAATAAAACAGGACTGTAGGTCAAATTTGGCCTGTGTGTCTCCAAAGATAACTGCTCAGATAAAGACTATAAAACCTAGGGCAAAAAGATATTCAAATCAGTGTTAAAAGTAAAGTGTCTCCAAATGTATTAATATACACATATAAACTTACTTGGTTGAGATTTCATGGATGAGATGACACTGGAGGAAAAGAAGTAAAGAAAGGACAGAGATGAAGGAAATTCAGAAAGATGATCACAACCAGAGGTATACAGACATAAAAGTCTTTGTCCCTTTTATTATTATGACTTTTTTTTTTTTTACTTTTATTATTATAGCAATTCAACAGAGTTAAAGGGTTACATATGGGATAGGTGGAGTAGTAAGGCCTAGACAAAAAAATCGAGCCAATTGAAAGTCTGTGGCATAGCACTAGATTCTTGACCTATATTTTTGTCTTTAATTCTAATGATAATAGTGTAACAACATTATTCATTTTTCAGAGATATGAGAGTTAAGGTGGGCAGACATTCATCAATCTGTAATCTCACAGCACAGAGCTGGCACTGAATTAATTAATGTCTGACTACAAAAGTCAAGTTGTTTTCTTTTTTTTTTAAGCCAGGACTGTTTCATGCAGGATAAAATGACAGATTTATATGGTAGAGCTTCACAGCCCAATAACATAGCTATCCACTACATACAGCCACTGACTACCTGGCTATGTGACTATGTGGCTATGTGACTAAGGAACTTGGCTTTCAATTTTATTTCATTTTAATTCATTTACAATTAAATTCTTAAGAATGATATTCAATTCAGTTGCTGGGAAAACTTTTAAGTATGTATGAATATCTTGGGTATGAGAATCTTCTTTCTCAGCTATAAATTTTATACACTCCAAATATAAATCAAGTATTCTGGTAGACATTTTCTTTCAGAATTGAAATGTACTTTAAATGTAAAATACACACTGGACTATACAGATTTAATATGAGAAATGGAATTTTAAATATTTTAAAAATAATTTTATATTGACTACATATCAAAATAATAATATCTTGAGCATACTGGGTTAAAGTGTATGATTAAAGTTTCTGTTTCTTTTTAGCTGTTTAGTATGGCCAGTAGAATGTATGTATTACAAATCTGTTGAATCACACAGGTCTAGGTCAGTGTTCTTCATCATTGGTTTTAACAGAATCAACTGGAAGGTAGAGAAAAATACCAGTGTCAAGTCTGACTGGATTAGGTTGGGATGGGACTGAGTACTCATGTTTTAAAGAATATTCCAGTAATTCTAGCATACAGTCAGAAATGACACGCCATTTCCCCAGCTAAAAAATCTATGTGTGGATGCTCCTGTCTGGTCCAGCCCNACATGGCCAGTAGAATGTATGTATTACAAATCTGTTGAATCACACAGGTCTAGGTCAGTGTTCCTCATCATTGGTTTTAACAGAATCAACTGGAAGGTAGAGAAAAATACCAGTGTCAAGTCTGACTGGATTAGGTTGGGATGGGACTGAGTACTCATGTTTTAAAGAATATTCCAGTAATTCTAGCATACAGTCAGAAATGACACGCCATTTCCCCAGCTAAAAAATCTATGTGTGGATGCTCCTGTCTGGTCCAGCCCGTTCACCTCTCAGCCTCATCTTCACCATTCTCTCCCTGGCTCACTAGCATCCATTCACAGTGAATTTCCTTCAGCTCCTTAAAAGAGTCAAGCTAATCTAATCTCACCCTAAAGCTTTTACATTTGCTGTCATTTCTGCCAACAAAGGCGGTGCTAGTGGTAGAGAAACCGGCTGCCAATGCAGGAGACAAAAAAGATGTGGGTTGGATCCCTGACTTGGGAAGATCCCCTGGATGATGGCATGGCAACCCACTCCAGGATTCTTGCTTGGAGAACCCCATGGACAGAGGAGCCTGGCAGGCTACAGTCCACAGGGTCGCAAAGAGTGAGGCATGTCTGAAGCGACTTAGCACCGCCTACAAAGCTCATCGCACAATCACAGATGGCTCTGTGGCTCTGTTCATCCTGTTACCCGTGTTTCGATGCTCAAACCTGATTCCGTGATGTAAAGGGCTCTCATCAGTGCAGCCTCTCACTCCAATCTTCATTTTCTTTTCTTCATGACCCCTGATACTGCCTGACATCCTCTTGTTATTTGGTCACCTCAGGACTGTCCTACTAGAACGGGGGCTCCAGGAGAAGAGACTGGTTCCTATTAGCCACTATTCTACCTCTGGTGCCTGGAAACTGACCAGCAAACCAGGGAACCTCAGTAACTCTTTAGTGAAAAAGAATGCATGCGTAAGTGATAGTCGCTCCGTCGTGTCTGACTCTTGCGACCTCATGGACTATAGCCCCCCAGGCTCCTCTGTCCGTGGGATTTTCCAGGAAAGAATACTGGAGTGGGTTGCCATTTCTTTCTCCAGGGAATCTTTCCAACCCAGGGACTGAATTCAGGTCTGCCTGCATTGCAGGCAGATTCTTTACTGTTTGAGCCACCAGGGAAACCTATAATATTTAACACACATAAGTAATATTTAATATTTAACAACAAATTATAACCATGATACTTTACTTTTCAAATAACTTACCAAAATTTTGAGGTAATTTTTTTCTAAGTCTTGGAGCTAATGACTAAGTACAGAAGTAAGAGAGAATTGATTAATATTCACTTCTGGTAAATCTCTGTTCTTAAGGATAATGTGGTTGCTTGTTTATTTATTTGAATAGCCTATTACCTCAATTTGAAGCTTGGGTATATTAAAGTTTAAATTAAGCCTGTATTCCTTGAGTGAAATGCCGGACTTGTAAATTTTTAAAAATTCCAATAAATATATATTTATTTACTAATGGTACTTCCCATTAGCAAGTCTTCTTTAATAATTTGCTTCCAGAAGAGAAGTGTTGACCAGAGAATAAGTCACTAAGGGAATTCTATCTTCTGTCTCAACAGCAGAACAGAAAAACAGAATCTGGACTGATAGCCTTATACTACTATGTGGTTCTTTACATCCTGGTCAGAATGTAGACACTCTCAAGTCATGATTTCTATTTTGGACATATCAGTGCACTCTCAGTAAATATGTTGACCTGGGGGTACATAAAGACCAGAAGATAACAGAGTTTTACAAAGAGATTCTTTTAATTCATTGACTTTCTGATTCTACTGCCATTCTGGTCAATGATGTAAATATAAACAGTTACCCTCCAGAGATAGAGAGACAAAAGAGTAGCACTTTTATTAGGTGTATTTCACCTTTGAAAACTATCTATACTTTTACACTCACACCGTGAGTTCACAGTACTAATATCACACCTAATGTCTCCGAATCTCAGAAGATTTTCAAATAATTCTCTCATGGTTTGTGTCCCCACAAACCAATAAAAGATGACATTCATCCAGGTGTGTGACTTTCTCATGTGTGACAGGTATAATCTGAGGAATACTCTTCACATATTAAGCCAAGAACAATTTAAGAAATCACTAATGTTAAGTTAATATCTTTCATTACATTTTAACCACTTCAGAATGCCACGCATTAAGACCCAGTTAGCTGGAAATGGCTCATGAAGTTTAGTTGCAAGGGAGAGCAAGAATTCCTGTTACTGTCCTTGGATTGGCCCCAGTAGTGCAGAATATGAACATTATTATTGCTCATCTACAAGTTGCCAGAATCTTAGAAGCTAAAATCCTCAAAAAGGGGCTGGAGCATTTAAGAGGGCCGATAGGTAGTAACCCCTAGAGACTATACCAGCATATCACAGCTCTCAGAGAATCATTTTCATTTGGCTGGATAATGCCTTGGCAAAGTAGCTGCAGACCATAGAGTAGTAAATAGATTGTGTTTTGTCTTTACTAATTTAGTGTACAATTGAAGCATTATTAAAAACATTCATACTGAAATGAGCAAAATATATTAAAATCCAAANACAGCTCTCAGAGAATCATTTTCATTTGGCTGGATAATGCCTTGGCAAAGTAGCTGCAGACCATAGAGTAGTAAATAGATTGTGTTTTGTCTTTACTAATTTAGTGTACAATTGAAGCATTATTAAAAACATTCATACTGAAATGAGCAAAATATATTAAAATCCAAAATTTCTATATAGTCGTTACAGTAAAGAACTTAAAACCAAAGGTCTCCAGGAGAAAGTGGTGGAAACTAGAGACAAAAGAGTGAAGAAGGACAATAAGGAATGGAAGACTGTGTTGATTCGAGATTATATGCCCCATGGGAAGGCAAGAGAAGCTTCAAGTCAGCTTGTCATTGTCACATGGGTCCATTTTTGCCAGACCTCTTAATTTTTTCAAAATACAAAGATAAGAATTTGTATTTTTATGTAAAATCTCTGAAATTTTAGAAGGAGGCATGAATATCTACTTTTAGGAAGACACCGTGTAAACTGAGTTGCCAGATTTAGTGAATAAAACTATAGCACATCCATTTTGTTTTGAATTTCGGATAAAAAATGAAGAATATTTTAATGTAAGAGTGTCCTGAGTGTCACATAGGATATACTTATATGAAAAATAATTGGCTGTTTACTTGGGAATTCAGATTTAACTGTATCTTCTGTTAATCCTTGTATCTGGCAATCATGCATGGGAACCATATTTGTAAACTAGATTCAACCCTGAGCTGCACTAATCTTAAAAAATCCTACCTTGATGAATTCCAATGGACTTTTCATTTGGGTATGCAATTTGAATCACTGTATTAGAGCTTGTTATTCTATGCTTCTGGGTTTTTTAAGTGGGCAGGGTGTGGGTCTTTTTTAACAAGTAGATACTAAAGTCCCTTGAATCCAAAAACTTCCTGTTTTTGACAGAAGATAAATAGAGGTAAGTTCAAGAGCAGATAAATGTGTTATGAAGACCTTGTACAGAGGTGCTGAAGCTACGAAGTTATGTGAATTTCCTTTGTAATTTAGATAATTCAATCAATGACAAAATAATACCAATGATAACAATAATTTCTAGCACCCTTTAAGCATATATTGTGCATCAGATCTTGTTCTGAGAAGTTCACATGCATCACATTACTTAATTCTCTAATTTCTGGGAATTGTGGTTCTCACATTATTGCCATGAAACACTGAGGCACAGAGAAGTTAAGTACCTTGCCCAGGGTCACACTGCTTGTACACAGTGGCACCAGAATTCTACTCTAAATCTAGCTCCAGAGTCTCGATATTTCCTCTACAATCTTTTACAAAAGAGCTAAACTCAATGAACAGGAACCGCTCAAAGACAGACAAACTTAGGCAAAATATCTATCAGTTCTACATAAAGCTGAGACAGAGATATGTAATTCAGGTTTAGATTTATGAACAAAAATCTTCCAGATCCAAAAGAGTAACATATGATATAATTTGTGCTGCCCGTTTTGCATGCAGAGACCAAAAACAAAAACAAAAAAATTCAATAAAATCTGTTTTTAAAAAAGTATATCATGAAGGTGAGAATAGAGCCTCACAGTCAGACGAGTTAAGTATAGCCCCAGCTTTATGAGTCGTTCTGTGAATTTTATGTTCTGTGCATTCCACAAAGTTAACGGGAAATTAAATTAACACAGTTCTTTATAGCATTTAAAATTTTTACCACAATTAATTTCCTGTACTACTATATTTTGGTTCTTCAGCAATCATTTGAATAAGGTTAACTCAGATCATTCCATTCTCCAAATTAAAGAAATAAGTCATTTCTTTTTTTCTGACTTACTTCAGGACAACTCACTTGTCTGTCTTATTTTATGTGAAAAGTTATGGACGTTTAGAGTGGGAAGAAATTTAGGTCTCCTTTTAAGGGTGTTCTCTATGTCTTTTATATCTCGTTCAAAAAGAGACCTCTTTATGCAATTAATAAAACATGTGGCAGACACAGGATATATATGAGCTTTAATCATTGTCTCGAGTGCCTTCCTATGAAATCAGCCATGGGCAAATTTGGTAAGAGAGATAATTCACTTTGGTTCCAACTCAAACCAATAAACACCCACATTTTCAAAAGGAAGACTCAATTAGCCAATCGAGAGGCTCCTATAATTCATCTGGTCCACACTCTTGATCTTCCAAAGAGGAAACAGAGGCCCAAAGTGGTGAAATGACTAATACAACATTTTGCCTCTTTTGGAGAGATTCCTTAAGATTTCGTTTGCTCTACCTCCAGAGGCAAATCTTACTCAGAGTTCTTGGACAGGGAATGTCTGGGCAGAACAAATACATCCAGGGATCATACGTCCGCAAACTTCTTTCTTCAGCTACGGTATGAGAAGAGGGGAAGGTATTTCTAAGTTTCTTCCTAGCACTCTTCATGCCACTCTGTAGCTTCCAATGATTTCCAGGAATTTGAGTCATCAAGTGTATAGAATGTTACCTTTTAGGTGCCTCAGTGTACAGAGAAGTCTTCCTGACTTCAAAGGTAACTTTCCGCTCACTGACAGGCTATGTTCCAAAAGTGTTTGTGAGCAAAGTCTCACTCGGAATAATTTTCCAATAGAAAATTCATTATTAATATATGTGGTGATAACACAGGATGGGCCAGAAGATAAAACTTAAATACTAGGTGAGTTGTTCTCATTTCAGGTCACAGAGCTGAACCTATGCAGTTTAGAAATGGGGAAGATCTTTCTGGTATTCTTCTATATTTTTTTCCCTCCATTTTTCATCATTCTTTCCTTTTCTTCTGATTTTTATCACTTCCACCCCCTGAGGACTAAAATTTGGTAATCTGGGGGCTTGAAAGCCCCAGGATCATCATGAAAGCAGTTTAAATTTCTAGAACTGTGCTATTTGTTCATTCCATGAAAAAGTCCATATAGCTATGTGTAGCACACCAGGCTCCTTTGTTCATGAGATTCTCTAGGCAAGAATACTGGAGTGGGTTGCCATGCCCTCCTCCAGGGGATCTTCCTGACCCAGGGATCAAATGCTTGTCTCCTGCAGCTCCTGTATCACAGGCAGATTCTTTACCTAAGTCATCGAGGAGGAAGGATTTTCTCTTTGGAGAAAACATCCATCAAGACTGTTGAACCATCGGTACTTTTTTGGAGACTCACCCCAATCCCACTAAATGACAGAAAATGAATCTTAGGTGAATAAGTGAATGGATGGAAGGATGGATGGATGGGTACTTGGATGAATCAATAAAAGAGAATATGCCTTAACCTAAATCTTTACTTTGTGGAATTGAGACAAGTTAAATCAAAGAACAGCAGTGTAGATACAAAACAGTAAGACAGAATTTGTATTCATGTACGCTCACCATGTCTTAGCAGGAATCTACTCTGGGCAAAAATTTTAAAACCTTCATTTTGATACGATCACAATAGATCACAAAGCATTTTCACATGTTACCTCATTTGATTTTAACAAGCCTCTGAAACAACCAGGAAAGGTATCGTCCCATTTTACAAATGTGGGAATCAGAGCTGCAAGAATGGTACTGTCAGGAACTCCCTGGCAGTCCAGTGATTAGGGCTCCACATTTTCACTGCCAAGGGCCTGGGTTCAATCTGTGCTCAGGAAACTAAGGTCACACAGGCTATAAAGCCAAAAAAAGGATGGAAATGCCTTCTTTTCAAGATAAACTAGAGTGCCGTAGAGTCTTACAGAATTTTGCCACCTGGTTGCCCTTTTCAAAAGTTCAGATCATCTTTAAGTTTTCTTTCACTTTTGTTTGCCTTAGATACGCTAGACATGTTTCCCCAAATGTTTTCATGGCAGTGACAGTGAATGAAGATACACAGATAGACTGAGGCAGAAATCTAATCTCCTTACATGTTATCTGAAGTTTTACATATATTTACAGATGAATGAGGGATTACTTGCACACATTCCTAAAAGTGAAATTTCTACTTCTCACNTCACAAAGCATTTTCACATGTTACCTCATTTGATTTTAACAAGCCTCTGAAACAACCAGGAAAGGTATCGTCCCATTTTACAAATGTGGGAATCAGAGCTGCAAGAATGGTACTGTCAGGAACTCCCTGGCAGTCCAGTGATTAGGGCTCCACATTTTCATTGCCAAGGGCCTGGGTTCAATCCGTGCTCAGGAAACTAAGGTCACACAGGCTATAAAGCCAAAAAAAGGATGGAAATGCCTTCTTTTCAAGATAAACTAGAGTGCCGTAGAGTCTTACAGAATTTTGCCACCTGGTTGCCCTTTTCAAAAGTTCAGATCATCTTTAAGTTTTCTTTCACTTTTGTTTGCCTTAGATACGCTAGACATGTTTCCCCAAATGTTTTCATGGCAGTGACAGTGAATGAAGATACACAGATAGACTGAGGCAGAAATCTAATCTCCTTACATGTTATCTGAAGTTTTACATATATTTACAGATGAATGAGGGATTACTTGCACACATTCCTAAAAGTGAAATTTCTACTTCTCACAGGTTCGTAGTAGAAGCTAAAGGCATATACCATAATCATAATGAACCTTCATTAATTTAGTCATTCTATGACTCAAAGATGATGTATGTTTTGTCTTTATATATGTGTGTGTGTGTGTGTGTGTGTGTGTGNAGAGGAGCTACCCCACGTCCGAGGTCAGGGGCAGCAGCCGAGAGTGCCAGGCTGTGATGGCACAGGAACGGCCGAGAGGAGCTACCCTGCATCCGAGGTCAGGGCGGCGGCTGGGAGGAGCTACCCTGTGTCCGAGGTCAGGGGCGATGGCAGAGAGGAGCCACTCTGCGCCTGAGGCCAGGGATGGCGGCCGGGAGGAGCAACCCCACGTCCAACGAGTGGTGACTGCGTGTTCACAGGAGGGCCTAGAGGAGCTAGCCCACGTTGAAGGTCAGGAAGTGTGGTGGTGAGGAGATACTCAAGGTAAGGAGCAGCGGCTGTNCGATGGCAGAGAGGAGCCACTCTGCGCCTGAGGCCAGGGATGGCGGCCGGGAGGAGCAACCCCACGTCCAACGAGTGGTGACTGCGTGTTCACAGGAGGGCCTAGAGGAGCTAGCCCACGTTGAAGGTCAGGAAGTGTGGTGGTGAGGAGATACTCAAGGTAAGGAGCAGCGGCTGTGCTTTGCTGGAGCAGCCGTGAAGAGATACCCCACGCCAAAGGTAAGAGAAACCCAAGTAAGATGGTAGATGTTGCAAGAGGGCATCAGAGGGCAGACACACTGAAACTATACTCACAGAAAACTACTCAATCTAATCACACTAGGACCACAGCCTTGTCTAACTCAATGAAACTAAGCCATGACCACGGGGCAACCCAAGACAGGCGGGTCGTGGTGGAGAGGTCTGACAGAATGTGGTCCACTGGAGAAGGGAATGGCAAGCCACTTCAGTATTCTTGCCATGAGTGTAACACTGACCTACTAAAAGGAAACACTAAAACCAGTTTATTTGACTCTGGGAGCAATAAGAATTGTGATATATTATTTCAGGGGAAATTGACTGAACAAGGCTTTTTTATGCAATGTAGTTCATTTAATGTTAATGAAGGTGATTGAATGGCTTTATATACCTTTAATCTACTTGCACATTTTATAATTAAGAAAAGAATATATTATGAAGAAGATTAGGGACTGTAAAAGAATATTGAATGTATTTTCCATGAGAAACTTTGTTTTTTATAAAAGCTGGACACCTAGTAATCACATGTTGATAAACAGCTGATGGTCTCTCCCACATTTTCTCTTTTCCTAGGCCCTTTGTTCTATCTTTATCAACACAAACTTGTCATCTACAACAGATCAACATGCCAGTAAAGACAGGAATGTTACGTTCACCAGTGTCAACATGATCTGAGAGAAAATGATTCCTGAATGTCATGGCAACCCCAAATAAGACAAATTTCCTGTAGATATTCAAATTACAGAGGATAAACTTTGAAATTTTATACTAGGAAATATATAATGGAAAGCCTTAGAAATTATTAATTTTATTATCTCTTAAGTCTGTTATATCAAATATAGAAGTTCAGCTAGAATGATCCTTTCTGATTAAAAATGTACATTAAAACTGCTACTAATATATATAATCAGAAGCCTACATTTTAGACTACAGAGACATTAAAACTCATCCAGTTCAGGAGTTGGCAAACTAGAATCCATGGCTGGCCACCTATTACCACATATAAAGTGTTTTGGGATACAACTACACCCATTCATCTACATATTGCCCATGAAAGTGTGGCACAGTGTCTGACACAACCCAGGGACTAAGCACTCAAGGCAGGTGTGTTTTCATGCTGTAGCTGCAGAGTAGTTAATTGTAACAAAGCCTGCTTTCCTCCTTCTCTAGGGAACCTTAACCATGTTAGTTATCCCATACTCCTTACTGCAAGGAAAGGAAGGGGAAGGATAGCTGACTCCCGCCTCCACTTTCAGGCCTGACCTCTGATATGCACAAATTTCTCACAGTAATCCCCTTCTGCTTTGCCAGTGATTAGCCCCAGAATGAGCAAGAGATCAGGACTGGTCAATGTGATTTGAATAAAGGCTTAAATCACTGCAGATGGTGACTGCAGCCATGAAATTAAAAGACGCTTACTCCTTGGAAGGAAAGTTATGACCAACCTAGATAGCATATTCAAAAGCAGAGACATTACTTTGCCAACTAAGCTCCATCTAGTTAAGGCTGTATGGTTTTTCCAGTGGTCATGGTCTCACATCCATATGTGAGAGTTGGACTGTGAAGAAGGCTGAGCACCAAAGAACTGATGCTTTTGAACTGTGGTGTTGGAGAAGACTCTTGAGAGTCCCTTGGACTGCAAGGAGATCCAACCAGTCCATTCTGAAGGAGATCAGCCCTGGGATTTCTTTGGAAGGAATGATGCTAAAGCTGAAACTCCAGTACTTTGGCCACCTGATGCGAAGAGTTGACATTGGAAAAGACTCTGAAGCTGGGAGGGATTGGGGGCAGGAGGAGAAGGGGACGACAGAGGATGAGATGGCTGGATGGCATCACCGACTCAATGGACGTGAGTCTGAGTGAACTCTGGGAGTTGGTGATGGACAGGGAGGCCTGGTGTGCTGCAATTCATGGGGTCGCAAAGAGTCGGACAGGACTGAGCAACTGAACTGATCTGAACTGAACTGATACAGGTTTCTGGGAAAATGTTGCTTTCCCCTAGCAACTAATAGTGATTCAGTGTCTCTCCCTACCACTGGATATGAAAAAGGAAGTATTTTGGTCTAGTGACTCTTGAAGGCTGTCATCTAACCAGAAAAGAATCTAAGGACAACCCTGACATAGATATTAAGACAGATTGAATAGAATGACAAAAAAAAAAAGAAATTAAAAAAAAAAAAGCAAGCCAGAACTCTAATTAGATCCTGCCTGATACTGATATATTCCTAGATTTTCAGTTATTTAAGACAAAATGTCCTTATTCTTTCATCTGTTTCTATCAAGCTATTCCTTATAACTAAAAGCAAATGAATATGTAAAACTTTCGTTAAATTCAGAATAAGAAAAATTTATCTTACAATGCTGTTCTGAGGATTACATGGGTCAATATATCAAGCATTTGCCAGACAGCAAGTATTCAACTGGTATTAGTTATTTTCACTGATTTCAATGAATATTAATTTCCACTGGATAAAATGTCTTTAAAATAGACACACATTTACAAAACTATACAAAATATGATGGGGTTGTGCATTTAACATTTAGAGTAAAAATAATATAACTTTTCTATTGCAATATAAATAATTATCTTACAGTGTTTCCAAATAAATAATTCAGGTTTCCCATAGTGTTCTTTACTTATATGGCCAAAGGAGCACAAAGACACTAGCTTGGAAATTGGTCTGTTTATTCTGTCAAAATTAACCTAGTTGAAATGTATTGATTCATCTCAGGAGACATGAAAAATCTCACAAGAATAATATTCAACATGAAATATTTTTATTTGAATAATACCATAAAAGGAAAATACCTACTACTCAATTATATCTCTGAAGGAAATACTCAGAACATACACACATACACACACACACACTCACACACTCATATATATGTGTGTACATACATACTCAGTCATGTCTGACTCTTTGTGACCCCATGGATTATAGTCCTCCAGGCTCCTCTTTTCATGGAATTCTCCAGGCAAGAATACTGGAGTGGGTTGCCAGGCCTTCCTCCAGGGGATCTTCCCAACCCAGGGATCAAACCCAGTATCCAGCATTGCAGGTGGATTCTTTAAGGTCTGAGCCACCAGGGAAGCCATGAAAAATAATCTTCTGGAGTCCTGCTGCTGCTGCTGCTATGTCGCTTCAGTCATGTCCGACTCTGTGCGACCCCATAGACGGCAGCCCACCAGGCTCCACCATCACTGGGATTCTCCAGGCAAGAACACTGGAATGGGTTGCCATTTCCTTCTCCAATGTATGAAAGTGAAAACTGAAAGTGAAGTTGCTCAGTCACGTCCGACTTATAGTGACCCCATGGACTGCAGCCTACCAGGCTCCTCCAATCATGGGATTTTCCAGGCAAGAGTACTAGAGTGGATTGCCATTGCCTTTGAGGTCCAATTATCACCAAATCCCATTTTCTCATTAGGTAGTTATCAAGTGGACTTTGTCATTAAACAAAAGTGTTTTTCTCTCATGGGGGAATCTATCTTAACCTCATTAAAATGTGTGATGATATCAATAAGAATGAAAACATTTGCCTTTATCCTTTTTCCTGAGGGCAGTGCCAATAACAAGGAGGGAGTTCAAAGCCATAGTGAATGGATCAACCCTAGTTTCATGACTTGTTTCATTTAACAAAAACTGGCTCAGGGTTATGAACCTTTTTCCTTCAATCCACAAATTAGAGAGGTGGAAAACTATTCTTGCAAATGTAAAGTCCATTCATATATTTGTTTTTTATTTTACCCACATAATTAGGAATTTTTTTGTTTTGGGTCCTAGCTTCTCTCTAATACACATACATACACACACACAAATTATAATAAAGAGACTGTCATGAGAAATGGCATTTGTCAATACAATTAACAGTCCACACTAATGATTTTTTAGGTAAGGACAGTAGAGAGGAAGCCTCCATTTCTGTTCTAGCACTAGAATTTCCCTTACTTTTGGATTCTCTGAGGATTACCCAGAGCAGAAAAGGGAAAAGTTGGTATAAGAGAGACAGAAAGGGAAATGAATTTGATATATTTGGAGTTAGTACCATGATGACTCATCATCACAGACTAGAGAAGCTGTGAGTCTATTCAAATCAGGGGAAAAAAAAAAAAAAACCTTACATCTTGTTCTTATGGCATAATGATTTGATTTACCCATTTGGAATAGGTGCACAATGATACACGTTGGTATCCTTACCATGAAAACACAGATGGCAAGATGTCAAACAAACAAACAAGGTGGAAATACTTTACAGAAACCATCTATTATCTTACATAAAAAGAATTTTCTAAGTAGTGGATAAACACTTTTCTAAGTTTATTTTATAAAGAATTCACTATTAAGAAGACCATCCAGTAATCCTGGGAAGTATATGAATAAACAGTAAACATAACATATGCTATGATTATGACGTTTCATATGCTCTTTAAAGAAATATCTATGTTTAAAAAGGGATTTCCAGGTTGGAATCTCAGCCAAACACCTGCATGTTAAAATATCACTGTGCAAAGTATGTTTACTACTCCTACTTAAATCCAAAAATGATCATAAATGTTGGCCTCTGCAACAATATAATAAAAAAATTAACTATGTCTCCTAAATTTCTATCACATTTTAGAAGAGTGTGGCATTTTGAAGAAATAATTGTTTTTCCCAACAACTTAAATAACCAAAAATATTTAGACTTTCAAAATATCACAGGAAACCAAAAGATTAATCCAATTGTTCATACATTAATTAATTAAAAATATTTACTGAGAGTCCAGAAAGTAATGGAAAATGTTTAAACCATCTACACACTCCAGGTATATGTGTGTGTGTGTGTGTGTTTATTGTGAACTACACCCAAGAAAATCCTGCATCAAAGCTAGAGAACAGGTTAGTATAATGATGGTTTATATAAATTTTAGACCCTTCTATTGGAGAGCTAAATCAACAAAGCAAAGCTATAACACCTTTTTTGTGTACCCTTTTAAAAGGAGATTAATTTAGGTAGACTCTGCAAAAGCTTCCTACACTCCCAAATGCATTTATTTAAGGGAAAAAGGTGAAATGTCACATCTGGGATTGATAATGTTTGGTTTCACCCTGATCTTGGATGATAACTCTTAGACTCCAAGCAGCATTGTATCTCGAGAAAGAAGAGTGGGTATAAGGACACTCAGCGTAATGAAACAGGCCAGGTTTAATTCCCTTAATCGCCTGGTCAGGGCAACTGAATTAACCAACCACATCTGTTCACTTTGAAGTACCCATTCTGGGTTCTTTCTCTTTATGTAACAGTGTTCTGTGGGGTTATTGTGCTGTTTAGCCTGTTTAGCCCGTTTATTTCCTACCTCTCTCATCCTGGAGGGATGGAAGGGGTGCGGAATCCATTAAAATTCAGAATACAGGCCTGTCCATGCTATCACCTTCCTTATATGAAACTAATCCTTAAACAGACTCCTTTATTTGGCCACATCTTTTACAATATAGTTAGGGAATGGGAGGAGGAAGGGTGAGAAAATTAAGACTCACTGAATTCAGTGTTTGTTGTTTGTCTTTTTTTCCCACATTTCTTTTCCCTAGAGCTCAGAGCAGATCATTACAATCTTCTACTCTATTGTTAAGCCTAAAATACTCCATGTTTTATTTTGCTTTTCTCTGAAAACTATTGTCAAATTCAAGCTCTGTGATGTTTAGAAGTGTTAAGTCCAAAAATATCTGTCAGGGTCTTCCCCTTATAAAGCTGACAATCATTTTGGGGGGAAAATGATTGGTTTTCTCAAATGGCATCAAACACCAGTAAGTAATTCCTAATTTCTACACTCTAATACATGTTTTTCACAAAATAAACTTATATAATGCATCTTAATCCTAACTCATTCAGGCAATGACAATGTACTTGCTCTGCTTCTGATTTTGCAGACAGTAAGAGTGTTTTGCGATATTAGGTATTCCAGTTTGCCAGCCTGCTATGTTTTCACAAGAAGCTTTTCAACATTCCCTGATGAATATATCATATTTGAAAGCTTTATTACATATCAATTGTAATTTTATATCAATGACAATCTTACAATCTAATTAAGGTCTAAGAGGTCAACTTTACACATCCAATTCACTCAAAATCATAGCCTATAAAGTAGTCTTTGGTCAGAATAAAGCAAAACAAAATCTATATACATACCCTCTGGTGGACATTGCTCTTTGTAAGAGGAGCATGAGGTTTCAGCCCCTACTGTTCCCCTTGGCAGGTGCCTTTGTGCAGTGCACAAGTTACACAACCTTCCATGGCAGCCCTGGAATTCCTCTGCTTGGAATCTCTTCCTGCAGGCTTTTCACATTTGATTCCTTCCTGTCACTCGGATTCCAGGGTGTGTCACCTCCTCTGAAAGTTCTCCCTTGACTACAATAAAACCCTTCCCAGCCCCCTCACTTTCTATATACACTATGCATTTATTACCTCTACTTAGTTACTACCATCTGAAGTTGTCTTGATACTGGCTGTTTATATGATATTATCTGTCTTCACTTCATGAGAATATGAACTCCAAGAGTGAGGGGATCTTGTCAATCTTAGTCACCATGGTATCTCCAGAAGAAAATGGCATGCCTGATATATTGGCAGCATCTAATGAACATGTGTTAAATGATGTTTGGATGCAGGTACTACAGCTTAGTGTGGAAGGAAAATGGAATTAATGAATATATTCAGAAGTTTAGTGATTATCTTTGTGAAAGCTTTTTCAATCCAAGTGTGTTTGATCTGGACACTGCAAGACTTTCTATATGGAAAGAGATGGAAAAAGGCCAATATAATCTGTAAAAGTACTGTAAGCTAAATTGTTTTCGTCTTCTGTATTCTGATTTTTATGATTACTGAGAGACCATAACCCCATGAGGAGAAGAAGCTTGACAGCATCAGAAGAGGAGACTAAGCTGAAAGCTTTCATAGTTGTCAACCACCATGAGAATACACCTTAGCCAAGTCACAGCCAATAGAATAACACACTTTAAAAGTCAATAACCTTGATCCCATGGCAAAGACAAAAGTAATCTAATAATAAATCATATCTTGTAACATAAGTCTATACTGCGTGTATGCGTTCATTTGATTTGCTCAGTCATGTCAGACTCTGAGACCCCGTGGACTGTAGCCCACCAGGTTCATCTCTCAACGGAATTCCCCAAGCAAGAATACAGGGGCAGGTTGCCATGCTCTCCTCCAGGGGATCTTCCTGACCCAGAGACCGAATCTGTGTCTCTTACATCTCCTGCATTGACAAGTGGATTCTTTACTGTTAGCACCACCTGAGAAACAAGTTATATCTTATGATTTTATTTCCTCTACCCAAAATTAATATTAGTTGTATAATACTAGTATAGACATATATTAACATTCCTGAGAGAGGAAATAAAATAAGATATGACACCTGCCAAATGAATTCACCAAAGAAATCAACATATCTCAGTTTCTAACAAAACAGACAAAACCTCCAACTTTATATCTGGCCCCAATTATCAGGGAGAAGAGGGAATCCCAAATTCCGGCTGCCAAGGCAAATACATATAATAAACAAGGACTCCTTCTCACCTGTACCTTATTCTGCTTAATCACTCTGGCTTCAGATCCCCAATGAGAAAGTTTCTCAGGCTCCCTCATCAAGTGCCCAGAAAACACAAGGCTTTACTATTACTCATACATGGGACTCCATTTTCAAGTTCACAGTAAGCACTTCTCTGTAAACGCTGAAACATTGTACATGCTTAGGCTCCTGTGAATAAAACCTGTACATTTAACCATTATACTGGGGATGGTAGACACTGTGACACAGAGCTAGGTTTACATTTGCCTTTGTGTAATGAAGACAGGGTTTATTAAACAGGACTAATAGTGCAAAGGAATTACTTAAGTAAAACTAATTGCTTAGACATTCATGGATTTCACCATTTTTTCTCAGTAAAAGTAACTCTTGCTTGAGGATGATGCTGTATGATTTCTGTGTACGATAAAAGCAGAGGATGTAGTAATGAGCTTTTATCTTGAGTTAGTATAAGAACCAGAAAGCATTGAGCTCAAATTTCTAAAGAATTTATAGTTCCAGAAGTCCTAAATTCCAAATAAGGAATTAGGGAATTTTACTTTATTAGATGTATCATATTATGAGTCTGACCAGGTTACTTGACCTACCAAAGATTTTTTTCTTCTTCACATCCATAAAACAAGAATGATTATACTACCTCTGCACACGGGTGTTATGAGGAACAAATGGTATAATGTTTTATAAAGTCCTCTGCAAAACACCAGGCACATACTAAGTTTAATATTTGTTTATAATTTGCTATTGTATCATTTTAAAATCACTCATCAAAAAAACTATGGCCTTCATGTTGTTGTCATGTTAAACAATAGCCCTAGTTTCATAAAAGTTGTGTGACACAAAAGGAAAAACAGTTAAGGAACAGAATCAAAACATTTGTTTCTATTTAAAACAAATGTAATACTTCTTTTAGGGAGGGACAGATTAAAGGAGGAACTATTAATTTTAATGAAATAAGAGGTTTTCCCAAATAGCCATAAAGTAGTAGAAGAGCCAACTCTATTAGGTATCCAAGCAGGAGATTTTTATTCATTTTTCAAAATAATGAATTAGTTGCCAAAAGTAACACTCCATATGTTCTTACCTAGTACTGCCACGTCAGTTCAAATATCCAAGAAGCTGTTCATTAAAACACCAAATGGACAGCAAAAGGGTTGATTTCCTAAAAGATCAAATTCCTTTGTAAAATTTCATTGCTGTTCTGACACCAAATTGTGCCACGTTCTTTACTTCCTATGATTCATAACTGAACTGAACAAATAAGAACTGTACACTAAAACCAATAAAAAAATTCAATTATATTTTGGGATAACTTCCAGTGATATCTTTAATACTAGCTTATCCATTTAAGAAATGTAGAAGTCTCTGAAAAAATGCTCCTAATTCAGATATTTTCTGGCTGACATTACCAGCAACCTAGAAACCAGCGTGATGGATGGAAAGAGTTAAAAATATTTCACTCTGTGGTTCCAACATTTCAGAAGCTCAATTGCTGGGAACCAGATTTAAGCTTTAATTAGGAAACATATATATCACAGGGTTGTTCGTCTCCCATGATCGGGGTGGGGGAAAACTTCATGTGCACGAATTGAAATGCAGAGATGAATAAAAAGCAAGTTCGACAACTCCAAGGCCAAAGAAGCTTTCAGGGATTTGGAGATTTAAAAAATTATCTCTATAAACCTGGGACCACATCACTTTATTATACTATCATTGAGGAGTACAAACTAGATACAGAAACCCATTGCTTAAATATTATTTAGCTTAAAAATTCTTTTTCTTATGTATTATTTTATATTTTTTAGCACTTCATTCCAAAGAAAAAATTGTACTTGGCAAGAAGTCTGTTAATTTTGTAGACATTGATTTGTTTTGAAAAGTAAATATTTTTATACTTCTAATTATCAAAAATAAGTAGAGAGGTCCCGTAACAGGGAAAAATAATGAATGGGTTAGAAAGGAAATAAAAGTTGAGAGACACAAAGGAGCCCAAAGTGCAGGGAAGAATGTTTCTGTCTGTTCACTCAGCCTAACAGGGAGGGAAGGAACAGGATACGCCAGGTGCGTGTGTGGGCCTGCGCCCGGGTGCACTGATCATTCAATCAATACAAACTATCGCAACAGGCAACTCAAGCCTAAAATTTAACTTGGGAGCTCAAGTCTCTGTGGAAGGGGGTAAATGAATTGATGTGTCTGGCACAGTGGAGCTGATCCTCTCACGTTTTCCGGTGGAAGCTCATTTTCTCACAAGTGCCTGATAACCACACACTTGGACTGCCAGGCCTCTGATCCCTGCGCTTGTCTCCTGTGTTGATGCGCCGCACAAAGCTGTAAGTGGGACAGCCTGCAGTATGATGCTGGAAGCTTTGTTGTGGGAATTCCTAAAGCGGATGCCTATAAATAGGATGGGCTGCACGCACTCAAGTTGTGCACACTGACCCAAATAGGAACGATGCATATGATTCACAAATGTGTACATCAATACACTGGGCAGACACGGTTCCCAAACCGGGGGTGTTTCTAAGGAAACACCCTCAGTATTTTTAACCACCTCTCCTGCTAAACGATTTTTAAAACAAAGTCCAAACAACTGACAACTGGAAGAACGTGCTTTCAGTATACAAAGAATTAAGGAGACAAAGAGTTAAGCTATCCCACTACAAACATATCCTACAAATTGATCGTAAAAAGGCAGCACACCCAATAGGAAACAGACTGCCAATTCACAAAGATAACATGAATCTAATGGCAAACCTAATGGCAAAATTGCAAAACTAATGGCAAACCAAACTGACATGAAAGGAGCCCAACTACTCTAGGAATCAGATAAATGAAAATTATAACCAAACCCATTTCTGACTCACTAGATGAGGAACATTTCTAAAAACTGTAAATACCCAGTATGGTTAATGTATAGGAAAACAGGCAGACACGCTCATCCGCTGCTGGGAAGGGGTATGCATTTCTGGCAACATTTTCTGGGTTTTCTTCAGACTCTATTAATATTTAAAAACTACATCAACTCTTTTACTCAGCAATCTCAACGTTAGGATGCATCTGCCCTTAACAAAGGAAAACAGCCATGTGCAAATACGTGTGTACAAGTTAGAATGATGATGAAAAGGTTGTAAGAGTGAAAAGATAAACTACTTAAATGCCCATTATCAGGGAAGGAAACATATACACACTCTATGTCTTAGACTGAGTTCCCCGGAAATAGGCCCCAAGATGAGATTTGTATAAAGATGATTCATTAGGAAGTGCTCCTGGGAAAAACAGCTAGGTGAGAGGGACAGGGAAGGGAGGGAGGCCGCCATGCAATTTTAAGGAGCATCCCATAGTGAGTAAAGGGCTCAGTCTCAGGGAGAAGTTCTGGGGAATATAGAAGTCCCATTCAGTGCCATTCCAGGTAGCCTCCTGCACCTGTCAGTCACTGGGTCTGGGCAACTCCCAAGGGGATGTAAAGCAGGCTCCAGCAGCTGTAGTTACAGCCCTTCGGAGAGAAGAAGGTGCTGGATGGTGGAAGTAAAACCCAGTTGTGGACACTAAAAAGGTGGAAAGACTGAATCTTACTTGGGGTACCATGGTGTATCACATGCTATTTTTTTTCAAATGGTCTTTTACTTATGATTTTTTATAAAATATGTAAAACATACAATTTACCATGTTAGCTACTTTTTAAGTGTATGGTTCTGTGGCATTAACTACATTCACATTGATGTGTAACTATCACTGCTACCCATCTCCAGAACTTTTCCATCTTCCAAAATTCAAATTCTGTACCTAAGAAATAACTCCCCGTTCCTTCCTCTCCCCAGCCCTTGGCAATCACCATTTTGCTTTCTACTCCTATGAATTTGACTGTTGAGGAAACTCATATAAGCAGAATCACTGTATTATATGCTATTAATAAGAATGAATGAGATATTTATAACACATGCAGTTAACCATAGGATTGATCAAGGTATACTAGCAGAGTGGGAGGAGCATGTTAGAAAATAATGAGAATGATAAGACATAAGAATGTTTTTTCTTGGTGGGGAGGGGAGTAGGACATGATATTTACTTTTTTTGGTTGTACCATGTGGCATGCATGACCTTAATTTCTGGACCTGGGATCAAACCTGTGCCCCCAACAGTGGAAGTGGGGGTCTAAACCACTGGACTTCCAGGGAAGTCCTGGGGCCTCTTATTTAATATGATTTGGCTTATATAAGTCAACACTAAAGCATGAAATGATAAGCATCTAAATATTAACATAAAAGTTACCACAGGATGGTAGGGGAGGAGCAGATTGAAGAAAGAGTGAGCAGAGAGAACTAGCAATATATATTCTGAGAACTGGATACGTATATATTTTTGTATTATACTTTTGTTTTGCCTATACATACATTGCATTCATAAATTAACAGCCAAATAAGATAAAAGATTAAATATGCTCCATCAAAATTAACTTCTGTGAGTGCTTTTCCTTAAATTGGAAATGCTCAGATTAAAATCTTTTCTCAGAGTCAACAGGCTTATCCTTTTAACTGAAAGCTGGGAAATGCCTTTGGGACCTAAGTCTGTGTATGTGATCCTGAAATTAACAGACATGCAGACACAGTCATTCTGGGCAAGGAGGAATGAGGCAGAAAGAAATGGAAATATACATGTGAAAGTAGGGCAATAGTGATATTCAAAATGCAGACACCTCCATTATTTTTAAAACTGCCAGAAATCAATGGCACAAGAATGAGTAAATGAATTCAAATGTTTTAAACAGAATCATGTACTGCACAGATATGAAATTATATTTTTGAAATTTTTATTGCCCAAAAAAGCATAATAGAATATGAGGTTAAAAAAGAAATATGGAGTGCTGTATAAATAAATGATTCACTGAAAGGGAAAGTCGCTCAGTCATGTCTGACTCTTCGGGGCCTCATGGACTATACATTACAGTCCATGGAATTCTCCAGGCCAGAATACTGGAGTGGGTAGCCTTTCTCTTCTCCAAAGAATCTTCCCAACCCAGGGATCAAACCCAGGTCTCCCGCATTACTGGTGGATTCTTTACTAGCTGAACCACCAGGGAAGCCCAAGAATACTGGAGTGGGTAGCCTATCCCTTCCCTAGTGGATCTTCCCACCCGAGGAATTGAACTGGGGTCTCTTGCACTGCAGGGGGACTCTTTATCAGCTGAGCTACCCCTCATATGCATGAATACACACAAGTAAACAAACATGCATTCCTCTAGAAAAGCACTACCACCTCAGTGCTGATACCAGTTAGAGGTAGGTTCTGGAAACATGGCTGATTGTTAAACTTTCTTCTTTTACTTTTCTGCACTGTTTTACTTTCAGACAATGCCATACTTCAGCATTTTCATCAAGTAAAATCAAATCAAACAATAAAATGCCTATAAACAAAAAAAATAACTATTAAACAACAAGCTCCCATCTACTTAGCAATTTTGACAGATTAAGAAGGGAAAAAGCTCTGTACATTTCTCTTCTACTGTTGAACTGATCAAAAGTTTTCTAAGAAGCATCAGGCATCTGGTTACTCTTACTTTATTTTTTAAATCACAATAAATATATTAACCTGGTTAGCCTGGCCATAGTGCACCTGGGATCCGAGTGCACAATTTCAGGACCCCTAGGTTGGCTCAAAGGAAGATAAAGTTGGGAGAGAATCCAAGACTTCAAGTCACTTAGGATTAAAAAAGCTAGTCTAGGCTCAGTGGTCTGTTTGCATCCACTCTATTGCATCCTACTACAATTTATTTCAAGATTTCAGCAATTAGGATAAAAATGAGCATTCACTGTCAGCATGCACATGCATACAGATGAAAAGGAGGAAAGATTAATTTTTTTTAAATTTGAGCATATCAAAAACATAACAGAGTTTAAAGTTTGGTATACTACCCATTAGCTTCTCGTCTGCCTTGTTAGAAGCCAAGAAGACCACATTTCAAAAGTCCAAAACGGTGGAAACAGAGTAACATTCTACAATTATTATTAAATATCAACTGTATTTCCAGCAAATATCCTGCAGAATTCAGTCAAAACCTGGCATTCTCTTGACTTACAAACTAATGAACTGAATATATGTGATGCCCAGGGAGCGGGTGACAGATGTTTTTTACACCACCTAGGTGTTGTCTACTCTATGCCGACCATTCCCCACTTTCAACACATCTTTCTATGAAACTGTACAATCTGCATGTGGAAATAGTAAAAGGCACTAGAGAAGAAAGCCCTTGAAGCCGTATCACATTGCCGTGGAAACAGTGAGGCAACAAAGAGTTCAAAACCAAATCCAACTTCCTTTCTAGAACTTTTGCTTAAAATTGCTTTTGTCTTATTTTTTTCTTAATACTTTGCATTGTGGATGTTTTCCTGATCTTTAATTTTTATTTTTTTTTTTAATGAATGAACGTACTTTTCCTGACTCAGTATTCCAACCATCTTAAGAAAACAGCTGGAAAGAAAGGTCAGTTCAGAAATAAAGTCCAAGTGAGTAGTATGGTTAGATATAATTCTTTTTACTTAATTTTAAAGTACATCTGACAGGCTCTGTTTCCATATTCATTTCAGAGAAGCAGGCTACAGAGTGGAAGAAAAGCTTTTCTCTGACGTTCAACAGTGCAAGTCTCTTCTAACCGAGGGGAACATACTGCTTGAAACGAACACAGGTTGCAAGCTTAGAAAACTATTAAACATCTTTTTATATCATTTTATTTCCCTACTAAGGTACCTACTCATAACAAGATAATAAGCCGTATATTTATTCAAAGAGTAATAACAATTCCCATCTTTGGTTTTAAACACTAAGACCTCTAAAACCTAAAGCCAATGAATCTAGCAAGTACAATAAGTCTTTACAGAATATACCATTAACCATCTTCTTTTCAACTGTTTTTTATCTCTGCCTGAAATAAAAAAGTACCAGATTATATAATACTGCCACAAATAAATAACTTTTGTAAGTGATGGTTTCTCTATAAACTGTAAAGTGATACTTTACTGCAGGGCAACGAATAGCTAGCGTAAAGCAAATATAGTACAGTTTATATGAAACATCTTTTTGCAACAGATCAAAAACAGAAACTGAACTTTTCTCTTGCCAAGACATAATGCAATTTCATAGATTTCAAATGAGACCCAAAACTAAGAGTTTTTCTCATCAGTAAAAACTAAAATATTTTCCTGAAATACATTTCAGTGACTAAGTTTTAAATCATTCTTCAATACATCAAATTCAATCTATTCTAATGGAGAAATGCAGTGTTGTGAATTATCCATTATGTTGGAGAATCCAGAAGTCGTTTAATTGGTTTTGAATGAAAGCATTATTCTGCATTTCTAATCATGTTTCTACCCCTAAGGCTAATATTAAAAATGAATTACAATTCCTGAGCAAAGGAATTGACTCGGAATCATCGCTGGGATTAACATTTTGTTACAGATAATCCACAAACTAGAGAGTCCAAAAGCCTATAACTGAGAGTTGAGTATATTTTCTAAGAAGCTAAAATGCTCATTAGACACACTCCATGTTAATAATGAACCATCTGAAAAGAGTACATATGTTATGTGAAGTGTTTTACATTCTATTGTACAATGTGAGTCCCTCTTCCAAGATTATCAAAGAATTCACTGAGTTTTATTTTATTTCTAGAAATGAGACACTTGCAGGGTTGTCAACTGTCTGAATTACACATGTCTTCAAAATGACCTCATAAGTTTAACACATAAAAGAAGCTTCATTTCCAACCAGGCAACAAAGGGTGGTTGTCAATCACAAATACATACTTATAAAGAGTTTAAAGTAAACCTGACATCCTGGTCACAATAAATTAAATTGTGCTACAAGACAGGAGCTTGTCACTTGTGCCACTAAGTGGTTTCAACTAAAACTTCAAATATAAATTAGGAGATAGGAACTGACCTATTCACTGACAATTAAGCAACTCTGATTTGAGCCCCAGAAATCATTTGCATAATGAAAATACCCTTCCCCCAATTATGCAAATGAAAATTTAAAAGGAAAAGAACACTCACGAAGAGGTTTTTATTTGTAGGGACATCTTAATGAGGTGATAGGTATCTTAATAAGTGTTCTTGGGTGAAGACACCTGGATTATTAAACAGCAATTCTGGTGTGTCCTATATTAATTCACAGAAAGATTTTATCACATCTGTTTAATTTATTAGAGACTTGAACTACTTAATATCACTCGCATGGCTTAAAGTAAACCAATTGAAACAAAAGATGAAATAAATGGTAAATTTGGACAATTTGAGTTTTTCAGATATTTTTCTTTCAGCTTAACAATAATTCACCACAAGTACAAATCAGGAAGATCTGCATGAAATTAACTTCAAAGAAGCTTTGCAAATGAGTTCTGGAGGGTTTGATGAAAAAATCTCACCTCAAAAAAATTAAATATATTAATTGCATTTTATTATTTTATGTGCAGGAACTTTAAGGGGGGAAAGAAAAATCCATATCATTGCAAAAGAACCTCTCAAGTGTCTAATACTTCATAAGAGGAAATTCTTACCTGGAATAATTAAAAGATTATTATTAACTATTATTACTATTCATGCATTATTAAGAAATTTGGGCTATAATTTACTTAACTCCAGATTTTTCATAATTTATTTTCCAAAATGAGATTTTTAAATATAGTATTCATTTTATTTTTTAAAAATACAGAGCTAACAATTTAATATCTTATGATTAGTTTCATCTAGGCAAAACACCAGGTTTTATGAGTGTTTTCAAAACTTGCTTCATTGCTTCAAGCCCCAATTTTACCTTTTAGGAGGTTAAACTAAATATTCTCCTAAGTGATTTACAGCTCAGAAATAGCTAGCTATTCCAGTGATAGTTTTCTGAAGAAGACAGTTTTCCCCTAGTTCTTTTTCATATGAACTACATAGTCTGTCCAAAAATATCCCTAGTCATTTCACTGCTACAAGAAGGGTAAAATATTATGGTGAATAATATAATCAATTTGATCTAAGTTCAAAAATAATTTTTATATGATATGAATTAAATCAACTCAGGCAAGCAACTCTTTCTATAAGTAACTCGCTGAATAAGTAAAAGCAGGAGCAGCAGAAAGCAAAATAAGTATTTAGAGAGTCCATGAGATTTGTCCATTAAGAGAGAGAGAGGAGGGACTAAAAGAGTAGCCACATTCTAGCTATCAACAAGTTTGCACTCTATGATTTAGTGTATAAAACAACCGCTACCAGGGCTACCAGGGACACAATATTGTTTCTTTTGATCCAATGGATTATCCTTATGGATAATACAGAAAGAAACATTTGCAATAAAATGTGATGGGGGGATTCTGCAGCCTGCTATTAAAAGCCTAAAATCTGATTGAATCTCATAGTCAAGGGCTGTACGAAAATAAGGCACATTTAACCTGTTTTTGTTCTTGCTTAAAAAAAAAAATTCCACTTATGGTAGGCCTTGAATAGTGTTCTTTTCATGCAATAAAGTAAAACAGCAGACATGCATGTCATCATAACTCCTCCAACCCCATAAATCAGGTCAGTACTAGTCTTAAAGAAGTCAAGATTCAGGACCTAAGATTATGCCTACACTCTGGAAAATAAGATATGTGAAATACGTATGAATGCCCTGAGAATGATTTTTCCATAAGCTTGAAGAAAATGAGAGTAACTCATGATGCTGATAGTCTTAGGAGGTAATTTCCTTTTCATATCAAATGTCAGTACCTTTAACCAAGGTTTACTTTCTTCCTTGAAAATGTACACCTATAAGCTCCAAACTTCAGAGCTTCTCATCAAATTAAAATGGTATCTTAGTTTCGAAAGGTGGAACTTCTGGATTTCAGAATCTCTGAAGTAGCATACGAGCTACCCCACGTCTGAGGTCAGGGGTGGCGGCTGAGAGGAGCTACCCCACATTCAAGGTCAGGAGGGGCGACCTTGTCCAAGGTAAGGAGCAGTGGCTGTGCTTTGCTGGAGCAGCCATGAAGAGATACCCCATGTCCAAGGTAAGAGTAACCCAAGTAAGATGGTAGGTGTTGCGAGAGGGCAATAGAGGGTAGACACACTGAAACCATAATCATAGAAAACTAGCCAATCTGATCACATGGGTCACAGCCTTGTCTAACTCAGTGAAACTAAGCCATGTCATGTGGGACCACCCAAGATGGACGGGTCATGGAGAGGTCTGACAGAATGTGGTCCACTGGAGAAGGGAATGGCAAACCACTTCAGTATGCTTGCCTTGAGAACCCCATGAACAGTATGAAAAGGCAAAATGATAGGATACTGAAAGAGGAACTNTCAACATGAAAAGCCATCCATTCATGCCACACCTAGAGTATACTGTACATATAAAGCATGCTGTCTGCACCTCAGGGAAAGCCCTGAAGAAGAATGGGCAGGAGTAAGATTCTCTCGTCATACAGCCTGGACTCCAGTCCATGCCCCACTACTGTGGCATTCAGGTAAATTCCATAAAACCTCTGCTTCAGTTTTATTTTCTTCCAAAGAATGGGACCCTTTTGGGAGGATTACATGATATGGTGCATGTAAAACACGTAGAGCATTTGATCAATAAATATCCACTTTTATTAAGTATTATGTACATTACCTAGCATCTCATAGTGAAATGATTTGGTTTTGTCTGCTTCTTACTACTGGCAGGTCTCTGATGACATGGTAAAGCAGACTTTTTATTTATTTCATTTTTATGATCCCAGGCTTGGGCAGCATCCCAGACATACTATAGCTCTCCGTGAATACTATAGCTCTTGTGAATGACTATAGGTAAATCTGGTTTCCCTGACCCAGTGATACCCTTGGTGGCTGAGAGAGCTATCCAAAGGAGTGTGAATAAAACCAGTAATGTACACCATCAATAATTTCACTGATAAAAAAGCAAATCTGTCAGGAATAATTGTTGTGTGTATATGGAGACTGGGAAGAGGTAGCTAATCCAACTGGCCTGAAAGGATCAGAGGAAAGGAAGAATGGAAAGTTCTAATTCTAAGTTAAAGTTCCATTCTTTGAACACACCTTTCTTGCCTCAGAAGGAAACATTCACTATATTCTGCTGCAAGACCAAGAGCTAACATTAAGTACAGAATTTTTCTTTGATTACCATATTCAGTTATTCATAAACTCAAAAATCCCAAGTCAGGCCAGACCAACTAATATATATGAACCCAGAAGCACCCCCTACTTCCCCCTAAAAAGGCACCAGTTCTGTTGCATTGCCTTTGAACCACTGCAAACCATACAACATAAGGGCCAGTACATGTAAAAGGACAAATAGGAAATGTTTTAGCATTATGGGTGATACTAGTCAACACAGCTGTTGCAAAGCAGCCGTCAAAAACATGCAATGAAATGGCATGGCTGAGTTCCAATAACACTTTATTTATAGACAAAGACATTTTAATTTTATATAATGTTTAAGTGTCATGAAATATTACCCTTCCTTTGATTTTTTCCCCTGACCATTTGAAAATAGAAAAATATTCTTGGTTTATGGGCATAATGAAACACAAATTCACATTTTAAGGCAAGACAAGAAAAATTTCAACCTAAAACATTCTCTCTTTGGCCTCCCCTGGCCCCTCTAATGTACTCTGTACATCTGTATTATGTGCTAACCAGGCATCTCCAATGGCATAAATATCCGCTCAACTTTAAACACCAATTTTTCTCCTTCTGGAGTTAGCCACATAACTTTTTACAAGTGATTATTACTTTCTTGATTCTAGAAAGTATCATGATGACACACCACTTGCCTCATACATACAGCACATCTTCAGTGAACTTTATGTACAATGCCACTATATCTCTTTCCTTAAAGACAGTGATTGGTGCAATACAGACTGGTCAGATGAACTGGGGAGATAGTGGGCTAAACCTAATAAAAGTTCTTTACTTAAATACTTACTTATGATCTTTTTAATAGCAATAGCTATTTAACTTACATTCTGCCTTTTTTCCAAGGTTATTGTTTCTTGCATTACCAACTAAGCCTTAGACATAGCTCTATGAGATCAATTATTGTGACAGTGTAACTCTAGATATGGGAAGAAGCCAAAAGAGGAAACCATTTTCCTAGACCAAAACAGACCAATAAGACAGGCAGTCTGGAGACTTTAGGTTACTGCTAACAAGGCCTAGTACAAGAATAGAACACTGAATGGCCTATCAGTGAAATCCTTGACTGATTTGGGAATGAGCATACTTGGTGCCCTGAATAAATTAGTCATGAAATGCCTCCCAAACACTGGTTGAAATTAAGACCAAAACGGCAAGGATTATAAAATAAAGACCATTGTTCACTATCCAGTTCTACCAGAATCAAGTCATTAGCCATTGCTAATAGTTGTTGACCTGCAACACATTCTGAAAGGAATTAAGGGTGAAGATCAGGATAAAGTACTCTATGTTCTGAGTCTGGGAAAACTGGCAAATAGGCCTTCAGATAGTTTCTGGAGAAATTTTTTTTATGGACCTAAATGCTCACATTTTCCCATACTTAAAAAAGCACTAAAACCATTAACTAAGATATCTCTTCCTTGTGGCTAACAACAACCTCCTATTGAGATATGTACTTAATTGCAAGTACACCCATTGCCAAAATCACATATATACTGACCTCCCTCTTTTCCTGTTTGAAAAAGTTCTCAGAGTTCTCTGAGAGATTGTCCCCCAGGTTATAATCCTCAGTTTGGTTTGAATAAAAATTTTCCATTTCTTTCTTAGATTGACTGTTGATTGGTTTTTCTCATTGACAGGCATATAAAACAGGTAAAAGGCTAAATTTGGTCCACAGGTTATAGTTTGCTGACCCCTACATTAAACTAATTTTCCCAACTTCCAATAAGACACTAAATACTGGGCTTCTCTTTGTACATGGAAAGTGATCATGATATCTTTTTCATACCGAAAAGATTACTGCTTTTATCATTTATATATAGCCATTCCTAAAGCATCTTTTAAATAATGCAAAGGGTAAAAAGTAAAAATAGTTATTTAAAATATGTTCAGTCATACTAAACATTTGATGGACACCTAATTCAGGACTCTAATAATTCTAATTTTGCCACATTTATTGTTCAGTACCAGCATCTGTCCTTCAGTCTTATTTATGACAATTTTCCTATTTATAAAAGAATAGAACATGAATAATGTAATTCCAATACATTTATATTCACAAAACCAACAGAACTCATTCAGCTACTCATGGTTCTAAAAAAATTAAAATCACATGGTAGATTCTCTCCATGCTCCCAAAGGAAAAGAAATCCATGATGCTTTCACTCAACAAATATTTATCAAGCATATATGATGCCCAAGGCAGTGCAAAAGGCAGCAGCTTAGGCATGTGGACAAGATCTGTCATCTTTTTTGTGCATTCAAAAATAAGAAGCTGAAACAGTTAAATGAAAGCTGCCATCATTATTTTGATAAACCTCAGAAAATGCCACCACCTGTACTTAAGGTTCAAGGTGACCAAGGGTTTCCAAGACCCAAAGTTCTCCAGAGAGTGCTACAGATTGACAGGCTCATCTGCTAGTGTTTGATTTGACATGAGATGCACGTGAGGACATGTCAACCTCGAGTGAAGAGCCTCATCTTAGACAGTCCCATATTGGCCAGAAAAGCGCAGCGGCTCAAGAAGGCGGCTACATCGTCCTCATCTCAGTCGTGGATTACGCTTTCTAAACTGGCTCCACATCGGTGATTTTCAGGACCTCGAGTACCCTCCTAATAACTGATTGTGGGGAAAGCATAAAAGCCTGCTTTTCCCCTAAACACAAACCTTTTGGCTAACTGCCATTCCAACTCATGAAGGACATGCAGATCAGAAAATGGTAACTTCTGAGACTCCATTGGAAAAATGATAGATGAGATTTTTGGCATAGGGGCTGCCATCAGGCATTCAAACACATGACTTCTTCCAGTTACAGGATAGATCTGTGACATAAACTTGGCTTCAAGGGACCCTGAAGTCCTCAGCCCCAAACAGATGAGAATCTGAGAAACTATACCAAACCCTTCTTTTGTTTATTTTCAAAAGAAATGAGGAATCTTTAAAAAGAAAGAGAGAGGAAGCTAAGACTATTACCTATCATAGTACCCTCTTTCGAGAAACTTGAAGGAAACTTACAATCTGACTATAGGCAAAAGTTGCAAAAAAAAAAATGAATTTCACCATCTTTAAGACAGCATATTCTGCTTTTATGTAATCAACTGCATGTGCTACAGGGTCAGGAGATCTGGAAGTGCATGTGGATGAAAGCTGATATTTCGGATGTAAACATATGTGCATATAAAACACATACGGAGAGAAAGAAAAGGAAGCACAGTGAAGAAAAGATTATCTTTCAAACACACACCTATTTTCATAAACACCCACAGATACAGAAAGAGGGAACAGCGAACAAACCTATCATCTCTCAGAGAAAATGATTCAAGTCCTTTCAATCCTTCAGAAGCATGCTTTGAGTCTAGATTATTCGATGATCCCTACATTACTGTTTTCTCCAGATATACATCTGAAATCATGTCAGTCATGTCATCTGCAGCTTAAATTAGGCTTCTCTATCACCTGGAGTAACTTTCAAACCCTGCCACTGGCTTTGCCGCTCTTCTGGTATCATGGAAAGTTCACCAGGTTGACATTTAATTACATGACTGAATTCCTAATAAGGATTAATAAAATGATTAGTTTACTCTTCTCCTCTCTCTCTCCCCCTCGGTTTCCCCCATGAGTCAGGGCTGGCCATCGATAAGAACAAAATATCTGACTGAGGAAAACGGTCTTCCACGCGCAGCATCTGCCGCTCTGGCAAGCTCTGTAGACAGTTGTGTACCTTCTCTGGAGCTGCTTGAGAATCTCTTCCAGGCTGTGCTATTAGTGGGCTCTCGCCCTCCTAGGTGCTGCTTCCCACTGATCCCACTCAATTTGAAAGATGGATTTGTATATATTTATCCTTCTGAGAATCTGCTATTGTGCAAATATCTCAAATTGAGACCCCCGTGGGAGGGCGCACACGACAGAGGAGCACTTGCTTTTCTTTTTCTGCAAAATATCCATAAAATAGCTCAGCGGTTCCCAGGGGTCTGCTTCTGGGTATTATATAAGCAGCTTCTCCTTCAGAGAGGGAAAGAGAGACTTCAAGACACAGAATAAAAATGCCCACGGTTTTCTAAGGGAATTTCAAAATAGCAAGTTGCTTAAATATCAAGGAAAGCACCTGGTTTCTCTCCAAGCCTAAAGATAGCCTGTGATCCTTCCAGAAAACTAAGCGGGGTTGCAGGGGGAGGTTAGGGGGAAGGGGGGTACCAGGGGAGGAGGAAGGTCATGATCAGCACCAGAGGGACTGGGGAACACAGAATCATTTGCCAATACATAACTGAGTAAGCTCTGTCATTTTGGCAATTCTAGAAAAAGAGCTTAGTTGAAGAAGTTTTGTTTTTGGAAAAGTAGCTAAGGTGGAGGCATGTTTTGTAGGCATGATATTCCAACAACAGCACATCCATCTTGCTCTAATTCAGACCCCAAAATACTTCTGTCAGGCTCTCCCTTGCTTCTTAAAAATTTCTTCTCAAATCCACTTTATCCACTTTTTTTTTTTTCAAATAATTACTCAATCCTTAGATCCCCTAGAGGCTTCTGATTCTTAAAAGAATTAGAAAAGATCTCCAGTTATTATTAGATTCCATTTTAGATTGAGAAGAAAGCAGAAAATGGGTAAGATAGGCCCTCCTTTATGTTGCCTGAGTTACTTTTGAAATTTGCTTCTTTCAAAAGCTGGAATAGCACGGAGGACCTTCAAACTATGAAAAAGAAGTCAACCGGACCAATTATTTGGAACTCTCGCATTAAAAGTAGAAATAATTTAACCACCCCTCCAAAGACCTAAAGGCATTTAAGAGAATCCAAGAAGCTACATACGTTTCATATTTTCTAAGAATAACTACGGAGCAAAAGATTAAGCCTTCAAATATCTCACTTACGTAAGTCTGACAACAACAAAACATACACAGTGGAAAGGATTAATCTCAAACAAAACTAGGAAAAGAGGCTTTTGCAGAAAACTATTCCTCTGGCTAGATCTCTTTTGTTTACAATAAGAAGTAGAATTTGGATCCATTATGTATTCCTTCTTATGGGTCCCCTTGTGAATTGAGGTTGTTAAAGTAACATTGTAATTATCTTTTATCTATGGCATGATTTATTTATAATATGAAATCCCCTTTCACATTTTGAGTGTCTTAATAAGTGAATGCTCTCCTTAGCAGTTGTAAAAATGTAATGCTGAGATATGAAACAAATATTTATTTCCTCAAAAAACTACGAATGTGACTCCAATAAAAACACAGTGACATATTTTGTTTGAAACATTTAAAATTTTTGTTCAGTTTCAAAGGTCATATTTAAAACTGCACCAACTATGAATATGAATAAGTTGTAGGCCTTGCCTAAAGTGGGGTGTCTTTTCAAGTAAAAGACAAGACTTACTAATAGACCCATTTGTTTTCCATTAAAAATCTACTCATTGTATTCACAGCAATCCACATGCCAGTATGGGAGCCTGCTTGGACAAAGCCTTTGCTTTGTGTGTATCAGATGCGAAATTTACTTAAATTCAGGATAATTGCAAGTGCATCTGCTATGCTTTGTCACTGGTCTATATGCACATTTCCACAGTGTATACAAAGAGCAATTATCCAACAACTAAAGAAAAAGAAACAGTCATTTCTGCAAATTGCAGCCAGCTCCTTTATCAAGGAATAAGTTTGTGCGGAAAAGAATGCTACCCCAAAACACTTTTTTAAAATAAAATGTATTCACTCACACCACATACATTAACTACACAGAACAAAAAAGGGAGCTTTTTCAACTGTTAAATTACTAGGTCTGAAACAAGGATAACTGCAATTTCAAATAAAATCATCTCACAAAACATAAAGTTCCCCTCTGGAGGAAAAAAAAACAAAAAACACAACCGATTTAAACCAATTTGATGCACTGCTTTATGTTCTTATTCTGGATTCATGACAAAATATTTCAATAATAGTCACCCTGTTTGTCATTGGGTTGTATTTTCCTAATTTGAGATATAAGTGCACAGGCACAAGAACATGAAGAAAATTCAAAATGGGATTGTTTAAAACTGGACAATAAAAAATTTTTACAGTTTTTGCTCTGTTCATTAAATAGTAAATTCTAAGTAGACCTAAGTTTCATCAATTATACTATTTGGTCAGTGGTTTTCTTTATTTCTCTCTTGCATTCTTTCCTTTTTATTTTCTTTTGCCTTTCTTTCTTTTTTTTTTTTTTAATTTTCACGAACAATCCCATTTCAACTGTCACATTCAACACGGCCACCATTCCTTCAAAGCCCAATCCAACTTTCAGACTTTTACACCTCATGCCAATGAAATAACATCAGTGACACTCCTCTTCAAGGGCTTAATTGACTAAACTTGTTCTTTTAACAAATTCTCAAGGCCATCCAAAATGCTCAGAATAGAGAGAAAATTAATACAAAGAGTAAAGAAATTTTTGTGACAACCGAAATCTAGCACTTCAGTGAAATCTGTTACTTCAGAGGCCACTTATTTCCTGCTTCACCTTCATTTAAATATCTTCATTACTATTTTGTAAAATGTATTATGCTACCGGTCAATGCTATTAGTAAACAAAACAAAACAAAAAACTGTCCCTGTTCCCCAAACTGGAAAATCATTACCAATAATATTTCATACAGCTGCATTAAATGGACAATATTCAATATTTAACAGTCTAATCCTTCAGTAATTTATATAAGAAAATAACAACCATATGAGAATTCAGCCAGTCAGATTATTTTATGGGATGAACCTTTGCCGTTATTAATAACACTTCAATATCTTATGGTTTTTCAGCAAAGAATTGTAACATTCAAGGACTGAAAGAGATTTTGTTTCTAATTAATTCTCAAAATCCTTGGGAGACAGTGATAGAAGGATAAATATATTAACTTGGAATTGAAGAATAAAAGATTGAGCCTTATGATACAAAAGTTTTACTAAAAACATGGATTACTTGTGTGGGTCCTACGTCTCACTCTGTTTGCTAATAATTTAGTGAGGAAGATGTGTTTGGACCTCAGACAGTCTAAGTCATGGAAAAAAAGAGATGCAATTTTGTTTCTTTCAAGTACCACAATTACTCTTATTAGCAATTTATAAGTAGAGAGCTGGTCTGATCTTTTATTCCAAATTCCTACTAATTTCCTTGTAGGCAATTATTCAGCCATCCAGATGCCTTCTTTACAGTAATTTAAACAAATCTTCACCTTTTTTCATATCATTTATCAACCTTATATATTTACACACAGGCAAACTTCAACCCAATCTAAGTAGATTATCTTTAATTTTAACATGAGCAGAATTCAAATGCATCATGTTTCAATACGGCTCTTGGTGATAACAAAAAAGAATTCTTCATAATGAACATATTTGAGACTGGCGTGTGCTAAAATCAAAAGCATTTTGCTTAATACATTTACAGCAGGAATGTCCTCCAATCCATTTTAAGCAAGCGAGTGGTTCTCACTGCTATTTGCCTTTCAAGTTCATCCCCTAAGGTCCTGCAGGTCCCTTATTGTAAATATTTGCTGGGGAATTTTTATTTATGTTTTATTGATTGCCTCTCTCCTTTTATTTTCAGGGAATTCCACCACTTATATCTTGCTCTAAGTCTTTTTGCCTCATGATAGAATATGAAAGGGCCAGCCTATTGATTTATCAGATTTTCTAGTTATAGGGATGTGACACTTGGTCAAAATGCAGCCAACTGGATGAACCAGATTAGAACTCTGAGTCAAGAGCCAGGGATCCCCACTGGTGAAAGGACAGTAGTTCCTTCCAGGCCTGGTACAAATAGTCACCTATCCAGGGCCGCAGTGCTAGCTGGAACTAATGGCAATGGCAGAGTCCAGTGTTGGGGATGTGGAGGGCTGCAGCTGGGCACCCAGTGTTCAGGGGCAGGAGCACAAGAGTCTGTTTCCACATATTTCCTGGGGACTCCGTGCTCCCTGATGTCTTTCAACACATTCCCTTTCTGTTTATGTTTGCGAGAATTAGTCTCTAACTTAACTTACAAGGAAGAACAAACCCAACCCTACAATTGAAAATAATAAATCAAATTGCACTTTTATTCTGTGCACTTTTATTCAGTTTATTAGAAACTGTTCGGAAATGAATGAAGAGAGCCTGCAATATTGCAAGTTGTAAAGAATATATTCTTATCACAAGACTAGGGAACTTTCTGTCCAGAAGGACTCCTGCAACAAATTAGAAATGATCTCAGAAATTCTCAGAAATTCATGGATCCAACAGGAAAAGGGCCAAGAGTCAAAGTTCAAATGAAGATCCCTTCCAATTTTTCTCAGCCATTGATTCTCTGATTCAGATCCACCAGGAACAGAAGATGGAAAAGAAATTTGATGGTCTGGCTATGATTTGTTGGGAATGAGATATGCACATCTTGAGAAATCACAGCAAAAAAAAAAAAAAGGAGCATTAAATCAGAGCCAGACCAGTGCTATCAAAAGTCAAAGCTGACTGCTGGAAGCCCAGCAAGCCATTACCTGGGGCTGTGGAAAGGGCCAGTGCTTTGTGCACTTCTTTGCCATCCACTTTCAGCGCTATTCACTGGCACTTTTCAAGAATAGTACCATTCTGACAAATGACTGATAAGAGATAAATTTAAGAAAGTGAATACGTTTTGAAAAGTAAATCCCTAAACCTATATTTGCCATATGCTTTCAAGTAAAACTGGGAAAATATTCCTTTATAACAGTTTTCAACCATGGGAACACTTGGAAATTTTCTTACTGTCTCAATTCCTATCAATTTTCAAAACCCTCCAAAAAAAAAAAAAGTAAACCATAAATTGATTCATTGGTCATAAAAAATGTAAATTGACAGCTCAGAGCCATGGAACCATTCATCTGCTCACTGATTGAATTGACACAGGTAATAGGCATGTCCTAAAAATGACCTGCATGAATATCTGCCCTTACTTTGAAACCTAGATGTTAACCTGGCAAGAATCCCTAGTTTAACACTAGCCCTCTGGCTTTATTCTTAAACATGTCTGCTATATCTGAATTTAAAAGAAAACAAGCAAGCTGAGAAGTTATATCCCTGATCTGGCTCAAAGCTGTGCTTTTCTCAGAGTAACTGCACTTGGAGATCTAGGACAATGCTATTAAAAACAGAACAAAACAAAACTACTTCTAACTTCTGTAATTAAAACATTATATTATACATGTGTGTATGCACACACGCACACACACTTTTGCCTAAAGACTGTAAGCTTCTAGACCAGCAACCAATCATAGACACATATACACACCCAAATAGTATATGATTCTGTGTATACCCCATGGGGGCTTAATAAACAGTTATGAATTGACTAACAAGAGAAAAAAAAAAAACAACAACAAGAAATGACAACCTTCAGGGTAGCCGTAACACAATTGTAACTTGAAAATTGCCCAGAAATAGACTTCACAGTCCATGGGAATATACACAAATCATATAAAAAGAACCTGTGCCCCTTATATACCTAGAGAGTCCTGAGTGAAAAATCACTGTTGTAGGAAGGAGAGTTCAGGCTCTTTATCTATTTACTGCTTGGCTTCTTCACTGAATTCAGCTGAGAGTAACTTTTTTTCTTTCTGTAATAACCTTTACGCGGAATAACTTTTAAAATACAGATTAGAGTAAATGTAAAATTTACCTCGTCACTCATATTTTCTTGAGAGGTCAACAGGTATAAAATCACCTTTCCCTCTCAATTCTCAAGACTCATGTTGCTATTTGAATTTCTCTGCGGCCAAATGTAACAAAAGCATCATCTACAAAGCTTACAGTTTCCTCAACAGCAGTATCTCCAAATAAACAGCAATTAGCAATAAATCATGAGCTGCTCATAGTCTTCTCTAAAGGATGCATTGAGAGTACACCACAATTCTTAAAATCACACTTTGGTGCTTCCTTCAAGACAGTCTGCAAACCCCTCAAGTTCAAAAGCGGTTTGCTTTTCTCCCTGAAGTTCATATGTGTGTTCTATCTTAAGGATGTGGATAGAACAGATAATTTAGTAGTCTCCGGAAAGGATTACATACATAGGATGATGCTTCTGTTTCAATTTAGCCTTGTCACATTTACTTGAAATGGTTGTTATTTCAGTTACAGTCTATTTTGAAGAACAACTTCCATACTGATAAATTTCCAAAAATGTTTGATGAGAGCAAGTGGGGAAAAAATAAGAAATAAACCATGCTTAAAATTGATCCCATTAATGTGGGATGGGGGGTAGGGTAGGTAAAAAAGAGAAGAAAACATTTCTGATTGAGGTAAGGAATTTTTTAACAAAAACACATGAAACAAAAAATAAAAAGTCTGCGTATGTCTTTACCATCAAAGGTCAAAAACAAAATCTATTTTAATTCACTGCTTTCATAGTACTATCTTAGCCACAGCTCACTGCAGTTGCATATACTGGTCAATCGCTTTGCCAACATCATCAAGTAGGTCCCCTTATGCTAAACACCTACTATATCCCAGCCCATCCCAGTGCCCCACCCCCACCCTTGGTTCATCCCACAGTTCAACTTACAGCCAAGAGGTGGGTTTGGTTATCTGCTTCATAGGATAAATTGAGTTCATTTTCCAACATACATCTTTGAATATCTAAATTGTTATTTATGTCAAAGTGTACAGAACTCCTTACATTTCTTCCTAACATTACATCTAGTGGTTAAGAAAAAGTCTGATAACTATTCCCAATTTTTTTTCTAGATTTTCCAATGTCAAGCCAAACTCATTGTTTGGGGTGATGTTTGTTTCACAGTTTTCAGGTCTCCCATGTAGATAGCAGTGAGAAAGGGTAGGGTTGTGGGTTTTTTGGTTTCTTTTTTTTTTTTTCTTGTTTTCTTGGCACCTCCTCTGGACTGTAAGAAGTAATGACTGATCATTTTTCCACAGTCATCCCTGGCCCTCTTCATGGCCACATGTAAATGTGCCAATGGATAATTAAGCAACAGACACATCCAATAAATATAATAAATAAATTTGATTTTTTTCCCCTTAGTAATTGGTTTCATCTGACTGAGTCTGATTATGTGCAAGGATATGTAAACAGGATTAGAGAGGAGAAAAATTAGATGCTAGGTCACACAAATTGCAGAGCCCTAACCACTGTGAAATATTTGTGCAAAAATTATATTATTATTCTTAAGGTTAGAAAAGCACTTTGCATCTTCTTCAGAACATTAGGTGAGGCTAAAAATAAAATGGGTGGCAGGATTATTATCATAAAGAGATGGTAGCCAACTATAGAATATATTTTCCTTTGGTTTTCCCACAAAGTCTAACTACCTTGCCCTCATGCCTCCATTAAATCCATGCAGGTAGCACTAAACTTTGACTGAGGTCTCCAATCCTAGGGGTCATATCACATCAGACTACATGAATAGACATGAGCTGGGCATATACAGAAGGCAGAGAAGGAGAAAATATTTGCATACAATTACAGTCTGAGCAAATCCTAAAATAAAATAAAATTAAATCATTTTTCTAATATAATATCAAGTGACACAAAGAGTAAAGCTTTATCTTGTATTTAAAAAAGAAACATCCACTTCTATTCCCATTTACTTTCTTAGACATCACTTTGGCATCAAATTACTCTTAACCATAATATCTAGCTCTTAGCAGAACACGGTACCTGGCCTGTCTTGGGAATTTAAAAACTGCTTTTTGAAGCAATTGAAAAAAAACACTGGAAGATTGAAATATACTTTCACGCAGCTTTAATTTGCCTGTATTCTTTCTAGGTAATAGGCAATATCTACTGAAATATGTCACACACAACCATATACTCTTACATTTGAAATGGTTTAGAAAAAATATCACAGTTAAGATTACAAAGTCTGTTGCAATAAGTTCTCTAATAGTAACTGTGATTTTAGCTATGTAGATATTTACTGTCTGAATTAACCATAAACGTGGACATAGCTATCTTCTTTAATAGTTCAATTTCATTCTTAGAAATAATCTAAGAATCTAACTTGATTATTTCTAACATTCAAAATGAAATTTTGAAATGGCACTTAAAAAAACCTGTTATGAATATAGCATGTAGCTTATACAATTTTGTGATTTTTTTTAACAGTATGGGATTTTTTTAACCTTTGCCAAAATCATTTCTATTTAATGATGTATTTCTTTTTCCACCGATAGTCTTATTCCTCTAATTAAAGGAGGAGAAATGTCAAAACATTGAGTATCAGTAAAATCCTAAGCAATAATAAAAATGACATTTAAACATAAGCCTTTTCCAAGAGAATCCTCCAGAGAATTGTCCTCTTGAAAGATTTTAAATCAGTATATTATGGTTAGCATCAATTTTATCTTCACCAAGTGAATTATATTCTCCAACTTTAGTTTTTGCCTCCTAATATTTAAATTAAGGACTGGGGAAACTAAACAAAGAAAAATGACTTATTCTTTTGGAGCAAATTCATTAATGATTTTTTATTATTTTAGAAGGCCCACAACTAACTTTTATATATTATAAAATAATTACTTTACCATGGTCATATTAATAGAAATGATCATACAAAATTCCTAATTTTTTTTTTACCAGGCTTAAGCCTCTATACCTAAATAATTTCATCATGAGGACAATTAAATAGACTGTCTTTTAGAAGAATGGGTCCTAAACTTTTATAGACCTGCATCATATCCCAGAAATCACAAAGTAAGGCAAAGATAGGAACAACTAAGCTAAGAAGTCTAGCATCATGTTTATATTAGAAAAGCCTGTGGCAGAATCAAATTAGGGACAGGAGAAATAATGGGGCACCTTCATAGGTGATCTAGACAGGTATCAAGGAAAGGAGAGCTTTCTCTGAAAGAACTGCAGTCAAAGCATAAGAGGTTTAAACTTTTAAAGAAACCATCTCTTTCCTCCCAAACCTCGCACTCATACTTTCCAAGACAGATGCAGGATATTTGCTACCCGCCACCCATGTGCTGGTGCTGAGATGAGGAACGCACTCAATCGTTCCATCAGAGTCAATGATCAAGTCATATTATCCAGGGTGGGGGGAAATCTTTGCTGGGGAACCTACATTTTATTTTAACATATTAGCTGTATTATTTAGTGTCAATATCTATTCACTAAATTTACATGAAAAGAGTTAAAACACCTGCTCTCGCTTTACTCACACTATTGCTGAAAAGCACACAACCATACCATTTTTCTGATAATTCTTTTTGTCTAAAAGGTTGGTTCTGTAATGCTCTACTTAGGAGAGGGGGACCAATTTAATCCTTTCAGCAAAAATGAGAGAACTTTATTTGCAAACTATTTCTCAAGGTGCTTCATTTTTTGCCATGAGAAATTCGTAAGAAAAGCCTGCAGTGCTTCAAGTTCAAAATCACATTGGAGAGTGAAATATACCAAGCAGACTGTGGACAGTGAGTAATATGAATTTTGGGGAAAAGATTTTATACCTCTTCAACTTCATAAAAATCTTTCAGAAATATGAACAGGACACTTGCAGCAGAGGTGAAATAATACGTTAAGTAGTGGTTTTTCTTTGTTAGGTAGAGAAAACTATATACATATATATGTTATATATTTATATATATATATAATTTACTGGTAGTAAAAAAATTCTGAATATTGTGAATATTCCTTTAACTAAAAAAAAGCGAAAGAAGGGGTATAAGGAAATACTTTGACAAAGCTACTATTTGCTCTCACTGTACACGACTCATAAAACTACTCGATTTCACAAAATTTTAAGGGGAGTATTATCTAATTAGACCTTACATTTTATGAAATATTGTTACATTCCTCTTTCCATTAAGAGCATATGAAAAGACAGCCATTCCCCCCACCCAAAAAGAAAATATATTCTTACAATCTTCCCTGAAGACTGAGAATCTGTTGTATGCACTATGAGTATAGAATGGAAGGTTTCTCTTTGTGAGTACATCAGGGCTCCTAGAAACCAGTAAGTCAAAGAACAAAACTGTTGCTTCACACAAAGTGATGAGAGACAAAAGCCTATGCTTTTTACATAGTCCCATTTGAGGTAGTAGTCTGATATAAGTTTTGTCTCTTTAAACTTGACTTGCAGTTTGAGTTCTTAAGTGGAGAGGGATAAAAGGGCCTTGGCAATGACCTTGACTATATTTCACCAGAAATCACTTCTCAAAATTAGTCTACACAGAAAAGAAAACAATGGAAAAGCTCACCAATACAAGTTTTCCTCAAAAACACACATGCAGTGCAGAGTTCCTTTCAATCACACAATGAAAAAAAAAAAAACAGTAATTACTTTTAAGAAACGTTCAGTACCTCTAGCCTAATAAACACTTCACACATGCAGAAAAACTCTACTCTTATCAAAATGAAAATAGGCACCTTAAAAATACAGGCAAATATATTGTCATTGTCAAGTTCCATGAACCAACAGGCTCTTTCCACACAGTCTTCTCTTCCCAAAAAAGTTACCTTCTGCCCAGAATGTCAGATACCATGCATTTGGAAATGCTACAATCCAACACACACACCAATTGAAGGTAAACTACCTAATGTACCAACAAACTTAGCAAGAGGATGGTATTATTCTGATACATTAAACTGAGATCAACACCAGGCACGGAAAGTTAAAATGAGCTTAGTTAAGATTTAATGGGAACCTTAACATCAATAACAATAATAAGAAAACCACCAGCAAGCCACAAACACTATACCACACAGAACTATGTAAGAGTAATTAAAAACCTAGCTGATTGAATAGTAATCTCACCAGACAATACACCCAAAATGTAGCTATGTTTAATATTTAACACAAATTCTCTGAGCTTTTTCAAAGTTACCAGTAAACTAGAAAGGGTAAAAACCAACCACAACAGGAAGGAGTATGTTCTTGAAATCAATGGACTCTTGGTCTTCATAACTAGTGAAGATGCTGAAACTAAAGCTAATTGTGCTGCTTCATAAATAAATTCATGCACTGAATATATTATATAACAATTAGAAATCTTGCTTCATGGGCCATGTGAAATAACTCAGTCTGGTCAGTTATCTGCTTGTGCCCCTGTGTGTGGAATATGCCAGAGAAATAATTCAGCTGCTGAGCATGGAGTATATTGCTCTCTGGTTTAGGTCCTAGAATGAGAAAACCATGCTTTAGAAGACTTGGGTTCTTAGGATCATAATTTACTATATGAATTCATTTTTTCTTGGTACCCAGGCAAATAAAGGCTTCAAAGACAACTGTGATCCTAATGAACGGAAGTTGGGCTTTTCCCTCCAACTTGATCAAAATGGTAAACGGCAAGGGTCCATAAAAATATTTTAAATAGCAATATTGCCACTTCAAGGGACCCAGGAATAAGCTGAGATTGCATTCTAAATAAAATGTCTTATACCATTAGCAGACTACAAAAGAAGAAATAAGCTTTAGATCTAAGGAACCCTGTCCACAATTTCTAAAAAAGCTTTTGTCAACACAGGCAGCTCAGAACAGGTGAATTTGCATGGTGTCTTAGAGTAGGCTTTCTTCTATAGAAAAGAGGTTCTGACTTGAGTTAATTTACAGTTCATTTTGTTCCAAGTCCTAAACTGTTTTATGCTGTTCTCCCAACATCAGTTAAGTTTACATGAAAACAAAGTTGAGCAGTATCATTGCAAACATACTCTCTGCACTTAGGTAATTGCTGGTCTATGATGTGGCAACCACATAGCAAAAGCAGGCTTCTTTATATACCAGTATTTTCCCTCTGTCAAACGTGTGAGCTTCAGAGTATCTCTGAACTGGATATCCTCATCTGAGTCTAGAGTTCAGAGCTCCTCAGAATGCTAACACATATAGTGGAATTGCAATTGGTTCTATCCCCAACTTCCCTCCTTACATTTAAGCTGCCATTATTTTAGCTTCTTTTCCCATAGCTTGGCAGAAATTTTCACAACTATAAACTGATTTCTTTAGAAACTGCTAATGTGCCTTTACTTAGTGACCATTCAGCATTTCTACTGAACTGGAACTGAAAACTTAGGGGGATAAAGAGCAAAACAAACAAAAAATGGTTAACTGCGAAGGACCCTCAGAAGAACTTAAATACGAGTACATCAAAGAACCGTTCTATGTTAATTTTTAAATAATACTTAAAACAGATTCTGGAAGCCAGAGTTATAGAGTCAGTTCTATTAAAAAAAAAAGAGTTAAGAGTTCAATTTGCATGCATTATGCTGGCTATTTTAAATAATGTTATTCCATGTGGATGGCAGAAACTGCCCTCCCCCTCCCCAACTGACAAGATGCCACTTCGAGTAAGCTCTAAGAAAGGGGTGGTTTGGGGTTTAGAAATTGCTGTACATGTCTCTCAATTTTGCATAAAACAATACCAGCAATCTCTCTCCTTCTCCACAGCCCTAAATTTATTATTAAGTAAATTCAGCAATAGCTCAATCACTGGAGACCAGGACAGGATGTGATACACTAAAGCACTTATATGTTTATTATCTTTGCAAGCAACATGAGTAGCGATGTCTATAACTGCCTCCTGCAAATCTGCAGCGATGTGAGGCAAAACAGCATTTTTAAGAATTTCCCTTTTGGAATGCAAATGATTCTGCCTCTAATTTTGAATATTTTAGCCAGCATGTACCACACAGTAGTTCTGGAAACACTGGCATCTGTCATGCTGTCAAAACTGAGTCAAAATGCATTGTAATCCTGAAGAACGATAATGATAAACATCAATGCAACGTTAAAATGCATCCTAAAAAAAAAATCCCTATAATTGTGATGAACATTAGAGAGAAAACGGCAGTCCTTCTGCAGGGAAATAACAGTCTGCTCTACCAATCTTTCCCCTCCCCCTTGAAACTCATGCAACTAATGATGACCTCCCGAAGTGCGGAATTTAAATGTTCCAGCATTCATCTGAGGATGAAGGGGGGAAAAATACATAGAAAACCACGAAACAAGTTGCAAACTGCACAAACGCAAGGAGAGAGAGAGAGAGAGAGAGAAGGGAACTGCAGGCTGATTCAGGAGCGATTGCAGAATGAGGAGCAACAGAAAGGAAACAAGGAAGAAAGAAAGGGGGGAAAAGCCTTAAGCATTAAAGAGTAAGAAGTGAAAAAACATTTACCAGCGGCTCGGTCAGTAGCTTCGCTCCCTGACACCATCTACATAGAGAGAGAACTTAGCCTAGAGTCTTCGGTCCCAGCTCGCTTTGGAGCAAAATTCCTTCACTTCGAGGGGGTAACACACACCCTCAAGAAAGAGAGAGAGAGAGGGAAAGAAGGGGAAAAATAATCCCAAAGACCAAGTCAGGCTTTCCCCTCCTCCCTCTTACCCGCCCCCCGGACTCCCCAAACGGTGCTCGCTTCTGCACAGTTCTGCCGGCTGTGCCGCTGAGCTGCTGCGATGCTGCCGCGGCGGCTGCTGCTGCTGGTGCTGCTGCTGCTGCTGCTGCTACTTCGGAAACGATTAGGAGGAGGACGCCCAAGCACGACCTGAGCCTGCGAGCCACCCAGGACCAATGTGCAACCTGCTCTGGAATCAAACCCATAACACACGCACGCACACCCAGCGGCTCCTGCACTGGAGCCCCCGCGCGCACACACACACGCGCCCGCCCGCGCGCAGTACAGACACACAGACACGCGCGCACACACACGCGCGCACGCGCGCACACACACAGACACAAACACACACAGACACACTGAACGCCGCGCACCTCCCGCCCGCCGGCGCAGCCCCAGAATGGGAGTGCGAACCAATCCCCGGCCCCCGAGCGCGCGCACAGGCCGAGGCCGCCGGGGCTGGGTGGTGGAAGTTGGGGGCGGCAGCTGCTGTGGCTCCCGGGTATGGGACTGGAGAAGGGTGTCACGGTCGCGAAAGAGGGGCGTTAGGGGCTCGTGCACCCCTTTGTCTGCAGAGCGATCCCCCCTCGCCCAACCCTCCCGGCAACCAGGCACAGCGCGAGCCGCGGGCGGTGCAGAGTTCAGTTTCGCTGTGGGGTTGGTTGGAGGAGCCTCGGTTCCCTGGCTGCGCGCACCGAGGTTCCACCTCTGCGAAACCCCAGGCAGCTGCACTGGGGATCCGCAGCTGCACCCGGATCCCTGCACTCAGGGGAGCACAGCAAGCCAGAGCACCCCGAGAGTGACCCGAGCTTGCCTTGGGTTCAGATCACGCCCACTGCTCGGCTGCAACCTCAGATTCCACCTTCCAGGGTTAGGAAGCAGAAAGGGGCAGAGCAGAGCGGTGGTTTCAAGAGGGAAGGGAGAGTTTGCAGAGCCTTTAGCCTCTGCTGACCAGCCTCACCTAGGCTGCTCAGTGGCCCTGAACCGGGAAGCTAGGTTTCCACACCTCAGAGGGGAGTTGCTTTTCTTCCTTCCATAAAGGGAATTACAAAAGGAAGCAATTCCCGGCCCAGGAAAGGCTGATTCAGTTAGAGTAATTGACAGAAAATCCAGCAGGGCCTGGCTGTGGTAATAGTAGCAGCTAATAGGTATTGCTTACTTATCCTGCGCAGGCTTTGTGCTATGCGGTGGCCATGAATTAACTGATTGTATCTTGTCCAAACAGTATCTGATTAACCCTTGAAGGAAACTTAGGCTGCAGAATATTTTACCAACTACTAGTCAGTGATAACCAATGCATCTGGGAATCTGAACCTGCAATTTAACTCAGGCACTGGAGAGAGAATGCATTGCTTTGAAGGGCTCTAGGCATTTCCAGAAAAGTAAAGGTCTACTGGATGTTTGCATGATAACACTCTCTGGCCTTCAAGCTGTATCCAGCCTGTCTTCAGCAATCTGCAAGTCTGAAAAACTGCATGCCTGCAGTTTGCTTAATGTTCTAATACTAATAATATTCAAAATACTCATCTCTTGACTATGTACTCTGAGTCACCCTTTTAATTAGTCTCAGCAGACTTGCACTCATAATCTTTAAAATAACTCTGTAAACAAGCTATCCTTACTTCCATTTTACATATGAGGATACTGACTAGAGATGCCTTGTGACTTTCTCAGGGTGATAGGGCTAGAATAAGGAGGGTGTGGTTTGGTCACCTCCAAGGTCCATTTTTGCAGTGCAGGCATCTGCCTATAATGCAGGAGATCCAGGTTCTATCCCTGGGTCGGGAAGATCTGCTGGAGAAGGAAATGACAACCCACTCCAGTATTATTGCCTGGAGAATCCCATGGATGAAGGAGCCTGGTAGGCTACAGTCCACAGGGTTGCAAAGAGTTGGACATGACTAAGTGACTAAGCACGTGAGGTTCATGTCAGTTTTCTCTTTTTAAAAAAACCAAATTATGTGTCTTCCCTAACTGTATGTTGAATAAAGTTATGAGATGAGGGCACAGCAGTTACTTTTTATTTCATTCAACAAATGCATATTGATTTCCTATTAACATTCACTCATTCAAGAAATATTTACTAAGCATTTACTTCCTTCAAGGAACTTAGAGGTGACAGAAGATGACAAAGACATATCCCAGGACTCTTTGTGTTTATAGCCTGAGAAGATAGCAATCACATGCTTATGATGCTGATGGTGACAGCTTAGTAGGAATGGATGTCCTTCCCTTCCTTGTTCATCTACCAAACTCTTAAATGGCCTTCAGTTTTCTACTCCAGTTTCACTTCTTCAGGGAAGCCATTTGTGACCTCTCTGGCTGAATTAAATCTCCCTTAATGTAGGCTTCTAAGGCATCATGTCAATTTTCTTTGTAAAAATTGTTATGGTTCCAATTTTCCATTAGTTTTGTGATTTACCTAGTATAATCTTCCCAATCCACACAACTCTCTAGACTATAAGTCTCAATATGAATGTGTATTTTTCCAGTAATCTCATAGTCCTTGGTAGATATTGAACTTGCTTTCTGTGTTACATGTGTGTGTACATGTGTACAAGCACACACACAACTCTTGGAATAGGAGTAATGATTCTTGGGGTGGGATCTGTTTGGTTTTTTTTAAAGATATTTTCATGTCAAAGATGAGTAACACGAAGCTGAGACAGGTTAGATAGCTGTCCCAAGGTCACACATTTGGATAAGTGGCAGAAAAGGACTCTAACAGCTCTATCTGATGTTTAAATACATGTGACTAACCCACAGGCTTTGCTGTGGCTCATGTTTTCCAGTAACCAATCAGACTACGCCACAGTGGCTCATGGGAAATATAGTAGACAGATTTCTAGAGGTGGCATTATCGGGAAGACAGAGATCATTTAATATTGTAGAAACTGAAAAGACTTGCAATAGGACATGAGTAATCCACTGCTGAGTGCCCACCATATGTCAGACTTCTTGTTCAGAACTTTTTTTTAAGCTTAACAACAATTCTGGCTCAGTGCTGCGATTCTCATTTCACAGACGAGGAAACCAAGGCTCCCCCTAAACAAAATACCCCTGCTAAACAGTGAACTTCGTTTTTCGGATGTTGAGCTTTCAGCCCACTTTTTCACTCTCCTCTTTCACTTTCATCAAGAGGCTTTTTAGTTCCTCTTCACTTTCTGCCATAAGGGTGGTGTCATCTGCATACCTGAGGTTATTGATATCTCTCCCGGCAATCTGGTTTCCAGCTTGTGCTTCTTCCAGCCCAGCATTTCTCATGATGTATTCTGCATATAAGTATTCTGCTTATATATAATAAGCAGGGTGACAGTATACAGCATTGATGTACTCCTTTTCCTATTTGGAACCAGTCTGTTGTTCCATGTCCAGTTCTAACGGTTGCTTCCTTACCTGCATATAGGTTTCTCAAGAGGCAGGTCAGGTGGTTTGATATTCCCATCTCTTTCAGAATTTTCCACAGTTTATTGTGATCCAC